>LZPO01054711.1:430424-455586 GCA_001675575.1 Neotoma lepida
GTGTATGTGTGTATTGTGTGTGTATGTGTGTGTGCATGTGTGTGTGTGTATGTGTGTGTGTGGTGTGTGTGTGGTGTATGTGTATGTGTCTATGTGTGTGTCTATGTGAGTGTGTGTGTATGTGTGTGTGTGTGTGTGTAGATGCTAGAGGCCAACCACTTTCTCTATCACTCTCCACTTTTATTTTTTGAGATCAAGTCTCTCACTGAACCTGGGGCTTGTTTCAGCTAACAAACCCCATAAACACACCAGTCTCTGCCTCTGACCCCCACTCCAGGGCTACAGAAGCACACTGCCACACCCGGATTTTATGAGGGTGCTGAGAACCTGGACTCAGACCCTCATTCCTACACAGCAAACCTTTACTTGCTGAATCATCTCCCACCCCCCTGGTTCACCAGTGTTTTCTTGAGACCTCTTGCTATGGAGTCTAGGCTGGCCTGCAATTGACTACAAAGCCTAGGCTTGCATAGACCCTTCCACCCTAGCCTCCTGAGTGTGGGGAATTACAGGCATGCATGCCACACCCATTGTAATATTCCTCATATTATCACAAGGGAACATAAAAACAAGGACATATACATGTATATCTTAAGTGGGGCATAATTCCTCCTGGCTGTTCCTTGCAGATAGCAGCAGCCTTGGAACGTTAATGGGAATTTCACACAACATGTGTGAAATTTATGCTGGTTAACCCTGTCCAGTGGACCACTCTCCTCTCTTTCATTTCTTATCATCTTCATTTTTCTCCATTCTCACTCTTGCTCTGTCTCCTTTCTTTCTCCCCCACCGCATCTGATGAAGTATTCCCAACAAGCCTTCTGAATGAGCCCGCCTCCAAGGGCCTTCCTCCTGAGAAATGGGGTGGCCGTGTCAATGCCTCTGAAGCCTATTTTTACACCCGTGTTTGTCCGGAGTCTGACGTGGTTTATCACAGNCTCTCCCAAAGGCCTATTGTTCAGCACTCCAAGAAGAATGTTGTTATATGGACTGTTAGTGCGTCAGCCCGGCTCTCTCTGGAGCAGCTCTTGGATGAAATTAGACAATTTCCATTAGGAGACCGTGCGTTATTAGTCCCTGGTGCCAAACTGGAGAATGAGCCAAGATGACTATTTCTGGCCAGGCTCACCTCAGGAAGGAACCTTCTTGGCTTTAATGGGATTTTGCTATTGTTGGTTGCCTTCTGTTTGACACCAGGCCAGCTGAAGCTTGGAAATTGTTTAGAAAGCTGCATGAAATATAATAGAGCCCCAGCCATTTGCTGAGGCACATTCCTGCACAGAGTTTATTTTGAAGAAGGGAAAAAAATATATTGTCCTTGGCAGACAACAATTAAAAAAAGAAAAGAAAGAAAGAAAACAGTAACTTGACTCTCTGACCGTATGCTTCTTGTTGCCAGTTGTGTTTAAAAACTCCCTGCTGGTATCAGAGAAATTCACACCAAAGCAATAAATCTCTTGTAATATTTATAAGCATCTTCATTACACAGATTCATTACAGATCCAGGAAGATGTTAAAACTCTTGGAGGCCTTCAGGGTTGAAGCTGTTTGGAAAGGGTGAGTGGGCAGGGGAACGTTGAAAGAATATTCCAGACTCANGCTGATCCCCACTGGGACCACAGATATGAAGTTCACAACATTTCCCCTGCCTTTCATTCTAGTCAAAAAGTTCCTCACATGGTAGCTCAGTTGGTAGTATGCTTGCCTAGCATGTGCCAAGCCCCAGGGTTTATTCCCCGGCACATGTAAACGGAGCAGGGTAGCCATGCCTATGATCCCAGCATTCAGGAGGTAGAGGCAGGAGGATCACAAGTTCAAGGTAACAGTACACTGGGGGCAAGGCTAGACTACATGAGATAGTGTCTCTAAATAGATAGATAGATAGATAGATAGATAGATAGATAGATAGATAGATAGATAGATAGATAGATTGATAGATAGATAGATAGATAGATAAAATGTCGCCCCACCCGTCCTTAGTAATAGACCCTTAGTGAGTCCTGCAGTTACTGACTGAGGTGTTGGAAAATGGCAGAACCCAAACTCTTGAGACCCTTCCGTCTTGAGGATGGATAAAGGGCCATCCTTTGATGGCGGTGCTAACGGTTTGGGGGTGCTAATGAAAGCATGATTGCCATTGAAGTTTGATTTTGGAGCAGAAGTTGTCTATTTAGGCACAGCTATTATAAGATCTTTTTCTTAGGATACTGAAGTGTCAGACATTCTTGGATGAGACCGAAAGCCTGAAATAATTTTCCTACAAACCCTCTTGGTGTCCCAGCTGGCCTTCTTTTTTTGTCCAACCCCTTTGAGGCTAAAGTGTATATGTGAGAAAAATGGAAGCCAACTGAAACAAAGCAAAACAAAACCCTAAGGCAGAGTCTGAATAGACAAGCATTGAAACAGCAATGGGATTCTATTACAAGATTGAATTGAATTGGTTGAATTAAGAGGCTGTTTTCCCACGATGCTTAATGATAACATCTTTAAGTCTAGAAGCCAGCTCCATCAATTGACATTCTGATGTCTTCAAACTTGTTGCTTCCTTTCACTTAGTAGGCGTTACCTTGGCCTTTTCCTCTTTAGCTCTTTCAATAAATAATACCTACAATTAAATCTTGACTGTCAACAACAACGTGGAAGAGGGGAAGCAGAGATAATTAAGAAGATAATACCCCAGGTCAGCCACCAAGTCAATTTTAGACATAAATGTCACCCCTTTCCCATGAAATCGTCTATTGCAATTGCTGATCCATGGCCAAAGCAGACTGATGGGTGGTGTGTGAGCCATGAACAAGAGGAAGCAAACACAGAACCCCAGAGCCCAGGCAGCTGGTGGAGACTGCCTTAGCCATGCCTATAATGGGGCCATGCTCTCACCTGAAGGGGGCCAAGGCATGCTCAGTCCTAGGAACAACTTTGGCATAGTATAGAGAATTATAAAGAGGATCCCCCAAATGCCAGACTCCCACAATTCCCTGTGAGTGTGGGTGAGTCCTTTGCATGGGAAGCTTTATTACTCTTCTGACTAGGTTATATCATGTAGCAAAGAGGAAGAGANTTCTCAGCTGTGCTTGAGGCCCTGACTCAGGTACTTAGTGAGCCAGAAGGAGATCATCATGTGTGGGTCTCACCTCATCAAGCGGACACCTATAAGGGAATCTGGNACCTCTTCAGGAGAGAGACACTGTACTGGTTACTCTTGATAGTCAATTTGNCAGGATCTAGAATTGCCTAGAACACAAAACTCCGAGCATACCTGAGAGGGTGTTTCAACACTAGGTTAACAGAGGTGAGGCGATTCACACTAACGTGGGCAGCATCATTCCGTGAGCCAGGGTCTGGATGGGATGAAAAGGAGAAAGCAGGGCCCAGTGAGATGGCTCAGCAGGAAAAAATACTCGCCATGCAAACTTAACAACCTGAGTTCAGTTCCCAACAGTAGAAAGAGAGAATCAACTCCTGAAGGCTGTCTTCTGACTTCCAAGTTTGTAAACACACACACACACACACACACACACACACACACACACACCTCCCTGAGAATAAATAAAATTTTAAAAGAAAGTGAGTTGGGCTCCAGAATTCATCTCTCTGCACTTCCTGACTGCTAATACTCTGAGATTAGCTGTCTCAGGCTCCTGCTGCCATTCCTCTCCCCTCTACGACGGACAGTACCTTCAAACTGTGAGTCAAAATCAACCCTTGCTTCCTCCAGTCGCTTTTGTCAGGTCATTCTGCCCCATCAATGAAAACAACAAACCAATACCCCATCTTAGTGAGTTTGAGCTGCCAGAGAAAGTGCCGAATGGAGGTGGAGGTTTATAAACCTGGAGTTTTGGAAGTCATGTGTCATGNGTCAGCACAGCCAGGTACCAGTGAGGACTCTNTTCCTAGTNTGTAGACAGCTGCCTTCTTGCTTACGTGGTAGGACATAAGCTAGTAGCCCTCTGGAGTCCTGTATGGTTTTTGAGGCAAGGTCTCTCTGTGTCGCTCATACTGGTCTTGAGGACTCNGAGCATCCTCTGCCTCCGCACACAGCATGCTGGGATGACAGGTGTGTGCCACNGTGCTGATATAGGGTCTGTTGTATAAGAACATTAGTTCCATCACTAGGCCTCTGCCCTCATGACCTCATTACCTCCCAAAGGCCCTACTTCCTAACATTGGAACATTGGAGGTTAAGATTTATCTTCAATATCTTTTATTTATTCTTTTACAATTTCATACTTGTATCCAGTATATCTTGATTATACCCACCGCCCCAACTCCTCCTTCCCACTCTCCCACAACATCCCCCAACATGTCCCCTTCTGTCTTAGTTAGGGTTAGTATTGCTATAATGAAACACCATGACCAAAAGGAACTTGAGGAGGAAAGAGTTTAGTTGGCTTACACTTCCACATCACTATTCATCCTCAAAGGGAGTAAGAGCAGGAACCTGGAGGCGGGATCTGATGCAGACACCTTCTCACCCTAAAGTCCTCTCTTTTCCTCTGTAACCCCAAGACCACNTAGTGCTGCCTGTTGGAGAGTTAGCTGATCTTGGCTTGACGGTCTGCAGCTAATCACAGCTGCAGTGAGTTCATGAGTGCAAGCAGCCTTGTCATGTCCAGAGGACAGCCCTTCACAGCCTTCCTCCACATCCTCCAGCTCTTCCATTCCTCTGCTCCCTCCCCAGCTGTGTTCCCTGATCCCTGTGGGGGCTGATACTGACATTTAGAACTCAATAGTCACCCTTCNCAGCNGTCTGATTAGTTATGAGTCTACACATTAACTGCTGCCCCTGGCAGCATGAAGTATCTCTGTTCAAGGTTAAGAGCAGCACTAATCTGTGGGTATGAATGGAAACATGTAGAAGGTAATTTGACAAGTTCCTTTGTTCAAACAGTAGGAGGTGTAGTCGTTTGAAAGAAAATGGCTCCCAAAGAGAGTGACACTATTAGGAGGTGTGGCCTTGTTGGAGTAGGTGTGGCCTTGTTGGAGTAGGTGTGGCCTTGTTGGAGTAGGTGTGGTCTTGTTGGAGTAGGTGTGGCCTTGTTGGAGTAGGTGTGGCCTTGTTGGATGAAGTGTGTCACTGTGGGGGTGGGCTTTGAGGTCTCCTATACACAAGCTACGCCCAGTGTCACAGTTCACTACCTGTTGCCTGTGGAGTAAGCTCTGTCAGCTCCTTCTCCAGCACCATGTCTGCCTGCATGCTGCCGTATCCTGCATAGACTAAGTGAGTAATGGACTAAACCTCTGAAACNATAAGCTGCCCCCAATTAAATGCATTCCTTTATAAGAGTTGCCAATGTCATGGTGTCTCTTCACAGGGATAGAGACTCTAAGACAGTAGGTTACCCCTTAGAGACTATGATCTTCTGAACCATGGCATTTAAATCAGGTTTATGGTACCAAGCCTGTTATCTCCTGTTGGGCATCTCTCAACTCCAGTCGGAGAGTGGTTGGATCCCTCATAACCTTCCTGTCATTATTACGTCAGTGCTACATCTTGCAAGGCAGGTCAGTATTGGGATTCACTGATGGGTAATATCGTTGATGACTTTCTTATTTTTTATTTATTTTTATTTATTTATTTTTGTTTGTTTGTTTGTTTGTTTTTTGAGACTGGGTCTCTCTATGTAGTCCTGGCTGTCCTGGAACTCACTATGTAGACCAGGATGGCCTTGAACTCACAGAGATCCACCTGCCTATTTTCTTTTGATAATAGGAANTAAACATTTGAGAACATACATTCCTAGGCTTGAATACCTTATTTGAAACTTATAAATGGTGTAACTTGATCAAATCATTTAATCTCTGAGACTCACACTTTAAAAAACAGGGAAAATTAGAACCTGGAAGGGTAATGTACACTTGTGATCCCAACACTTGTAAGGCAGAGGCAGGAGGATCATGAATTTGGGACTAGTCTTGGGCTACATAGCAAGGCCCAAAAATCAAATGGGAAAAATAAATTAATCTATATGAAGCACCTGTCTCAGAGACCAGTACTTAGCATTGCTAAATATATGCATTTTTTGAGATGGCATAAACTCTGCTAGACTACATGGGTCGTTCTGCCTCGAGTGCTTACTGATGAGTTCTTTCACTTATTGTTTTTAATAATTTATTTATTTTTATTTTATGTGCATNGGTGTTTTGCCTACATGTATGTCTGTGTGGGGCTATCAGATCCCCTGGAACCAGAGATATAGACAGTTGTGAACTGCCCTGTGAGTGCTGGGAATTGAACCTGGGTCCTCTGGAAGAGCAGTCAAGTGCTCTTATCCATCCTCTGATCCATCTCTCCAGCCCCTGTTTCANTTATTCTTGCTTCTGTATTATCACGAATAGGATTAAAATAGCATTGATACTTATTATGTAGACTTCTAAAATTTTTATTATTTGAGAATTTCAAACATGTATACAATGAAATATGATCATATCCACTACCCATTTTCCCTCCCTAGCTCCCTCTCTGTGCCCCCCTGTAACACACCCCTTCCAATTTTATGTCTTCTAATTCGTTAGTGATTGTTGCCCATATGTGCATCAGTATAGGTCCATCCACTGAAGCATAGACAACTTGTCATTAGCCATACCCTAAAAGAAAATGATTCTCCTTCCCCCAGCAGCTGTCAACTATCAAGAGCTCCCCACTTACAAGTGAGGCCTTGTGAGCTCCTCCCCATCCATGCTGGAACTTTGGGTGGCTTGATCTTGCTCAGGTCTCGTGCAGATAAGCACAGCTTCTGTGAGTTCATGAATGCAATAGCCACGTCATGTCCAGAGGATAGCATTCCACAGCACTCCCCCTCCATTCTCCAGCTTTATATCCTTTCTGCTTCCTCGTCTAGGACATTCCCTGAGCCTTGGGGGGGGTTGATAAAAATGCCCCATTTGAAGCTAAACACTCATAGTTGCTTATTATCAGCACTATGACCAGTTCTCAGTCCCTGTGCTGACTGCTGCCCACTACATTAAGAAGCTTCGCTGGTGAAGGTTAAGAGCAGCCCAGATCTATGGATCTGTGGTGGTCAGGATGAGAATGGTCCCCAGAGGCTCAGATTTGAATGCTTGGTCCCCAGTTGGTGGAACTATTTGGGAAGGATTAGGAGATGTGACCTTGTAGGAGGTAAGTATGCCACTGGGCGGGGCTGGGGGGGGCTTTGAGGTTTCAAAAGCCCATGTCATTCACAGCTCTCTCTGCCTCATGCTTGAGGATCAAGATGTAAGCTCTCAGCTACTGCTCTAGCACCANGCCTGCTGCCAGCTCCCCACCACAGTGGTTATGGACTTTAGCTCTCTAGAACCCTGAGCCTTAAATTAAATGCTTTCTTTTACAGGTTGCCTTGGTCATGGTGTTTTATCACAGCAATAGAAAAGTAATTAAGACAGGATCTAAACNTAAATATTTAAGGCATTTTGACAACATGGCCATTACCAAAATAACAATAGTAGGTTCCATGAAAGAGCCTATGATCTTTTGACCAGTACAGCAAGTTTTGTAAGAATTAAAATCAAAATCAAGGAAAGCAGTGTTGTCTGTCTGGTGTGCTGCCATGACAGCTTGGAGTGCTGTTATGCCTCCAGTCCCATTTCTCAAACTGGACTTTGGACACATTCTTTTTTGCATTGCACAGATTTGGACTGGATCCCTAAGTCTGCACTGCTCNTGTTCTCCGACTCTTGTGGTATAAGGGGCACACACCTTCCTTTCTGTNTGGGTCCATGTTTTGCGTTAAGCAGGCAGGTGCCATGACTAGTTAAGTTCTACCATCTTCCCAGAGCCTCACCCATCCCCTTCCATGTCATAAATGACCAAGAAGTGAACTGTCTGAAACCTGAATTGAAGAATCCATATCACATAGACATAACTTGTGCAACTTAAAAAATGGCGGTGACTCTGTGGGAGTGTTTGATCCTTTCTCTTTGACGGATCAACTCAGCCCACACCAATGTGTTTCTGGCCGTATTTGAAATATCCCTATGTTAGGATCTGCCCGTCAATCAGCCACCTGGGCATTTATATGCTAGAAACACATACAGCTTTGGTGTTACAGTGAAGGAGGAGAGGATAGATCCCTGCTTTCAGAACACTTCACACCATAGGGGACATTTCTTCCCGGTTGGGACTCCTTGTTGTTCTAATGTCATCCTCCCCCTGGTTCAGCTCTCCTCACACCTCCTCTTCTGCCCTCGGGGACTTAGAAAACTCCCCAGGACAGCTGCCTGCCATCCTTAGCCACACAACCCTCATATTGAAGGCCCATTAGTGTCACCCCTCAGCCCTTGCCTCACTTAAGCTCCGTCTCTAGAGCAGGGATATGGATGGTAATGGGACTGGTAGGGTGACCGTGAGCAATCATTCATTAACATGGTGGCACAGAGCAATGAAAAGGCCAGGAGACAAGGCCATGCAGCGTTCCCTGGCACTCCATTCATTTTCAAGGGAAAACAATTCCGATCAGAGCTATAAAAAGAACGTCGTAGGATAAAGCATGCCTCTCTCCCCACTCAAGCTATTTGTTTTCAATGAGGGCCTGGGCACTTGCTGGCCTCCTCCCAGCCTTTATCACAGCACATTTCTCATCTGTTCTTTTATTCATGCTGGGTCATTTTCATTGTCTCCTGCTCAGAAACGTATGATAAAGATCTAGCTTCATGGCATTAGGAAAATCCGCTATTCAACAGAGGAACCTGCCATTGTGCCCAAGCACTTCAAAGCTCACCCAGTATCTTATTTTTATTGTTTCTTTTCTTTTTCGTTTCTTTTTTTTTTTTTCAACAGTATGAACAATGTGGTTTGCATCCAGACTATCTGTGGGAAAATGTACTTCCCATTGCTTGGATCCCGAGCTGCTGACCACTGACCAAAAAATACAGTAATTTATGCTAAGCTTTGTAAAAATGCTTTAGATTCTTTTCTCTTCTAAATAGAATACAACAGCAGCTGATGGAGATCTCACTGCAAGCATTAGTACTAAGTCAAGATGCTTCAATTAGACTGTTAGTCTTCATCTTAGCATATCTACATATGAACCAGGCATTAAAATGCCTACGTTGTCATATGTAAAGCTCAGTGGGTCCACCAGATACCACTGCAAAGGAATGTGAAATGAAGGTAGATTTAAGACAGGGATTTCACAATTCTAAGGATTACTCTTCACAGTACGTAAGGTCAGTTTATCAGAACAAGGTCCCACACACATACCAAAAGATATCATATTACAGACACCAGGAATTGAAAGGAATCCTGCAAATGGCAAGGAACTGTAAGTTTAGGGGAAATGGTCACGTGGCTTCCTGTGATCCGGTCACACAAGCAAGAGAGTGGTGCTAGCAAACATGGTTCTTCTGAGCTTTCTTCAGCTCCATCACAGTGCACCAGTGTGTGCACACTCATCCAGGTCAGCTTCCCAGACAATCCAGCAAGTACAGGAAACATCCTGCTTACCCCACATCTAACAAGATGGCCAGTGGACAGTTACTCTGCATTTTATGAATAAATTGAAAAATAAAAATAATTAAAGACCCCCTCCTTGGATACCAGTGGTGACCAGTTACACTAATCATATTGCCCATACACTAATCCACATTCATAATCGTTTTGAATCCTTATAAGGCTCTTTCTTTCTTCCTTTTACTCCTCCAGATCAACTGTCATTACATCCCCTCATCAGCACGCACTCCAGAGTGTGCAACTGGGACTCAGCCTACTTTTTACTTTGTTCATAAGGTAGTGTGCTTTGAAGACCTAGATCATGTTGCTACACACACACACACACACACACACACACACACACACACACACACACACACACACGGTATTGTTCAACAACAGAGATGCTCTGAAGAATGTATCATTAGGTGACTTCATGAATGTCAGAACATCACAGAGTATACTTACACAAACCCAGATAGATGGTGATAGCCTATGGCACACTTAACCCAGATTTATCAATCACTTAGATTTCTCTCCACTTTCTATCACTGTCTACTCATTTCTAATTATATGGATTCACTTCAAGCATTTGAGAGCCAGTTGTAGATATCAACCACTGTATCCCTAAATATCTCAGTGATTTATTCCCTTAAAAACAAACAAAATGGTGCTGAGAGATGGGTCAGTGGTTAAGAGTACTTATTGTTTGTACAGAGGACCCTGGACTGATTGCTAGCACCCACGCCATGGCTCACAACCATCCATAATTCCAGTTCCAGGGAATCCGATGCCCTCCAAGGGCACCAGGCACACATGTGGTGCACATTACATACATACAGGTAAAACACCTGCATACATAAAATAAATAAATCTAAAAAGCAAATTTTAAAAAATCCAGGTGTGGTGATGTATCTCTTTAATCCCAGCACTCAGGAGGCAGAGGCAGGAGGATCTCTATGAGTTTGAAGCAAGCCTAATTACATAGTGAGCTCCAGGACAGCCAAGGTTACATTGTGAGACTCTGTCTCAAACAACAAAACAAAAATCACTCTCTTATGCATCACATCCATTATAAAATTAAGTTTCATTATAAAATTTTCATTATAAGTTTTACTATAAAATTAAGAATGTGTAACATTGATGACATACCACTAGCTAATTCAAAGTGCACATTCAAATTGCATCTTGGGTCCTAGTGATTTGCCCTCCCAAACCAATAGCTAATTCAGATCATGTCTTNTTTTGTGTTGACATATCTCCTTTTTAATTTTTTATAAAACAGTTTTTATGAAAATTTTTATAAAATTTTAATTTTTATAAAATTTAAAAATAAAAATAATTTTATTTCTAATTTCAATTGTATTTTAACTGGTACATAGAATGTAAAAATTAACTCTAGTATTGCAGTACCAGGTGATGCTTCCATTTCTGGCCTATCTGTTTTCTCCTTTAATTTAGAATGGTTCCTCAGCCATTTCTTTGATTTTCAACACTTTGAAGACTATAGACTGGTTATTTGTAGACTGTTCTTCAATTTGGATTTATCTAGTTTTTTAAAGATTTGTCTTAATTTTAATCATAGCATGTGTGTTGAGTCTGAGTGTGGGTATATGCTTGTATGTGTTCGTGCCCATGGAGACCAAAGGTGTCAGGTTTCCTGGAGCTGGAGTTATAGATGGCTGAGTCACCCAGGACAGGTGTTGGAAATCAAACTTGGGTCATCTGGAAAGGCAGCCAGTGCTCTTAACTGCTGAGCCATCTCTGCAGCCTCATTATCACTTTATTCTTACTACTAATTTGATTATAAAAGTGAAAACTATCGGTGGTGGCACACGCCTTTAATTCCAGCACTCGGGAGGCAGAGGCAGGCGGATCTCTGTGAGTTCAAGGCCAGCCTGGGCTACCGAGTGNGATTTGTTTCTCCTCCCTGGAATCAGCCTTTTCTCCAAGGAGCTCTAATTTGCTTAATGGAAGGTGATCCAGTATATGTCATCATTTCTAGGTCTAGTGAAAACTGAAATAGCTATCCCATTGTGGGTGGAACATTGCCTGGCTTTCTCTTACACTAGAATGTTCTACACTCACCTTAGATTTGTTTCTCCTCCCTGGAATCAGCCTTTTCTCCAAGGAGCTCTAATTTGCTTAATGGAAGGTGATCCAGTATATGTCATCATTTCTAGGTCTTCTGGGAACTGAGATTACATACACATATGTATGTATGTCCTTTATCATACTGATGTTGTGTGTATACATATAGATACGTTTCAGGCTGTCATGATCAGGGATATTTTTATACATGTATATAGTTATAGCTACCATATTGATGTTCATACTGATATCTCTAACATCAACTTAGTAACACAGAGTACACCCTATATTTTCTTTTTGAGGTAATTGTAACTCCAATGATGGGAAATCTACCTTTTATTACCCTTGATAAAGTTGTTCATATGCTAATCCATACCTCTCCCAATAAGCAAATTTAATTAATGTTCATTTCTAGTTCTTTTTCTACAAACTTTCTAGAAGTGAGTACATAAATCTTAAGTGTACAATTCCACAGGCAGAACATATAAATGAATCATCCAGGATCTGCTCCTTTCTGTTTGGCTTCTGTTCTTCAACAAGATGGAGAACCTGGTGCAGGATCTTACGCTTGTTGACAATTCTTCCCCTCATATTGTATCAGATACTATTGTATGGCACACCACGTTTGGCTTATCTATAAACGGTTGTGTTGTTTTCAGTTGTTGGGTCTTATGAATAACATTCTCACAAACATGCTTGTAAAACTTTTTTTGTGGGCACGCTTCCTCTCATTAATCTCTTAGAATCATTTCTTTTGTTTTCTTAATGGCCTCTATTGTTTTTCCCATGTCGGTGATTTCTTTTCTTATCTCTGCAATTTCTTTCCTAGTATTTACTACGGGTTTATAAACTTAGACTTCATAAAGGACGGTCCTCCACATGCACATTATAGCTATAAATACCTACATAGTTACATGGACTCATAGCTATCTTTATAGTTTATTGATAATGATTTCTAATCTAATTCTGTTAAGGGAAAAGGTTTCAATCTTTTGAGATGTATTCAGACTTATCACATAATCCCACATACCATCCCAGCAAATGCTCCAGATTCACCTTGAATTTTTTTGTTTGGTTTGGTTTGGTTTTTGATTTGAGACACATTTGTATAGCCCAGGCTGGCCTCAAACATGCTATGTAGCTGAGGATACCCTCCTTTCTCCTTCTTCTTTTCTTCTTCTTCTTCTTCTTCTTCTTCTTCTTCTTCTTCTTCTTCTTCTTCTTCTTCTTCTTCTTCTTCTTCTTCTTCTTCTTCTTCTTCTTCTTCTTCTTCTTCTTCTTCTTCTCCTTCTCCTCCTCCTCCTCCTCCTCCTCCTCCTCCTCCTTCTCCTCCTCCCCCCCCCACTACTTCTTTCTGCTGCCTCTGCCACTGCTGCTACTGCTAGAGAATTTTATTGCTAGATTCACATGTATAAGGTTAGGGTAGGGAATATGGGATCCAACCCCCAAATCCTGGGAATAAATAAGTTAATAGACAGTGGACAGAGAAGGCACAAGTGGGGAGTCTCTAGCCTGCCTGGAATATTCCCCAACCCTGCCCCGCTCGGACTCCATATCTCCTGGATGAGCTTGGAGCCTCCTTTCCCCACCCCCTCTGCTCTCTCCTATTTTTCAAACCTGTCTATTCATCTGCTCCTTGGTCCTACCTGTAAGACCCAACCGTGGGTCTAGCACCCCAAGATTTGTCATAGGCCTCTCTTTAGTAGGAACAGACAGAGAGAAGAACACAGGCTACATTCCACCTGTTTCCACTCAGCCTAATCCCTTCTCCATGCCTCAGAAAGATGGGCCCTACCCAAGTCCTCAACACCTTCAGATCCGTGGTCCACCTCCATAACTAACTCTGCTCTTCATGGTCTAGTGAGCATGACAAGCAAAAAATCCCTAGCTCTGTCACTTCACATCTTGGTCTGTATAGTCCACTGTGGGGGGAGGTGCAAACTAAGGTGTACTGAGCCTAATGGGTAGACTGGCCTACCTGCCCGTGTACATGAAGTGATCCTCTTGTCTCTGCCTCTGAAAGTCCAGGGATTACAAGTATATACCACCACACTGATTTATGCAGTACTGGGAATTAAACCCAGGATGTTACACATGCTAGGCAAGTACTCTAGCAGCTGAGCTACATCCTCAGCTCAGCTACACCCTCAGCTCTGCATATGGACTTGGAAGAGAATGTGTAATCTTTAGGGGTTGGCTCTAAGGCTATAAATGCCATTTAGATCAAGATAGGCTAATTTATTGTCTAGATCTGTAATTTCACTGTTTTGAGTTTTGTCTAGTCGTTTTAATTTCTAAGAAAGAGGTAAAAAAAATGTATCCAATCTTGATTGTGGAATTTTTTGTTCCCACTAATTCTGCCAACTTTTTTCAAGTATTTTGTAGCCGTCATTACATGCATACATGCTTAGAGAGTTATTACGTTTTCCTGATGAATTCATGTTTTATTATTATGAAACTTCCTTTCTCTGGCATTATGTCTAATCTTTGAGGTATGCTTGGTCTGACATTAGCATATTAATCACTTATAATTAATAAAGCTTTCCTATGCCTCTAGCTTATCATTGTCCATTGTTTATTTTCCATCCATGTCTTACTCTTAGAGCATCCATCTTGTAGACAGTAGATAGTTTGCTCTGAACAGTCATAAATTTTAAAGAAAATAAGAAGGGCATAAAAGACCTTTCCAACCCAGCGGGGAGTTCTTTATTTCTTCTCTTATATATTTTTCACATCCAGAATTTCCATTTGGCCCAAAGTCATAAGTTATTCCCTGTGTCATGTTTCCAATATCCTTTATTCAGACTTTGAAACTATTTATTAAGTTTAATTTACATTCCTGTTCTTTTTGGTCCATTAATTCTGCTTCCTCTGGTTTTTGGCCTCTCTTTCATGATTCTTGTGTTCCTCGTGTTCCTGTTTCATTTCTTCTGAGCTCACGGCCACTGGAGACTGTTAGCTACCTTCACTGGTGGCGCATACCTTGGCAGAGGGTCAAGAACCTCTACTCTCGATTTTATGGCCTCCAAGTGAGTTGGGAAAGCGGGCGTGTATCAAGGTACAAGGTGATGTAATTCTGCTTTAAACACACCTATGCAAACTTGTTCCTCTGGGCATTGTCCAGAACCTCAACCTCAGTACAACTCATTTCCAGAGGTGACCTTTCCCTGTGATGACTGCCAAGGCCCAAACATTGCAGAGTGTTTTAGTGAGGGAACCCTGAGAGGAGACTGTCCAGCTAGCTTTGCTTCCCACCCCAGAGAGGATGGAGGATTTTACTCTGCTGACTGAATGCACATCTAATTCCCTGTTCTGTAAAATACATGCAGTGGACAACTGTCTACTCCTGTGAAAGAAGCTTGAGAGGGAAACACCAAACTTTGCTGGTTGATTTTGGTTGGGATGTGTTCCCTTTAAATAAATGAGTTGTTATAGCTGAAATTTGATATACCATCCAAAGAAGAAATATAACAAGCCATGAGCCCAGAGAAGTCAACTGTAACAAGTGAAAATTTTGGTTAAGTCAATTAATGAGACTAACTGAGTGATAAAAACAGTATATCAAGCAAGCACTTAACCCCAGAGGGAGTTGATTTTATAGACTTAATAGTATCAATGGTGCCAGATTTCTGGTCTCTGAGGGAGAGTTTCCCAGCCCTCTTCCAAGCCTCTCCTTGCCCTGCCCACTCCTGTGCTCCTTGCCTGGAGTTCCAGCTAGAGCATGCTGCAGTGTGAACAGACAGGGACCCAGTTGGGCCTAAAAGGACTGAAATGCAGAAAAATACACCAACAGTCAGTGTAGTGGAAACCTGGCTGGTTCTGGTGTGGGCTGAGTTCAGAAGGAAGACTCTTCCAAGTGTGCACTTATCTACTCTCTTTATGCAGTGGGCAGAGCTCTGGCTACTTTTGTAAGAGAGGCACACTCATGTTCACTCATGTGTTTTATTTCCTGACAAGGAATGTGGTTTGCAAAGAACCACTTTGTTGCTAGGAAGCAGAGCCTGTGAAAGCCAGAAGTAACTGTGGCGAGAGTCTACCCACTTCTCACTTTTACAGTAGGGGAAACTGATGTTTGGGTGGAGNGGGTAGTTTGTTCAAGATCTCAGTGGGCCAACCATGGGCCAGCAACCAGTCAATCTGATTTTTTTTTTTTTGAGACAGGGTTTCTCTGTGTAGTCCTGGCTGTCTTGGAACTCACTCTGTAGACCAGGCTGGCCTCAAACTCACAGAGATCCACCTGCCTCTGCCTCCCAAGTGCTGACATTAAAGACAAGCACCACCACAGCCCGGTGCCAATCTGATGCTTAAACACATGGTTTCTCCACCACCAAGATTTCCATAAATGCCCATTTCTAAGCCCATTCTTTATAGTCCTGCCTGCTAGAGGTCACCCATTTTGATGTCTTCCTAATGAACTCATGTCCTTGGCTTCTAGAGATAGGTTTTTAATCCCGCTTTGTTTTACATCTTACTTCTTTTTTAAAATGTTTATTTTATTTTATATTGTGTTTGAGCATATCTGGGGGGTACATATTTGTGAGGGTGATATCATGTGCCCTACACTGTCACTCTCGGCTTTATTCCTTTGAGATAGGGTCTCTCAATGAGTCNGGAATTAGGCTGGCAGCCAGCAAACCCAGGCAATCCCCTCTTTTCCCCACACAGCACTGGGATTACAGGTNTGCACACACAACCACACTTGACTTTTTATGTGGGTGCAAAAGATTTGAGCTTGGGTTCTCATGACACACAGCCATCTCGAAAGCCATCCCTGCTTTTCATTTTTGACAGTTTGTCTACATTGTCCAGGCTGATCTCTACCTCCTGCCCCAGCCTCTCTGAGTGCTGAAGTCACAGGCCTGCATTTTGACAAAAGGGTTTATAGAACCAGAATTGAGAGACAGCTCTGAGGACCACAGGGGACCCTCCTTCGCCTCCACAGCCTTGAAGGATAAGCAGTTAGTGGGCTGTTTACTTAGCTGTCTCTGTTCTTTTCCTAAACCACCGTGTTGTGTCAGCTCTGTGGGATGCTAGGTGCACAGAACTGAAAGAAATGGTTTTAGTAGCCTGGCAGGTGACAAGTCACAGCCAAAGAAATCATGAACAAGCCAGATGTGGTTGCACACATCTTTAATCTCAGCACTAGGAAGGCAGAGGAAGGTGGATCCCTGTGAGTTCAAGGTGACCTTGATCTACACAGTGAGTTACAGATCAGCCAGGGCTACACAGTGAAACCTTATCTCAAAAAATACATAATAAACCATGACTACCTGTCCTGTGTGCTACCTGCATGATGGAGTTATATCTGGACTCTGTGGATAAATCAAGGACAGGCACCTACCCAGCAGACACTGATCTGAACACACTGCAGTCCCTTCTATAAAAGTGTGTTGGGTCCTATTCTCCCCAGCATCCCACAATGTCCACTTGTAGGTGGTGACAAGTGAAAAAAATTCATAAATGGATGCGGAGCCAAGCATGATAGGCCTTGTAAATACAGCATAAGAGACAGACAGAGTCCTGTAAAATTTGTAAAGACAGACCTCAAAGACAGACAGCAGCTACTGGCAAAATCTGATCCANAAGCTTTTGTTTTTATCCTGGATGGTGTTTGTTCTTGTTTGTTGAAGACAAGTTGATTCTAAATTTATTTATTTAATTTATTTATGTATTACTTGTGTATGTACACACACCACAGTGCATGTCAGAGGATAACTTTGTGGAATAGATTTTCTCCTTCCACCCTTTCACAGGATCCAGGAATTGAACTCAGGTCACCTGGCTTACACAGCAAGCACCCGCACCTACCGAGTCATCTCAGCAGCCAGTGTTGTGTTTTTCTTTTTTAAGTTGAGCTGTCCCTATCTGACTTTAAAATGCTGTGTTCAGCATCTCTTGTGAAAAGAGTAAATGACAACACCACCCACTTATTCCAGAGGGACTCTGGCTTGGGCTTAGTGGAAATCAGACTCTGACATTATTAATTTTTTTGTGTTGGCTTGACCAGGCTCAAGGATGCCCAGAAACTGATGAAAATATTATTTCTGGGTATGTCTATGAGGGAGTTTCTGGAAGAGAGTGTCACTTGAGTTGGTGGATGATAAAGATCCATCCCACCAGGGCAGGCAACACCGTCTCATCTACCCAGAGCTTGCATGGAATAGAGAGGAAGGGGAAATTCTGTTTCTTTTTGTTTGTTTGGTTTTTTTTTTAGCTAAGACATCCATCTCTCCATCTTTACTTTTGCCCCACAAGTTGGCTTGGTTCTTAGACCTTCAGACACAGGCTGTATGAAAATGCTGACCTTCTTAATTCTTTAGCTTGCAGATACCACATGGTGGATCTTCCAGGCTTTCATATCTGCTTGAGTCAATTCCCATATTAAGTCTCCTTGACACACCTGATCAGTTCTCTTTCTCAAGAGAGCCCAACTCACATCAGTCCCCTTAGATCATACATGAACCTTAAGCTGGCCATGGTCCTCGATGTCTCTCAGGGTCTTCCCAAGACATCTTCTCTGGTTTATGTTATGGATCTTGGAGATTAAATTCTTGGTCTGAACATTCATAGAGATCCTTGTAGGGAATAGCAGGCTCAGCTGGGGAACTAGGGAGGACCCTGGAGCTCTAAAAGCTTATGGAAAGAAATATAATGTGGGTAACAGGGAGCCATTCTGGAAAAGGGGCTAGGCAGGAGAGAAACACAAGACCCTTTACTTGGGTCTGCTTTGGGTCTGCCTAAGTTATCTGAGGAGAAGGAAGCCTTTGTTCCAACTTTATCCTGAGATTTTCAACCAACCCTGGCTTCTTACATGGGACTCACTTCCTTTGCTTCTTGGCTGAGTGTCATCCATGAGGACCAGGGATGTTAAATCTACAACGAAGCTGTGATCTAGTCTCTACCTCCACATTTGAAAAAGCCAAGTCTAAAGAGGAAGCAAACACTGATTACCAGGAGCTCTTCATCTGGAGTGTCCGAGCCAGGTGGTCAGCTCTAAACATACACACACATATGAGCAACATTAAATGGACTCAGTAATAGATATACATGTGTGTGTGTATATATACATATATATGTATGCACATATATGAAATAATAGTGGAAGAAGAGATCGTGAATTTGAGAGGGAGGGGGAGAAAAAGAGGGAGTGGAAGGGGAGAGGGGTAGGTGGAAATGACGTAGATCTAGAACTCACATATGAAATTCTCAAAATATCAAAAATTTCAATAAAAAATAAAAGGGGGCAGCATCTTGGTGAAGGGACAAGGTCAAGATCCCAAATGACAACCAACTCCTTGTCCGCTTGGCTACCACTACACAAGAGGAAGAAACAGAAAAAGGAGTAAAGAGGGAGGCAGGTGTGGGGGATGNGGGAGTCTGTGGGGTAGCCTCCACCACTGAAATCTCCAGAACTTGGGATTCAGGGGAGTTCTTCTATCCAAAGGAAATGTGTTTTTATAATCCTCCTTCTACGGCTGGTGGGAAAAGAATCCTTCAAATCCCCCAAGGAATCTTAGGAAAACTCCATTAGATTCTAGCCTTCAGCTGTCTGAGTCATAGTAACTATAATAAATTCAGAATGTGTATTTTCTTAACATTTCTCTCTTCGGGTGGGAAGGNGGGGCTTACAAATGTACTAAGGGTGCACACTGGGATGGCCTCCTCATTAGACATGATCTAGCCACATCTGGATGTCCAGTCAAGAAATTTTCTACAGAATTCCAGCAGAAGAAGGTGTTGGGATGAGGGAGTAAGATTAAGTTGGGGATAAGTAGACTCTCCATGGCCTTCTGGTCCTTTCTGTAGAGGGCAGACACAGACTGTTCACTCTGTTTGGAACACTCTGCTCCACTTCCGACCCCAACATCACCACACTTCCACCAGGCTGAGGCAGTTCTCTTCGGGGCTCAGGTGAAATATCTTCCTGGTGCCCTGTGCTTCAGGTAGCTAACTGGTGTTTAACTACATATATATTTCATTGCTTAACCCCTGCTCTTGACCTCTCCATAAGCTCCATTTGTCTGTGTCTGTATCATCCGTAACTACCACAGTGCTAGAACATAGTTGGTGATNAATGAACACGTAACCAAACCCCTAAGATGTTATCCCCTGCCTCCAACATGGCACAGTCCTCATGGAGACCAATCAGAAGACAGATGAACAGTCAAAAGCGTTCACCTCTTGGATCCCTCATCCCACAGGGACTGTCTTGAATCTCCCATCACAAACTGAGTTGTACATGTTAAGAGGCAGCCCCAGTAGATGGAGGATTCACTGTCATGGGTTGAAACAAACAATCTAGACAGCTCCCTGGGAGCTGACTGAAGAAGTGAGTCTGCTATATTATCCCCTGACTCCTGGGGACACAAGGCTGAGAAGTGCAGAAATGTCCCATAGACGGAATAAAGAGTTCTCAGATTGGAGTCCCAGAGTCACAATTCAAGGACAAGTGCCCAGCATTGGGTGGCNTGNCTTTCTGGTGCCTCATTCCCCTCTTGGGTGAGCCTGTAGCATTGGGCCCTTGGTGGTGCCAAGATGATTGATTTTTATCAGAGGAACAATTCTGCATGATTCTCCAAAGTCAAAGTCACAAACTTGACTTCTTTCAGTTTAGGGTGGGAACTCATTCCTATACATCCTGCTATATGTAGGCTAGTGGTCCCCAACAAATAACTAACATTTAAGTGCTCTGCACACTGTAGAGTGCTTCGCATATATTTGGCTGTTAGAGTCCTGCAACATTGCAGGGAGGTTTGAGCATCTCACCTGTTTTGTGGGTACCCACAGGGACCCACAAAGGTTAGGACACACAGAGAGTAGAGTTGGGGCACGGCCAGGATGCCCTCCTTGCCACCTTCAGGTCTCCCTCACTCGACTCAGAGAGTCACAGATTTTCCAGCTGAATCTGGCATGTTGCTGGTGGGACTCAGGACGGTTTCCAGTGGGCAGTTGGGCCCTGCTAGCACAGCAGTGTGGAGCTACCCCATCATTTCCTGTTCCCTTCCAAGCCAGGGGAAGCTCTCCGAGTGGCCACATTGGTTTTTATCATCCTTTTATTCTGTAGTTTTGGGGCTGGACATGGAACCCAGAGCCTTGATCATGCCAAATTCTACCGAGTCACATCCCTAGCTCCCTACACGGTTATTAAGCTCTAGTGAGCCCCAACATCTGAGACCCAACAATGAGTCCTGACCATGTATGCATGTTTGGAAAGAACNGCCAGGCACACACCCAGTGCTCTGGTTCCTGGAGAGGGGGGGCACAGGCCTGAGCCTGGAGAGACCCTGCCCACTGGCTGCTTAGGGAAGCAGGCCGGGTAAGTTTGGGATAGATTAGAGAGGTGGGAGCTAGGCCTGCTTCTAAGACTCCAGGCTATTGTCCCCAGAAGAGAACTCAGAAAGACCAGAGTCCTGGATGCAAAACAAACGGGCAACAAGGGAGGAAGCTAAGGAAGCCACTTATCTCATCTATTTATTCTTTCTCCCTGTTTCCTCTGATGCTTTTCAGCCCAACTCCCTCCCCCAGTCTCTGGTTTCCTGGCCACTATCTAGCCAATAACCTCCCACATTTGCATTCTCAGCCCCTCTCTGCTCCCATAATCTCTTCTCCAGGCTCTTCCGAGGGCCATATTTACCACCACACAGGATTTCCGTCGATAACAGCAGGGCCTGGCCATTCCAGAACTGCCCCATCTCCTTATGGGTGTCTATTTACAGCAAGGCAGGAATCTTAATTTCTCCTAAGAATGTGACATTCCTTAGGTGTNTAACCTACACGGGACCACCAAGGGAGCAACACCTCGCTCCCATCCTTCCACAGCCAGCGCTCTGAATCAAAACTTAAAAAGCAAAAGTCAGCTCTGTCTCTGTCTCTCTGTGTGTGGATGCCTCAAGTGCAGACATAAGTTACTCAGGAGGCTTGTCCAAGGTGGGTCACTCACCCACAAATCTCTGCTCTAAGGACCGCGGGTCTGCATCGCTAGCAACCCTGGGGAGCGCCTCTTGCACACAGGAAAGGGATACAGTGCCCCCTTGTGGTCATTTCTCTCATCTCATTAACACCAGGGCTTTTCACTTAAAAAAAAATGTACTCAACAGGCAAGGTGTTTGACTTCTAGTTGATGTGTAACATGCATTCAGAAAATATACAGCTTCACACGCTCGAAACACTCCTCCAAATGGACACACTCAGATAAGCCAAAGCCTATAACGTAAGAGTATTTCCCTAGTCTGAAGCCCTTTCCCATCCTCCAACAGCCACACCCGCCACCGCCATCCTCATCCCCCATCCCTGACTCCCACCCCCTGCTTCCTAACCCCACCACCCCGGGTAACTGTCCTAACCCACACATAAGTTTTGCAGTCTGGGAGTTACCTTAGGAAGCAGAATTCTAGGGACCTAGGGGATAAAAGACCAACTTGTCTTACAGTAACGAGGAGGCCAAGCACCTTAAGCCGGACTCTGGTGTTTTATTTGGTTTTAATTGCCAATATCACTAACTCCTTAACACCACAGAAACTGCGAGGGCTATTGGGGAAAGGATCGTCCAAGTCAGAAACACTGCTGTGGGCAGAATGCCGAGAGTGCAGGTGAAACGAGTTGAAGAAATGAAGGCGAGATGAAGAAATGAAGGCGCTAGGAGGAGCTTGGAGCCTGAGAGACCCGGCCTCCAACCAAGCACTGAGGAAAGTGAAAACACGTGTTAGCATTTCTCACCAGGAAGGGGAAAGAGTGCAAACCTGTCCCGTCATCTTCAGCCCAACATACATCCATTTTTCCCGCCATTTCTAGAGACGCTGTTTTTGCAGGAAACCACACCCTCTACCCCTTTAAACAAGGANCACGTGTCAGAAGCACGATGTGGCACATGTTAATTGTTGTGGTGGTAAGATACGGCTTAAAAAAATTTATGAGGGCCATCGAGATGGCTCAGCAGGTAAGGATGCTTGTTGCCAAGCTTAATAACCTAAGTTCAATCTCTGGAACCCACGTGTTAGAAGGAGAGAACCTACTCTCAAAAGGTGCCCTCGATCTCCACAAGCATGCCGAGGCAGGCGTGTGCCCACCACTACACACAAGACGAATGAATCTTTAAAGATTTTTTAAAATTACTATTAGGGACACTTAGTACAGTCATAATACCATATAAACCAGTAACATTGTTTAGTCCTGGAAAATCTCCACCAACCCCAGAGAAGCCCTGTGCTCACTGCATGGGTAATTCCATCCTCAAAGCCAAGGTGAGGTGAGGTGGCCAGGCCTTACCAACAGGTGTGTGNCACAGGCTTGAGGGCCCTCTGTCCTTGTCAGGGGGAGGGCGGCTAACCCTTCTTTGATAGCATCCACAAGTGCAGCTGATAGAGTAATAGCCATATTAAAAAGATAAACATGAACCCTAATGACTAGATTAAATTAATTCTAATAACTTATTCGAATTCCATACATTCAAGTTATGGCATGTCAATGAAATATAATTACAGCAATCTTTTACACTTTGTTAGTACGAAGCCTTTGAAATCTGCTGTATAATTTACATCTACAGCACATCTCAATTTGAAAGAGCCGCAGTTCAAGTGGACAGAGCTGGGCTTTGTGGCTCTGAACAGTGTGTGGAATGCCGTCAGTATTCTGAATCATCNCTCAGAAAAGTATTGTTGGGGTTGGCAAGATGGCTTAGTCAGTAAAATTGCTTGTCCTGTAAGCTTAATAGCATGTATTCAAACCCCAGAACCCACAGTAGGAGAGAATCAACTCCTGAAAGCTGGCCTTGGATCCCTACACCCACACCATGGCATGTGCCTGAATGTATGTGTGTGACTGCACACACACACACACACACACACACACACACACACACCATATACAAACATAATAACATTTTACTTAAAATGTTTTTAAAAATTAAGTACACAGATACCTAAGGTTATATATTCATTTGTAGTCTATCTTCTTAATCATAAGAAGTAGCATATTTTGTGCTCAGGAGAATGCTTCATTGGTAGTGTTTGCCTAGTACCCTGGTTGCTCTCCATTGCTATGGTAAGTACTGTGACCAGAAGCTAGTTGAGGAGGAAAGGGTTCATTTGGCTTACCCATCCCAAGTCACACTCTATCACTGAGAGACATCAGAGCATGAGCTCAAAGCAGGAATGTGGAGGCAGGAACTGAAATAAAGGCCATGCAGGATGCTACTTATTGGCTTGTGCCTTGTGTCTTGCTCAGCCCACTTTCTTATACAACTCAGGGCTATCTATCTGCCCAGCGGTGGCACCACCACAACGGGATGGACTTTCCTATATTCAACCACTAATCAAGAAAATCCCCCACAGACACGATCACAGACAATCTGACGGAGATAATTCCCCAGCTGAGGTTCCCTCCTTCCTTTGGTTTGACTTGTGCATCTCTTTCTGCTCCCTGCTGCTCCCCTAGGTGACAACAAAAACTGTCTCTTGAAGCCTTGAAAAGGAGAAAGTATTATTTCCTTAAAGACTCTTTCAGAACGAAGTTGAGGGCATTGGATGAACTCACTGTCTTTAAACTTCATTCTGAACCAAAGCTCCNCATTAGTTGGCTTTGTCCCTGGGACAGAATGCCTGGACTAAGCTTGAAAAGGAGGAGACATTTATTTGGTCTCAAAGTTTCAGCAGTTTCAATCCATGGGAGTCATCCCATTGTCTGGGGCCTGATGACAAAGGAACATAGCATGGTGGTGTCAGATAGTGAAGGAAGCTGCTNCCCCTCTTGACAGCCGAGAAACAAAGAAAGTGAAGAACAGTAAGGCCCCAGTGTCCCCTGCAAGGCACACCTCCAACAACCCAACTTGCTTCCATTAGGCCCCATCTCCTAAAGGCTCTACTGAAGCAAGAGCCCATAGAGGTGTGTGTGTGTGTGTGTGTGTGTGTGTGCATATGTGTGTGTAGATATATATATTTATTAAGGTGCAATGGGNAAACAGACTCATTAATACAGAGCAAGGAAGACATCGCCCCTTTGATCCTGCTAATCCAGCTGCCACTGTCCTGTCCTTCTGTCCAGGGCGGGAAAGGGACCAGCCNCAGGCTGCTTTACCACTTGACCGGGTCTCGACCACCCAAGAAAACCAGCGGGCATCCCTTCCTCAGTTTTAACCAGTCACATACCCAGAAAAGACCACNCCCATGGTGCCAGATAGCCCAAAGGTCACTGGCTGAACTGAACGAATTCCCACACTTCCCCTTTTTTGTCTAAATAAAAGGGTTCTAATCCTAACATAAAGCTGAGGACCAAGCCTTCAGCACCCTTGAGTGTAGTCTACACTCAAGATGTAGACTACAGCAAGAGTTTCTCTCAGGAATGTTTGAGCCTACGTTTGAAATCCAAACGCAGAGCCAGGTGAGTGGGGGTGGGGGTGGGGCTCAGCCGATAAAGACCTTGCTACGGTGCAAGCATTCGACCAGGTGTAGATCCTCAGTATTCACATTAAAAAAGCACAGCGCTGAGGAAGTAAAGGCAGGTAGATTCTGGGGGCTCACTGGCTAGCCAGACTAGCAGAACAGGTGAGCCCCAGGCCAGAAAACAAGGAGAGGTAATTCAGTAGTTAAGAGTGCATACTGCTCTTACAGGGGATCTCAGTTCAGTTCCCAGCCCCTACCTTATGGAGCC
>LZPO01054711.1:530908-548054 GCA_001675575.1 Neotoma lepida
CACACACACACACACACACACACACACACACACACACGTACACATGGAGGATAGATGCAAAAAATAATATCAGGGTCTGGAGAAATGGTTCAGTGGTTAAGAGCACTGGCTGCTCTTGTGGAGGACCCAGGTTGGGCTTCCTTCACTTACATAGAGGCTCACAATTGGCTGCAATTCCAGTTCCAGAGGATCCAACGCCTGCTTCTGGCCGCTACAGATATCCAGAACACTGGTGACGCTCAGCCATACATGCAGGCAAAACACTCGTATACTTAAAATAAAAATAAAAATTAAAAAAAATAGGGACAGAATTTTGAAGTATTTTTCTGTTGCATGGACTGTCATCAGAGACAATAAGTCTTAAGTCTCTTGGCAGGAATGTGGGTTACAGTATTGTAATGACCCATAAGTCACCTCCATACTCTAGATCATTGGTTCTCAACCTTCCTAATGCTGCTATCCTTTAATTTAGTTCCTCATGTTGTGGTGACCCCAACCATAAAATTATTTTGTTGCTACTTCATAACTGTAATTTGCTGTTATGAATCATAATGTAAATATCTGATATGNAGTATATCTGATGTGTAAAAGATCCTTTGAATCCTTAAGGGGTCAAAATCCACAACCACTGCTCTATGGGACAGTGGCTGGAATTAGTGAATTTCGGGTGGGGGTGTCGGGTGGGGTGGGGAAGGTCATTCCAGCTGCTTCTTTGCCAGTTNGCTCTTTTCATATGCTAATTTTGTGAGATTTTCCTGGACTCACTCTCTGCCCTACTCTCCAGCATCCTGTGGCTCAGTCGGGAGGAGGGTCAGAGTCCTCCTCACCCCCAAGCTTCTGTCAGAGCTCCATGCCTATAAAGTCACGGCCCACACTAGAAGTGGGCCTCCTGGCAGGGTAAGTATTATTTTCTTGTATAATATTAAAACGACCAACCTTAATATTATACTTCTCAGGGGCCCAGAAGAGAAACTACGCAACGGTGAAATTNATTTTCAGGAAATGAATCTAAGTACACCGAGCTCTATGTCCGTCTACTTTATTTCTCCGGGATAGAATCCTATCTACACAGCTTCAGTTCTGTTCTCAAGCCTAGTTCTTTTCTGTTTAATTCTCTCTGTATTTATCTACTGTCCCCTCTGAGTTCTATCTTAATTCTCTCCTCTTAATNCNNCCTCATCTGGGTCCTTCTCNNCTCNTCCTTACCCATCCAGTACTTNCCCNTCTGGCTCTTCCTCATCTTCCATCCCATCCTCAAGTTCTCTCTCTAGTTCTCCAGTAAANGTCCTCAAAAATCCTCCCCAAGTCTCAATCCTCAAAATTCCTCTCCGTCCTTATCCCTCTAAGTTCTCTCCCCCTCAGTCCTCTGNGCTATATTGTTATAAACCCAAGCAATTCAATCCTCCCCCTAAGCCAGGTCACCAGGCCTGAATTCCTGCAAGGTCATNAAGNCAGGTAAGANTTTCCTGAGGCAGTGACTGTCAGGCTTTCTTTTACAACCTGAAAATGGAGTGGTTAAAGGAGGAGGTCAGCTGAGGGCTAATNTCAGTTAGTATATCNAAGAGGGAATGTANGTGCTCAANCTACATTCCTAGANGTNGTTAGAAGTCTATAAATTTTGTAAGGCAGTATAAAGGTCTCAGCTAAAATTGCACAAGAGATAAAGCTATCCACATGACCTAGGAAACAGGTGTTGTTTCGTTTGATCTTGGATGCTTAAGTCTGTTCTTACAGAGTACAGCGGTATCTCTGATATTCCTTTAGTAGAAGGGAAATGGTATCCAGTAAATGATGGAAAAGCTACAATAGCGCACNAGAAANTCATAGTAGGAAACGGCTAATAATCCAAAGCCAGTATCACTAAGACTCCTTGAGTCTCAGTTTGACCTCTGGAAGGCCCTTGGCTTCTTCCAGGTATTAGATTTGACATAATCAGCTAAAATCCTACTTTATATATTTTTTTCGGCTTGCAGCATTATTTCAAACAAACAAACAAGCAAAAAAATTAAGATGGGTCTCACTATAGCCTTGGCTGACCCGGAACTCCAAAGGTAGACTAGGCTGGTCTCAAGTTCACAGAGACCTGCCTGACTCTGCCTCCCAAGTGCCAGAATTAAAGGTATAAGCCATGATGCCTGGCAAAATAAAATTCAATAAATTTATTTTTATGTGTATGAGTGTATGTATGTATGTGCACCATGTGCATGCCTGGTTCCTGAAGAGGCCAAAAGAGGACACTAGTCTCTTAGACCTGGAGTTACAAATGGCTGTGATCTACCATGTGGATACTAGAAACTGAACCTAGGTCCTCTGTAANAACAGCCATTGCTCTTAATCACNNAGCTGCCTGAGCCAACCCCATATCTCTTTAGTTTATCTGTTCCTTTCAATATATGTACTGATCTTTCACCAGNCTTTTCCTAAGATTTAAAGTTTAGATGAAGCCCNTGTCACCATCTGGGTGACTGACAGCCCACCTGCAAGTCCATGGGACAGTGACAGACAGAAAGCCTTGTCAAGACATGGAGCAAATAAATCCCAGGATGTCTGCATTCTCCAAGGACAGAACTCGTGTGTGTGTGTGGGGGGGTGTTTTTGTGTGTATGTAGGTGTGTTTGTGTGTGTGTGTGTATGTGTGTAGGTGTTTTTGTGTGTATGTAGGTGTGTTTGTGTGTGTGTGTGTAAGTGAGCCACAGCATGAGTATGAAGGTTCAAGGACAACCTTAACTATTCATCCTTGCCTTCCACCTTGAAACAGAGTCTCTTGTTCATCACTGTGTAGACCAGGCGAGCTGGCCCTAGAGTTTCTGGTGATTCTCCCATCTGTGCCTCCCATCTCTTTGCAGCAGCCACCACATCTGTCTTTATGTGGATTCCAGGGATCTGAACTAAGGTCCACAGACTTGCATGCCAGATGCTTTACCCACTGAGTCATCTCTCCAGCCAAGACAGAGCTTTTAAACTGTGATGTAAACTCCAGAAGGAGTGGGTGGGGTAAAGGAAGGAATTCTGTACAGGAACAGCATGAGTAGCGGCCTGAAGAAGCTGGAAGANAAAGACCAGGACATGGNCAGGCAACCGCTCTTTGCTCAGCCTTGTTAGNATGTTCCAGAGCATTTGATGAGGGGGAAAGTGAGGGCNGAGGGAAATGTAACTTGTCTTGACTTAATATGCTGATACCTGGAANNCATGGACAGAGGGGTGTTGAAAAGGTCACCTGACTGCTCTGGGAAGGAATGACTAAATAAGACCCAAAACCCTGGCTCCAGCTGAANTCATCCCAAATCAGGGGAAACACTGAGGACAGACGTGGACTAGGTAACACAGTCAGGAAATGGAAGGAGCAAGACATGGTGGCTCCCAGCTCCACAGCACAGCNGTCTGGGATGGGTGTGGGTGAGCCANACTCTGGAGACTGAAAGCCTAAGAGAAAAGACTGGTCTAGGAAAGGAGATGGTGAGCCTTTGTTGTTGAGAAGGAGGCATTTGTGAGCTATCCAAGAAGAAATAGCTACCTGGACAGATAAGTTGAACCTTCTGGGCTCCAGTTGCCNTGACAACAATGGCTGCCTTCTTAAAAATTAGCATTGTAGGGTGTTGTTGGAGTTTCCTTTGGGCCAAGAGCTCACAAATAACAACATGGAGACTTCTTAGTAATTATGAAAACTCGGCCTTAGCTTAGGTTTGCTTTCAACTAGCTCTTATAACTTAAATTAACCTACATTCTGCCATGTGGTATTACCTTTCTCTGTACAGCCCATCCTGCTCCCTCCACATCTGGCTGGCAATTCTGCCTTTCTTCTTCCCGGAGTCCTCTCTGTCCCCGGAAGTCCCACCTAAGCCTCTTCCCGCCTAGCTATTTGTCATTTAGCTCTTTATTAAGCCAATCACAGTGACACATCTTCACACAGTGTAAAGAAATATTCTGCAACAGTAAGAGTCTGGAGAATAGAATAGATTATGGTGACAAAGGTAACACACTGGGTTTTACAGTTTAACCATCTGACATGTGGTGAGGTAGGAGCTCAAGTTTGAAAATCATCAGTTACCTTTTAGGGGAGGAAGCTGAGCAGAGCCACCGAGGAGACTGANTTCACTTCACTGCAGAGTCTGCCTTTGAACCTTTCAGAGTGGAAAGTCTAACTTTACAATGTCAGCAGTGGATTGGCCCTAAAGACACTAACCTTTGCTAACAGGGCTTCTTTCCAGGCCTAGTCTATTCTCAGAGAAAACTGGCTATGTGCCCTAGGGCTGGGAAGCTCTANGGTCACTNTTGGAGCCTATTAGGTTTCCTAGTGGCTGTACCCAGCAGGAGTGCATAAGAGGTTGATTGGATCATGGGCCTGGGTACCAGGTGTTTGTTAGGGTCTACACTTGACTGTAACTAGCAAGGGGGAGGTCTTTTGCTCCACCCCTTTGCATTGTTATAAATAGACCTTTGGAATAAAGTTCTGGGCCTGTTTGGATAAGGATCCAGGCCCACTGAAGTCTATCCTGTGTTTTCTCTCTGTTTCTTTCCCCTCTNCTTCTAACTAAGTCTCTTATATTCCCCATTCCTCAAGAGTCCCTGGGGCAAATAATGGTGGGGGCTGGCCCCCCGACAGGTCACTTNTGTGTTAGTCCAGTGCCTCCTTCTGCAAGGAGGAGAGAGCACATTGCTACTGTGTGAGACTTGGGTTTATGGTGAGGAGAGCCAGGAGGTGGTAAAGAGCTCTCAGCTGGGGAGCAGTCTTCCTTCTGGCCCTGCTGTGTGTTGAAGGATGCTGTGCTCTAGGCTGTTGCAGTGATGGGGTCCTGATTCCATTTCTGTGACTATGATAAAATACCCTGAAGTAAGGTAACTTAGAGAACGAAACGTTAATTTTAGATCACAGTTCCAAGTTACAGTCTCTAATCAAGGTTACCATTGCTGTGATGAAACACCATGACCAAAGCAAAGTGGGGAGGAAAGGGTTTATTTGACTTACACTTTCTCCTTGTACTCCATCACTGAAAGAAATGAGGACAGGAACTCAAACAGGGCAGGAACCTGGAGCTGATGCAGAGACCATGGAGGGGGTGCTGCTTACTGGCTTGTTCATCATGGCTTGCTCAACCTGCTTTCTTATAGAACCCAGGACCAATAACCCAGGGATGACACTGCCCACAATGGGCTGGCCCCCCACCCATCCATCAATCACTAATTAAGAAAATGCCCTGCAAGCCTGCCTACAGTCCCATCTTATGGAAGCATTTTCTTAATTGAGGTTCCTTCCTCTCAGACGACTTAACCTATGTCAAGGTGACATAAAACTAGCCAGCACACAGTCCATCCCTTCAGAGAAGTTAAGGCAGGAACTTAAAACAGCTGATCACATCCACAGTCAAGACCACTAGAAAAAGGAATGCACTCATGCTTACCACTTCACATTCTCCTCTCTTACACAGTCCAAGACCCAAACCTAGGGAATGATGCCACCCACAGAGGGCTGATTCTTCTCACATCAGATACCCACAGACATGCCCACAGGCTAGCCTAATCTAGACAATCCCTCACAGATACTCTCTTCCTGGGTGATTCTATGTTGTGAGATATTTGTTCACACTGACACTCCAAGACTGATACTCAAAGAAATTTGAGAAATGGATATGTTCTTTTTTGCAGGGTTTGAAAAATTAAATTATGTGTACCATAGATACATATTCAGGATTTCATGGACAACTGCTTGAGTTCTGAAAAGGCTGACTCTGTAATTACACATGTATTAGAAATCATGGCAATTATGGAAAGACCCATACAAATTAGGACTGACAATGCTCCAACATATGTCTCTAGTAAAATGAAACAGTTTTTTGCATATTACAACATAAAGCATATACCACATATTCTAACATAAAGGCATACCACACAATCCTACAAGACAAGATAAAAAAGATCTAATTACACTTTAAAAGATATGCTTAATAAACAGAAAGGGGGTAATAAAGACCCCAGAGGTAGATTATACAATGCTTTATTAACTTTAATTTTTTAATGCTAATAAAAAACACGACAGCTGCAGAGAGACATTGGATAGTTGAAAAAAACTGCTGAATTAAATCAGCCTAATATACTTTAAAGATGTGCTCACCTCAAAATGGAAACCAAGATATATGTTAAATTGGGCAAGGGTTTTTGCTTTTGTTTCCACAAAGAAAAGCTATAGATATCAAGATAAAGATTAGATTCAAACAGGAAAGACCTCTTGATTAGGAGAGGTGATAGTTCATCAAACAGTGTGGCCATTCAGTCTAAATTAACTTGTAAGACTAACAAATACCTTTCATTTGATCAGATTAACCTGCCAAAAAAGGGAAACTCCCCAAAGTTAGGGTTGAGGCAGGGTTTTGTTTTTATCTTTCCAGGAGAACGAAGGCATCTAACTAAGGAATCTGAAGACCACTGGGCAAATGAGACATCAGAAGAAGAGGACAAGTCAACAAGAGAAAATGTCGCAAGAAAAAAAGTAAATTGGTCTAGTGGTATAGCATACTTCCAACACGATAGAATTTTCTAAATTCTCCCAAATGTTTGTTTCTGCTGTTCTCTACAGACATATAAGGCAAATGGTCTTTTTGTAATCTCTATTCAATCAAAAATTAAAACTGGCTTTGGAACTGGGATGTGGCTCTCTCCTTCTTTAAACCTAAGCATGCTTGTTAAAGAAAAATCCAAAATCCCTGTCTCATGTCAGAAGAAGAGCCACCTGATATGGGACAGAAGAAAAAACAAAATTAAGGGACTATTCTATTGCTACTAATCTCATAATCCTTTGGTTTTATNTTGACTCTTGAAAACTTTTCTTAAGGTATAAATATTACCTCAAAATTTATAAGATTATTATACAAATTTAAACTTTATGTCATGATATTAATGGTCATATAGAATACTAACTAATTCTAAAAATAGACTTCATCTAGCTTCCTGTTCATGATTTCAGGCTTGAATCTGAAGCAGGTAACTCGGAACTAAGTTTGTGTACCCTGGATGTATTTAACAGATTATGGTCCTTTAATCTCTCAGAGATCTGCTGCATATGACATTTAAATTGTTTAAGTTTTCTGCAGTGAACCATGACCATTCCTAGCAGTAACTTCTGAGGTCTCCAATAAGATGATGGAGCCCTACACAACTAATTCTCTTGGATTATGGTAACACCACTAAGATGACAACCACCACCCAGAGATCAGCTTTGGACTACAAACTGCTCAGGACAACTTCAAAGCGGTTAGCTATGATGGTCCATCTTTAGAGACTACTCCAGTTGGGACTTCAGATAAGCCCTACACTTTCCCATCACACCAACACTGGACAACAGCTAGCTCTCCCAGACTTGACCATTATCTCAATTTTCTCAGGGTCCCTTAAAGATGCAGTTGCCCCCAGACAACAGGCACTAATTTTAAGAAGATGATGTCCACATTCCCAAGAGGTGGGATGGGTAGTTTTGGGCCGTTCAATGAATTGTGGATNTTTATCATTGTTTAGGGGGGTTGGTTGCAAGTTGTTATTGGTCATGATCAGGGAGGAAACTAAGCAAAGGAGATTAGATTCAAGGATCTTGTTCTGAAAAGAAAAACGGAGGGATATAGGAATGATAGGAAGAAGGGTAGATTATTGAATCTACTTTTTAACTAAAAAAAAGCAACTACTAATCTCAAATATTTTACATTGGTATGGATTTTTGCATATTGATACATATTTATGGTTATTTTTGTTATACTGTATATATGTTTCTACTCTTGTTTAAGATATTGTATTTATGCAGCTCATTTAACAATGTAATGTAAAGTTCTAGTCCTTGAAAATTATTATTTCAAACTCTTTAGGATAATTAAGAAATGCAGGTTAATAGTCATCTAGAACAATCAAAGTTAAGGCCATGTTAGGTATGTTTTCAAGATCAAACAGAGATATATTTTAGATAGATAGATGGTCTTCAAACACTTCAGAGACCTACAGAATATGATATTTAAAATGTTTTAATCACATAAGGCTTTTCATGATAGTAAGACACATCTGCTCCTGGCAGTACCAATTTACTTCAAAAAAGGATGATAGGCCTCAAAGAACCTCCATATGGAGTTTGCTTTCATTGTGGCAAAGTTAGCCACTGGACAACTTTGAGCCCTTGCCTCAACTGCTGATAGTATGCTGTCCAAATTGGACAATCAGGAAAAAGAAGAAGGCAATTGCTGAACTTTGCCAAGACAAGCGTAGGACAGTCTTTCAAAATTCCTGCTTCACAAAAAAATTCTGTCAGATATTCTAGGCCTGTAGGCCGAAGACGGATGCCACAACATTGCAGAGGAAACTTAGGTGTCTGTCAAGGCAGCCAGCTACTTCTGTCATTTCTATAGTTTTGGCAGATGTTTGCTCTGTACTTTCTGTTTACTCAGGCAATATATCCTTCTCGGGTCTTTGATGGGGTTGAAGACTAGATAGTTATAGTTACAGTTTTCCTTGTTACCAAATTCAGAAAAGAAACTCACAAAAGGGGTGTAAAGTGTATAAGGTTGAGAGACATAAAAGCTTAAATTGTTTATCTAAGAAAATGTTTTGAGATCTAAAAGGATAGATTNGGGTTGGTAATACAAGTTAGGATAGAAAGTGAATTAGGTACAAAACTTTGAACTCATCAAGATAGGATAGATAAGAGACTATTTTCTTCAAATTTGCCAAACACAAATGGATTGGACATTGTGAATGTAATTCATATTTGATAATTGTTCTTATTGTATATGGTTTTACTATGTTAGAGTTAAAACCCTTCCTTTTTATTTAGACAAAAATGGAGGAAATGTTGTANGGTATTTGTTCANACTGACACTCTGAGACTGGTAATAAAGTTTACCATGAATNAGAGCGCAGCATCAATGATTGNCTGTCTAGAATTAGCCATAGATGTAGTGGAAGACCAAGATAGGAGGGCACAGGAAGTAGTAGGGAGGGGCTTGGAAAGATGTGTGCTCTTTTAGATCCAGAAGTGTGGAGAGGCTGGGTCAGCTGATCATTCCTCCATCGCCCTTTGGATCTATCATGTTTTTTACCGCAATATCTGACTCTGAGTCTTATTTAATAATAGAACAATATAAGTAATTGCTTCAGTTCTAGGTTGTGTCAAGTTGACAGTTCAAATTAACCTCAGACACCAGAAAGAGAACACAGGATCCTGTCTGCCAGTTTTGTCTAATTGATAAGAGAATTTTAAAACAGATTTTTAAAACAAAAACAATTTTACCAGAGTTTGGCAGAAAGAAAAGAAACAAAGGAAAAAAAAAACAGAAAAGAGAGCAGATAAATGAGAAATACCAGCAGGGACCAGGAGGAGATGGAAAAGTTAAAAAATGAAAGTCCTGCTGTCTGAGTTAGAAGCTGGGAACACAAAAAACAGGTATGTAGGGGAAGAAGGCTTCAGAAAAAGGGAGCTACTCGGGTGTCGGGTTTAGGATCTGGGTTGAAGTTAGAAAAAGGGAGACAGAAACAGTTCTGCTTTCTGAGTTCATAGCCGGAAGTTTTCTCCAGTCCCGCCCAGCCCCACAGTCCCACAGCCACTTACAAAATAATCACTTAGAGGCTTAATATTAATTACAAACTGCATGGCCTATGACAGGCCTCTTTGCTAGCTAGCTCTTATATCTTAAATTAACCCATTTCTGTTAATCTATGTTTTGCCACATGTTCTGTGGCTTTACCAGTCTGTTGGCATGTTGCTCCTGGGTGGCAGGCTGGTGTCTCTTTACTCTGCCCTTCTTCTCTCTGTCTCTCTACTTGGATTTCCCACCTGCCTCTAAGCTGCCTTGCCATAGGCCAATGCAGCTTCATTTAGCAACCAATCAGAGCAACNCATATTCACAGTGTACAGAAAGACATCCCACAGCATGAGTTAGAACTTAGAATGCAGACAGGCTTAGCAGTGAGGGACAGTGAGCAGCAGCTGTGTGGAGGGAGGGGCTCGCTCCTGAGGCAGATAAGTACCTATCTCACTAAGGGACAGTTAGCCTGTCCTCTTGACCTGCCTTAGAGTGTGGCATGTTTCTTTTTAACACTGACTCTGCAGTTCTCTCAAGGTTGTACAGACGATTTTCTCCTTCCAGCAGGTCTTCTGCCTGGCCTGAGCAAGGAAGCGTCTGCTACCTTCTTCAGAGGATGTCATCAAACATGGACTAAGCTATTTGCAAAGCTTGGTTACTATTCATTCATCATGCTGACTGTGTCAGAGGAAGTCACAGGTCAGTCAGTATTCATGTCTCAGAGGGGTCTGATGTGGGAGGTACCCACTGTCTTCATCAGGAATGCTCTTAGCCCGGGGTCATGCCATTTCACTGGAAGGAACTGGCATAGCTCACATTGTGTTGCACATGGGGCCTTGGAAGAACCTGCCTGGATATGGCCCTCCATGCTCCCTTTCTGCCTTCTCAGCATCCATGTGTATCCTCCCATCTCCAGAGGTTAACAGACTGCAAGTCCACACACGAGCAACAAGCTGCTCACCCTGGGGAAGAGAGAGCTGGGAGAGAGAGAGGCCACAGGCACCCCCTGTACCNGACAGTGACATGCAGGCCTGCCTAGTGTTCAGGAGGGGAACTGAGTGAGCCCTGTGAGTCCCTCTGCTGGAGAGCAAGGGGAAAGCCACAAGAAAGGAAAGGCCACAGGAGATAAACAAGTGNAGGACAGAGCCACGCCACACGGTGGAATGTGGACTTAATCCAGAGGATATGAAAACATGAGTAACATTATTAGTTGCTAGTAGAGAAAGCAAAGCACGTGACTGGAGACTCAGGAAGGAGGGGACTTCACTTTCACATACAAACACAATCTGAACTCTGAATCAAAACATTGTCATTGGTTCAAATGTTCAGAAACAAAATTATTTTTAAACACGTCTCAAGATGACCCTACCTACTTTAAGCCAAGCAGTCACTGGGTTCCGGGTGAACAAACAGCAGGAGATAATCTTATGTGACTCCATCTAGCAGATGTCTTTGAAGTTTTATAGCCGATAACTCACAGTAGATACATCAAAAGATGTATAAACAAGCTGGAGAGACCATACAGTGCTTAACAGCTCTTGCTGCTCTCCCAGAGGACCTGGGTTCAATTCCCAACACCCACATGGTGGTTCACAACCATCTGTAACTCCAGTTCCAGGGNATCCGACTCCATCTTATTGCCTCTGTGGGCACCAGGAACACATGTGGTGCACATACATACGTGCCAGCAAAATACACACCTAAATAAACTTTTAAACAAAGATGTGTAAACAAGTAACTAACGTGTGTGGTATAATAGCTGTTTTTCTAGAGATTGGGGGTTAGGGTTTATGTGGGAAGTTGGGTAGCTTAGGCTACCTGAAAGACCCCCCTGGGAGGGAGCATGTAAATGGGGTTTTGAAGATAATATAGAAGTTTCAAAAATAGAAAGCAGGGGCAGCAACACAACATATGAAAGTAAAACAACTTTCTGGAAAAATCTAAAGTTGTTTTGTTTTGTTTTGTTTTGTTTTGTTTTGTTTTGTTTTCTTGAGGAAAACAGTTCTATTATGACCAGGGAAGTGTAGGGAACAGGAGGACCTGTCAGGTGGGACCAGGGCCCACTATGCAGGTTTTACATGTTGTCTGGGGGAATAAAATTTCTAGAATGTTCAAATATTGGTATTCTGGAAGTTAGTGAATATATACCTTTAGGAAAATTGATTTTGTCCCAAATAGAAAAAAAACATTAGCTTAACAGAAATTGGGGTTTTTTTTTGGGGGGGGGGCTTCTCTTTGAGAATAGGGTTTCCTATATAGTTCAAGATGGTCTCAAACTCACATCAATCCTCCTGCCCTGGCCTCCAGAGTGCTGGGATCATAGGCCCTGAGTAGAAATGATGTTTTCTATTTTTAAAGATTTCTTAATTATATGTACATGTGGGTATTTGTGTGTGAGTGCCGGTACCTACGGAGGCCTTGGATCCCCCTGGAGCTGAAGTTACAGGCCGTTGCAAGTCACCTGGTGTGGGTGCTGGGAATTGGACCTGAGTCCTCTGGAAAAGCAAGAAATGCTCTTAGCCACTGAGCCATCTTTCCAGTCCCAAAGAGTTGTTTTAATTGGGAGTTTCCAGCTTCTCTGGAAAAACTCACAATATCTAGTTATAGGGAGGTCTGTCTCTATGCTGTCTGCCCCTCCCCACCCCCAATAGCCCCTAGGTCCTGGCTGCAGCTCTGCTCCCCAATTTAACCTGACTTCCCTGGGCCTTTGGGAGGCCGAGGCTGCATTCTCCCAGGCTGTTCCCAGGCGTGATTCCACCAGGGGGCGCTGTGACCTGGGGTTTGGAGGAAAGGGTGGGGAGGAAGCGCTGTAAGCTGTTCCAGGAGGAAGTGAAGGAAATGCCCCTTTCCTTCCTGGCCAATGAGCAGTTTCACCGGATTCTGCTCAGTGAAGAGTCAGGCCGACGAGGCCCTCAGAGGATACGTGTTTGGAAAAACCGAGGAGAAGCGAGGCTACAGGCCAATACGTCAATGCTCCTAACACATTAGTGACAGTTTGCAGCCTGTGAAGTTCTGCCCCAGAGAGGGCTGGTTGCTCCTTTAGCGAATTTCAGGTCAGAAAGGGAACAGTCACAACAGACGCAGCATCTGCTCCCCCAGCAGCCCAGACACTAAGAGCTGCAAGTCTCAACTTGGAGCCAGCAGAAAAAACAAAAACAAAAAACAAAAAACGTGCCCTGCAGGGGTGGCTTACTGACACTCTCCATTTGACGGGAAGGAGGGCTCAGAGTCATGATCAGACTGCCCTGAATGTGTAGTCTGAGGAAGGGAGCTAGAAATGAGCCTGCCGGTGAGGAATCAAGATGCATAACCTCCCGTCATCCGACTGCCCTCTTAGGGCAGTGTAAATTTTCAGTTTACATTTGTTAAATAAATGGCCCAGGATTGTGTGTGTGTGTGTGTTGGGGGGCCGTCTTCACCTGTGTAGAGGAAGACATGTGTTTTTCCATTTCATATCCAGCTTGGAGCTCTGGGAAATGGACTGGTGGAGGCCAGGGGCCTTCTGACCTCCAGTCAACCTGCTCTGGGTGTCCCCTGGGTATCCCCTGACCTCCTTCACCATTGTGGCAGGCTCTGCAGCTTTGATTTGAAGAATGTTATCAGTCAGGGTTCAGAACCCTGCTTCTTCCTCCCTGGCCTGTGGCTACTTCTTCCTGGCTCTGTTTTCTTTGGNNGNCGCTGGGAGTTCGCTGTGAAAGCAAAGGAAGGGGGCTCCGGCAGGATGTCTGGAGGGAAGAGTGTGNGGGGGTGCCCTTTTGAAAGCATGGCATCTATAAGTCAGTGCCTGCTGGTAATTCCCTACAACCTCTGTCTTCTTATCCTTACCCCAAGGGGGAAAAACATACAAAGTATTACTATAATACAAACTTGAAAAATATACAGAGCTTTAATAATACATGGTTAATCACAGCACAACTCCTGTTTTCCACCTCTAATTCATTCATTCATTCATTTTCCTGGGAGCATCTTCAGTAAGTATGAAGGTCAACCCATTCCACAACACTTGGTAACAAGTGTTGGCATCATCTAAATTTTTTAAATATTGTTGAGGGTTTTTAGAAAGGAAAGAGGGAGACAAAAGAATGGGAGCAGATGCAGTGATGACAGGGACACAGGACTGACAAGACTCCTGGGTTTGAAAATGTGGAGGTCTACGAATCAAGGAACAGGGCAGCCCNGGGGAACTGGGAAGGCAGAGTCAGAAGTACATGTAGGAAAATATGTTGTGGTATTTTATCTATGTCCCCCAATAAAATTTATCTGAAGATCAGAGGAACAAGGTCAGCCACTAGCCTTGCAAAATTAGCACACGCCCTTAATCCTATCACTTAGCAAGCAGGGTCTGTCTGGATCCCTGTGAGTTCCAGGTTACACTAGGAACAGTCAAGCATGGAGATACAAGCCTTTAGTCCCAGCATCAACCATAGAATTCTGGAGGTCTATACAGACAGACAGGAAGTGACAGATGGGTGACAGGAGGAAGTGATGTAGCTAGGCTGAAAGAGCCAATGGGAGAACAGAACAGAAAGGGATATTGAGCCAATGGGAGAACAGAACAGAAAGGGATATAGATGTGGAGGTATAAGGAATTGGGACACTCTGCATTTTGGGAGTAGCGGTGGCAGTCTAAGGTGAGGCTGGTAGCTGTTCCTAATTCCTCTGATCTCTGTCAGACTTTCACCCCTATCTCTGCCTCTGTGTTTTATTTAAAAGACCATTTAGAAAATCCGTCTTACACGAATATTCAGAACTCAAAACACCTAGTCCTAAACAACAGCTGGTCAAAGAATAAATCATGAGGAGGATTAGAAAATACCTAGCTGGGCNGTGGTGGCACACGCCTTTAATCCGAGCACTCAGGAGGCAGAGGCAGGTGGATCTCTGAGTTCAAGGCCAGCCTGATCTATAGAGTGAGTTCCAGGACAGCCAGAGCTACATAAAGCATGCAAAGCTTGTGGAGTCAAGCCAGATCAGCATTGAGAGCAGAACTCAGATTTGAACAGATGAAAGATCCAAGGTTGGGCTAGTGAGATGGCACAGTAGGTAAAGGCACTTGCCCACAAGCTTGATAACCTGAATTTGGACACAGGAGCCCACGAGATTGGAGGAGAGAAGTTGTCTTTGACTTCCACACATAAACTATGACACATACATGTGTACATGCACACAAACACACACACAAAAAAAACATTAAAATTATCAGCTGTGTGTGGTGGCACAGACCTTTAATCCTAACACTCAGAAGGCAGAGATAGGTGGACCTTTGTGAATTTGAGGCAAGCAGGGCTACACAGTGAGATACTGTCTCAATATCTATGTGTCTATATCTTTATCTCTATTCCAAAGTCAATGTCCTAGTCAGGGTTCCTATTGCTGTGATGAAACACCATGACCAAAAACAAGTTGTGGAGGAAAGGGGTTTTTGGCTTACACTTCCAATCATAGTCCATCACTGAAGGAAGTCAGGATTGGGAACTCCTGAGGAGGGTGGGAACCCGGAAAATGCAAAGACCATGGAGCAGTGTCTCTTATTGGCTTGCTCAGCCTGCTTTCTTATAGAACCCAGGACCACCAGCCCAGGGATGGAACCACCCACCATGGGCTGGGCCCTCCCCCGTCAATCACTAATTAAGAAAATGCCTACAGCCAGATCTTATAGGATCATTTTCTCAAATGTGGTTCCCCCCTTTCAGATGACTCTAGCTTGTGTGAAGTTGACATAAAACTAGCCAGCACAGCCAGGCAGTGGTGGCACATGCCTTTAATCCCAGCACTTGGGAGGCAGAGGCAGGCAGATCTCAGTGAGTTCGAGGCCAGCCTGGTCTATAAAGTGAGTTCTACGACAGCTAGGGNTACACAGAGAAGCCCTGTCTTGAAAAACAAAAACACAAACTGCCCAGCACAATTTATCCCTTGTCAACTTGACACACAAACATATCACTGTTAAGCNATAACTTTTCCTTTCTTGTGCATCTCCAAGATCACACATGAATATCAACATCACAATATAAACATTGCAAATTTTGAAAATCCCTCAGTCTTTAAAAATTCACTTGAAAATCCAGTCTCTTTAAAATAGCCTCACTAGGCAGTAGTGGCACATGCCTTTAATCCTAGCATTCAGGAGGCAGAGGCAGGCAGATCTCTGTGAGTNTGAGGCCAGCCTGGTCTACAGAGCAAGTTCCAGGACAGCCAGAGGTACATAGGGAGACCCTGTTTCAAAAAACCAAAATAAAATAAAATATAAAATATTTGGTCTCTTTTAAAATCCAAAGTCTTTGGAAAATTCCAAAGTCTTTTTAAAAGTTCAAAGTCATTCAACTGTGGGCTCCTGTAAAATCAAAAATAACTTAAATACTTCCTTACTTTAAGAGGGAAGAATTGGGGCACAAACACAATCAAAGCAAAGCAAAACCAAACTCCAACAGCATAAATAACTCAAAATCCAATGTCTGGGATCCATTTACTATCTTCTGGACCCCTCCAAGAAGCTTGGGTCACTTCTCCAGCTCCGCCCTCTGCAGCACACACAGCTTGTCTTCCAGAGTCCAGCTGGCTCCTCCACTCCACTGCTGCTGCTGTTCTTGGTGGTCTTCCCATGGTACTGACATCTCCAAAATGCTGGTGTTCTCTGCTGCAACTGGGCTGCACTTTCATCAATAGCCTCTCCTGGGCCCTCTTCATGGTGCCAAACCTCAGCTTCTCTGNATGACTCCTTGAATTCTGGGCATTCAATTGCTATCGAGGCTGCACCTTCACCAATGGCCTGCCCCAGCCTCTCACAGTGCCAGGTCTCCACTGATTTCCATGACCCCTCATGCCTTCCAAACCAGTCCCACCTGGNTGACTCTTAGACTTTGGCCATCTCCGGAACACAGCTTTTGTGTACCGACTCTGAGGAAACACTTCCCAGATTTCACCTCAATGATGCTGATCTTTTCTTAATCATGGATAATTTCTTAGCTCCAGCTGACCAGTAACTATTGTTCCAGTGAAGCAAAGGTTTACCTTATTGGTTCTGGTCACTTGTTAATCACAGCTGATTCTTCAATCCCAGCTGACCAGAATCACAGATTCATAANTCAAAATATGCAACAGTCACAACAGAGTCTCTGAGNGACTCTCAAAGTCCCCTCTAGAACTTCACAAGCCAGGCCTCCATCATCTGCACTGCTCTCAACACTCTTGTCTTCCATGCTCCCACAGAACACTCACCAAGCTTTGAACACTCAATGACATTTCTACCCAAAGTTCCAAAGCCTTCCACAATCCTCCCCAAAACAACATGGTCAGGTCTGTCACAGCAATACCCCACAATACTGGTACCAATTTCTGTCCTAGTTAGGGTTTCTATTAGTGCAATAAAACACCATGACCAAAAAAAAGCAAGTTGGGAAGGGAAGGATTTTTGACTTACCCTTCCACATCATAGTCCATCCTGGAAGGAAGCCAGGACAGGAACTCAAACAGGGCANGAACCTGGAAGCAGGAGCTGATGCAGAGGCCGTGGAGGGGTGCTGTTTACTGGCTTGCTCCTCATGGCTTGCTCAGCTTGCTTTCTTATAGAACCCAGGACCACCAGCCCAGGGATGGCA
>LZPO01054711.1:588053-599204 GCA_001675575.1 Neotoma lepida
TTTCCTTCTATTTCTATGTCTTTTCCCTCCTATGGCTGGTTTTAAGTACTGTTTAGAAGTAATTTGTGGTATGAAAATTAATGTAGTTTTCTTTGGTGTTTGTTAACCATTTTGGGTTCATGAGCTTATGATTTTGAGCAAATTTTTGAAAACCTCTGGCTATTCTGTCTTCAAATGGCTTTTACTCCCTGCCTTCTTTCCCTAGGGGCTCCTCCTGGGTTTAGACTGAGTGGCCCCATAGCTCCTGAGGCGCTATATATCCTCTGTTTCAGTTGGGCTTTTTTATTTGGATTCTTTGGAAAAGTTTCTACTGCCATCTTCAGCTGACTTTTTTCTGGTGTCTCATCTACGAAATCCTTCCAGCATGTTCTTCTTCCTCAGAAATTACGAACTATAAGACACTTCCAGGTATGTGCAGCATTATGTTAGCATTAGCCATCTCTCCACCTCACACACTCTTTCTTCTTTTGGAACACAGAATTGTTTTAATGTCCTCCTCTAATAATCTGATCAACTCTGACATTCCCGGGTCAGTCCTGATNCACGTTTCCCTGTTTTTGTTATGAGCTGTTTCTCTGCACAGAAGCAACACAGCATTCAGTCCAGGGCTAAGGGGACAGACCCTCTATGGCTGCCCATACCAATGTCTGCAAAAGAGTTTGCACCTATGCTAACTTTGTACAGACCCCTCTCACAGCATCTTGCTACATTTGTTGCAATGTCTGTGGCATATGCTCTCTTCACCCTCCAGAAAAGACTTCCTGGCTCTATCTTTTAACCCTTTCTGTTTGTTCCAACTACCTATTTCTGTTNNAGAGTTTTTTACTGCTGTTTCCCTAGAACCCAGAACCTGATGCATATTCACACTCAATAAATTTGCTGAATTAATGATTAAGCCCAAGTTGAGGTTGTCAGTACATTCTATGTTTAATTTTGTTTGTGTGCTAGGACAGACCATACCATGTGGCGCTGGTTGGCCTGAAACTTGCAGCAATCCCCCTACCTGCTTCCTTACAGCTCTGCCTAAATTCACTTTCTCTCATAGGCTCCTTCCCATTCTGACTTTCTTTGCTAGAATTACCCGGAACTCACTCTTCCNTGCATTTCCAGATCAGATCATTTATTGTCTTTTTTTTTGGGGGGGGGGAGTACTTTCAATGTTACCTGCTTATGTCTCTTTGACTGTGTATATGTTCCTGTTAGCTCCCCAAATGGACTGCACTGCTGGGGAGGTGGGAGCTGTCTATACAGTCACTTTACACATCTTAAGATGCATCATTCTCCCCACAGGTGTCGTAAAAACAAGGCAGAGAGCATCATGCTAATTTCAACANGCCAAGTGCATCATTTACTCACAGGAAGCTGGGTGTGGAATGGNACTTTCAGTGACAATCACCCATAACAACGTCTTTGTGTTTAAAATCAAATTTACCCCACAGGATATTATTGGGTCATGGTTCTGAAGTAGATTNCATCTTTATCTTGCTATATTTTATTTTTTTGCTATTAAACAAAATACCATTTCCTATTTTCTAAGAAACAATACAAAGGATATCCTATTAAAGAGTACTTTCACAGAGCCAAGAAAATCCTGCTATCACATAGCCACGTGTTTATTTATGCAAACATATTAAAATTCCTCTGAGTCTTCAAAATGATATGTTATCATGCACATATAAAACAGATAATATAAAATGAATGTCAAGATTTCATTTTTAGTTCATAAGAAAAATACGNAAATAAAATTCTCTTCCATAAAGCAGAGTTTGGCCGGAAGGAGAAAATGTAAGCACCCTAGCCTCTGCCTGGGAAGANGCCTGGGGCCTCTGTTCTGAAAAGCATTTCAGCGACCAGAATTCCTGTAAAAAGATGCTTTCTTGCCATAATGAGATCTTGAGAACCCACATAGCCTCATCCCTTGCTTGCCGAGTGAACTAGCACAGAAAAGAACACACTCAGAGGGTCCTCCAAGCAGAAAACAGGTGATTCACAACCCGACAAAGAGCAAAAGACAAATGCTTTATTATGAGATCTGTTCAAGTAAGATTTCAGTGTGCACCAGTGAGAGTGAATGCGGACCTGCATCGAATGTTTTGAATGAACACCAGGTTAAAAAGGGGCTACACAGTTTTGTCTTGTTGCTTCCCCCCAACCACCACCCTTCCCTAAGGCAAGAAACCACATCATTTAGGACAGAATGTTCAGAAGAAAGCTACATCACAGTACAGTACAGAAGAGAAAACCACCTTTGTCTGGAAGCCATTGTGGAACAGCCCATCACCTACACTGGCAGCTTCCAGGTAGTTTCCAATGACAGCACTGATCACAGCATTAGTTTTCTTTCAACTGATAAGCTTTGAGAACATTTTCTGTTTCTCAGGAGTGTGCAGANGGGGCCCATATGCTGATATTACAGGGAATCACAACATTAAGTAACATTGCACAGTCAACCTCCAAGGCTTTTCAGTACAAAATAAGTGTTAAAAAGGTACCGTTACTAGTGGCTTTACGTCGCATACGTCACTAATTATGAAAGAAGAGAAGGCAAATGACCAGTTACAAAGCTGCACATTACAGGCATAATGTTGTGGAAGAAACACGATAACTTGGGCACAAAGTTGAAAACAAATGGGTTCTGAGGGAGCAGAGTGAACCACCAGGCAAGCATAAATCTGTAATAAACGTGGAGAGCGCGTCTTGCTCTTGGGTCTCTCAAGTACTTACAGACACTACAGTGGTACGGGTGGATGGAGGCTGGGAAGACACTGGGGCAGATGCTCCCAATGCCAGTCAATTCCTGAGGCGGCATCACATCTTAGCCAACGCATTCATCAACACTGTACAGATGAGCTTGTGCTATGAGACATCCCGACACTCTTGCATTCCCAGATACCCTGCGTGTTCCGAAGGCAGCAAACCTAGGTGCTGGTTTATTTCTCAACAGCCGGGTGAACTATGGATTCTTTCACTCTCTGCTGCTAATTAGCAGGGCAGAAAACAAAGGGCAAAATAAACTCGGTAAAGACTTAATTTCTTACCTCGGTACTTCTGAGTTAGCTCAAGGCAAAGCTATGGTTTCCTTTCACTTGGTTTAGAAAAGTCTAGGTGCCGACACTGTAAACATTTTGTGTCCCCTAACCACACCTTGTCTGACACAGGCTGACAGCAAGAAAAGCAGGAGAAACTGAGTGACACCGACCACTGTCAACTTCTGGTTTAAATCAAATATGATTTAAAAATAATTTTATGAAGTTCATGCTACAATTTTGAAGACTATTTCTGTGCACTTTTAATCCTGGACACAATTTTCAAAATAGTGATGGAGGTAAGAATTTTTAAAAAAACCATCAAAATGTGTAAATAACAGGGAAAACCATTTCAACTCAAAGCATTAGCCGTACATGTCTGTGTGGAGATTAGACAAGTATACAGGTTTAAAGCAATCATATTTTATTATACAACTCTATGAACAGAAAATGAACAGAAATACACAATATACTTACCTGTACATGTGAACCTACTTTTTAAGCTACAGATTCTTATTATAGCTCATCCTGACTTTAATTTTACAGTTCATAACTATGTATAACCTTATTGCATTAAGGACAAGTTCTACATGGGAGATTCACAGGTGGACCACAGTAGGCATCACCAGTACATTCAAAACCTGTACCTCAGATGTGGGTGCATCTTCCCTGATCCTGAAGCTTACACACCATTACAGCTTAAGCTCATTTGCTATTTTGGATGCAATGTTCTTAAAGGCAATAGATGTCCCAGATATTCGCTTGAAGCGGACCCCATTCAGTGACAGCCGAGGTAACTTGCAGACTTCCATCTCCCACTGCACAAGGCTGTCCTGCCTAGCATCTCCATGGACACAGAAGAGCAAGAACCTTTCTTTCTGTTCATAGTCACAGTTGTTGGCATCTAACACTTTTCTGATCTCTCTCATCATGTCATTGGGGTCCATTGAGCTAGTGGTCTTCATGCTCCACGTGAACCGCAAAGAACGCGGCTTGGAGTCTTTGCCCTCCTCCTTGTCTCTTTCTTTTGGCTCCCCTGATGTACTTCTAGAAAAGGGAAACGGGAAAAAATTAAAACCAAAGTTCTATTCAGCAAAGAAATTACAACCATAAAATGTGAGTGATAACTTCATGCCTAACTGGACTATCCAGTCTGCAGCCAACCCTTAGAGGGACCAGAGATGCATGTTACCATGCTGCTTCTAAACAGGCCCAGAGGTACATGTGCTTCGGCATTTACCATCTTCAGTCAAAAGCTGCAAACTATCTTAAGTGCATTTGTTCCTGGGAAGGAACTGGCAGCTGAAAGTGAAAACTTAATAGTTTTTTTCTATATTCTTCATTTTCTGCACATACACATACTATAAACACACATATATGCTCTCCCTCACATGCACAGACACACAGAGACACAGACACACACGTGCACACACACACACACACAGACACACACACACGATTCTCCTGATAGAACACAGTATTAGAATATAAACACTTGTTCCTCTTCTGTCCTCTTTGTGTAGGAGCAATGTGATGACTACAGAGGCAGTCAGGAGGTAGACCGCAATTATGGCAGGACACCTCAGCAGCANGCCTGCTCTGCTCTTTCCCATCTCTCTACAGCATATGCAAACTGGCTTAGAAGGCAGCCTGTGGCCTCCACCCCTGTCCATCACTTCCCTCTCTGCTCTTTCCTACTGGGACACGCTGGGTTCCGTGCTGTCCCTGACCACAGGCCTGTGCGCTCCTCTCCAAGCTCCCGCAGAGGCAAAGCTAACCCCCCTTGGCTACATGGACAACTTCCTTTCTTTTTTCCCAATCTTTGCTTGTTTTCTCCACCAGAGTCCATAATCACCCNGACTCCTGCCCTAGCATGGCCACCCCTTCTTATTCTACTTTCTTCCATATTCAAGCTCTTCAAATACACTAACTGACCACTTCTTAGGTTTCTTGTTCATCACCAGGCCTCTCCTGTATCCTAAGCTCTAGGTAGGCCATCTGCCTGCTTCACTTCTGACATAGCCCAGGCACCCAGAACTATGCTGGGCACAAGAGATCACCAACATATTGAATTTTGCTCTGTGGACATTGCACAAATAACAGAACCAGAAAACCATTTCAAGTAACCATAGGAGGGTGAACTTAATGGATTTCCATGATTCAGAGTTCCTTGTATTAAATGGTTGGCCAAATATAGATATGTTGCAATTTTCACCTATAAACATTCCTCACTTGTTTGTGAAATTATATCTTTGAAGGACATTTATGTCTCTTCTATAAATCCATACATATACATTTATATATAAGATATAAAATAGTATAAAATATAAAAAAGAACATAAAAAGGTAGTTCCTTTCATTTCCAGATACCTGAACCTCCAAAGTGCTAAAAACTGCAATCTTAAGAAAATAGAGAGTAAGTTACAGAAATACATGCCAAAGACTATTAAACAGACATAGTAAGTATTTACTTCATTGTTTTCTCTAATTTTCTCTGGGGAAAACCCAGAAAGCATGTCAGCATAGAGTTTTAGAATGTGGTCCAAGATTGAATACTTACCTCAATATATTACTATCATCCAATCCTCTGCATATTTGATGACCTCAGTGCTCTGCACTCTTCCATGTAGGCTCATCTTAGTGACCACATTACAGAGAGAGAACAGTGCATTTTCACCTAGGAATCTCTCTGCTCTGACTCACTCACCTAACAGAACAAGAAGCCCAATTCTTTGCCAAGTATGCAATTCAAANTTCGTTGAAGTTGATGAACTTGAACTTCATTAAGTGCTAGGTGACATTAGGAAAACCTACTACANTTGGAATATAAAGATTCAAAGTGCAGACGCTATCAAATTATCACCATGGTCACCAGGTGTGAAAGCACCCAGCACCTGCAGCTCACCTGGCTGTGTCAGTTCTGCCACTGGCTTCGCCTTCACTTGGATCCCTCAAAAATAAAGAGAAGGTTGAGATTTAACAATTTTCAAAGCAAAAGGAGACCAAGAAAACCCATAACTAAAATGACACTGAGGTAAGCTTTCTCATTAATGCTGGGTGTGAATCCTTCTTCATGCTTTTACCATAACAAGCATTACTGCCATTTCTTGAGCGTCTACTAGATACTGTTGACAGGAGGTATCAGGTGAAAAGTTAGCTGTTTTTTAAACACAATCTTCCAATTCCAAGCCACAACTATAATTTAATAATTTATCTTTTGGCTTAGTTTAGTATAATCTAAGGTTAAGTAAGGTTTAATGACTATCATCAGCAATATTAAGCTTTGTATTATTACATGCATGTCTAGAGGTTGTTGCTGAGTTGAGCAAATGTGCTAACCTTGCAGTTAAACCTAAGGTTTGGGGGCTGAGCAGCCACGGCTATGGTTAAGGAACAGTGGCTGAGAAGACAGACCAGTGGGCTAAGTCCTTGCTATACAAGCATGAGGACCTGACTCATCTACTGGGGGCATCCTGAGGGCCTGCTGGCCAACTATGCTAGCCCAAACTGCGAGCCCCAGGTTTAGAAATAGAACTTGTCTCAAGAAATAAGGTAAAGAGTGACAAGAGACANACCACCATCTTCTGGGACACACCACTCAAGCACACACGCACACATGCATGGGTCGGGGTGAGGAGAGGGACTGATTGAATGATTGATGGATTAAGAAAGTGAGCCTGGGCCTGAAGAGATGGCTCAGTGGTTAAGAGCACTGTCTGTTCTTCCAGAGGACATGGGTTCAATTCTCAGCACCGACACGGTTGCTCACAAACGTCTAAAACTGTAGTCTTATGGGATCTGATGCCCTCTTCTGGTATGCATACATGCAAACAAAACACCCATATACATACACAAATCTTTTAAAAAACGAAAGAAAGTGAGCCCAACATGATTTTCTAAAAGTAAATACTAATTCTTAAATAGACAATGAATTTATGTTAGAAGTTATATTAAGAATCCANACACAGTAAGTCAGCAGTCTATCCACACAGATGAGTCTAAAACACGGACTGAATTATAAACAGAACAATAATCTAACCTAGATACCCATCTGTTAAATAAAACCAGAAAAATGGCTAATTATCTTTGCACTGAAGGTGATTAATATTTTTTAAGGTCTTCCAAAATTCTAGCTATTGATATTTCAAANGTAATTGAAACCGAGTCAAGTTACAAACTAATAAGCTAATCTAAGAGGTAGTTTATGACAGAACAAAACTTTGAGAAGCTAGGAAAAGCACCATCTGGAAGGCTTACATTTTTTTTAAAGGTTTTAGCCTTTCCACATTTCTATTTTTATGTAAAATGTGCACAGTGGGGTTAAAGTCAGCACCGCCCTCCTCCCCTCTCCACCTCAGTGCAGAGCTGGAGGGCAAGCTCAATCTGGGCACTGCACATTACAAGCCTCCCAAGCCTGCAGGGCTCTAACTATAAGCCCCTTTCCATAGATACACTATGCAAAAAAACATTTTTTTTCAGAACTGAAAAGGATAATAAAATGTATTTGCATTCTCAAATGGGGTTTTAAAAAATTGTTTTTATAATAATTGCCATTTTCACTAGGCAGGATATTAAACACTCAATGCCATCTGTAAAAATTATTTTATTATAACAAACTGAAGTAAACACATTTCTGAGCCAGTTCACTACATGCTCCCGATCCACTGCACAGAAGGGCAGTGCTCTACCTTAGCAACAAACATAGTTAACACTGTTGATCCCCACTGCAAAGACAAAACACCNGTACCCAGAAGGGACAAGTCTCCTTGAACTTTTCTGTCCTATTCATGGAGAGTACACTGCCAGCAGGCTCTAAGCATCCAGAATGGATCTCTCTTACTCTCTACTTCCTCCCCTATAGTGAGCTGAAATAAAATCCAGTCACATGTTGGTCCAGCCTTCCTGGGAGGGGGCAGCCCAACGAGTTGGCTCTAAGTGACCCTGGTGGGAGGCGGATAGGGACACAGAAGCATAGCTGGCAGCAACAGTTCAAGCAGCTTTGCATGGCTCTGTGATACAAAAGCAAATCCTGTATATACANCAAGTTACACTTAACTGAGCACACAGGCCAGTCCCTTTCCCTTAGGAAGACATCAAGCCTGGTGCAGAAGCGGCAGCAAACAAGGCAGGATTGCAAGAAGAATGCACATAAGTACAAACGCCTATAGGTGTGCAGAGATACCTTAGAGGGAGGAAGAATGGGAGTGAGCGTTCAGACAGGAGGAGTAGGCACACTACATAAGCGTGTATGCCCTATAGTCTCAGCAAGATGAAAGCTAATTAGCTATCTCCTCACCCCCACCCCGCGCACGCCTTTCCCTGTTTCTTTTTATTTTTTTGCAGTCTGTGGATCAAACTGAAGGCTTTGTGCATGCTAGGCAAGCTACCCCCTCAGCCCTAATGGTGGCTTTAAATCAAGGAGTGACTTCTCAGAATTCTACTGCATATATACTGTATGTATATATGAGGATGAAGGAGACCTGGTAGTAGGTGAAGAACTGATAGTGGTTTTGACTTGGAGGCAGTGGCAGCAGACAGAAGTGGCCACTCTGACTGTACTGAGAAGCGAAGGACCATTTGCAAACGTGGGAAGGAATCAACTTGGAGGCAACTGGAGGGCGGTGCTACCACTTCTAAAATGTAAAGAACAAGGGAGAGTGGGGCTCAGAGGCTGGAACTGAGGATGCAGAGATGTGGAGCTTTCGGGCGACCAGATCCACGGGGATGGAGCTCTGGGAGATCTGGGATCAAGACTGAGGCTGTGAACCTGAGAGGCCATCTACTGCCACATCTTGAGGAGATCATCAAGGAAGACAGAAAACTGGCAGAGGCAGTCCAGAGTCTGTGCTCTCTGATGTTTAGAGGTCATGGGAAAGGCAAGGAAACCTGGGAGGTACCAGCCAAGGAACCTGGGAAAGGGCAGATGGTTTGTGAGGTGGAAAAAACCAGCCAAGAGAGGNAAGTGACTCAACCTTGACAGACACTACAAGAACCATGGGCCCACAGCCACCTCACCACTCTATCCACCACACCAGTGACTGACAGCTTCACTAGCGCCCTGCAAACAGCTGCCAACACACCTTCTGACTCTGTTACAGACTGTGGGTGGACTTTAGGCCTTTCTCTCACAAGATGTCACTCTGCACACCTATCCAAACAGCACAAGGTCACTGATGGTCTGCTGAGACACTTGCGTTTGAGGATTTATGGTTTGAAACTCAACTGTGTGATCCTACACAAGAGGCTCACAGGCTGAAGGGAGGAGGCTACCGCTCTTCTCTACCTACCCATGCTTTCTGTTTGCTTGTGGTTGGGCGCTATTTTGTAACAGCAATCCACCTTCCTTCTGAGTGCTGGGATTAAAGACATGAACCATCATGCCCAGCTTCTCCAAGAAATACTAGGAACATTAGAGACATTTCAAGTATCATAACTTCTTCATTATGATTTAAGACTTAGCTCGTATGAATACATGATATGCACCCTCAGACAATCATGCCTTAACTCATCCTAACATTTCCCTTGTTAGCTCCATAGCCCTTGCCTAGCAGTGTTTTGTATGTAGCAGGCTCCTATCATGTGTAGTGGTATTAATGGTCAAATTTACACCAGTCTGTATTTGCTTGGAAAGCCATATAATCAATGTGCATTGTGCACTGTATAGGCAGGACTACTTTGTACGAAGTACAGTTGTACTGTTTCACTGGATTATAAGTTTATTAAACACATATTCATCTTGTGTGGATAACAGCACTTGCTTCCAAGCCTGAGGCTCTCATCTCAACCCCAGACACCACAGGGTAGAAGGAGAGAACTGACTCTTGCAAATGTCCTTTCATTCCCTCCTCTCCACATGCTATGGTATGTGCTCCCCTCCCCATCTCAGTAAATAAATAGTGTAAAANATTAAGCTAATTATTTTTGAATGCTACATGAATTTATATTTAATTCTTTTTCCTAAATAAAAACATTTTAAATCTTAGGCAATTTTTTAAAACTTTTTTTTTTTTAAACAGAGTCCCTCTCCGTAGCCCTGGCTGTTCTGAAACCCACTATGTAGATCTGGCTGTCCTTGAACTCACAGAGATCTACCTGCTTCTACTTCCCAAGTGCTGGGATTATAGGGGTGTGCACCACGNCTGGCAAAACGATTTTTAGGTTAAGTTTTTGCTTTATTCTACAAAAGCTTTAAATTCTTTTTGTGAAAGGGCCTTATATGTCCCAGGCTGAGCTCAGACTCATTCTATAGCCAAGGGTGATTTTGAACTTCTCGCTGCACCTCCTGAGTGATGGGTTATGAAGTGCTGGGCACTGACCCTGGCTTCGTGAGTGTTCAGCAATACTCTATCAACTGAGCCACATCTCCAGCCCTCAAATTCTCATTCTGTCCATTTGTAATTACTCTCTCTTAAGGAAAAAGACCATTTGTTCCTGGTGTTTTACTCCCAGTTCCTGTAAAAGGGCAGCTTCAGTGAGATGCCATTCTAGAAAACTCACAGCACAGGTAAGAAGGAGAAAAGAACCAAGTTTCCTCTTCAGCAGAGAAAACCACCGCAGCCCGAGGGGACTGACCTGCGCACGAACTTGGAAGTGATCTTGCTTATTATACCGGTTGACGTTCCCCTTCTGGCATGTGCAAATGCGCCCGTTTCATGCGATGGGGAGGCAGGTGGCCCGTTGTAAGCTGCACTGCGTCGCTCTCGGAGCTGCTCTCCATGGAAAGTGCTTCGGCTGGAGCTCCCTCGGGGAAAACGGGTCCTGTCTGGAGTGGCAGCACTAATGCTGTGAGCAGATGGGGAAGCAGCAGGCGCCCTCTGAGCTGTACTGCTGGGAGAAATTAAGACATATTATTCAGAATGATGACAGGAGCAGTTTTCACTCAGGCTAAAAACTGGGGAGNGAAAAAGTGTGGCTACTTCTGCTGTCCAATGATTTTTGTTCCCATTAGAAATGAGNTGCATGGACTACTAATTTACTGTATCATTATATAAGGATGGGAGGTCAGTTTAAAATATACACTTCTTGTAAAATTTAGTGATTAAAGATTAAGAAATTACTGACATGAAGACAAATACTGTCAGAATCCGGAATGCCCAACCTGGGTGCTGCATTTGTGTTTTTTACT
>LZPO01054711.1:606811-617421 GCA_001675575.1 Neotoma lepida
CACACACATATACACACATACATACACACACATATACACACATACACACACACATACACATATACACACATACACACACATACACACATACACGCATATACACACATACACATATACACACACATACACACATACACGCATATACACACATACACATATACACACATACATACACACACATATACACACACATACACATATACACACACACATACACATATACACACACACTGGGGGGCAGAGCTAGCCTGTCTCTCATTCTTAGACTTGCTCCCCCACCATGGTCACTGAAGCGACGCTGCTTCTGGTTGGCTGAGATGCTCCGCTGGACCTTCAAGTGGGCAGGGGACTGAAGAGTGCTGTTGTTCAGGTCACTGCTTGGCCGGGATCGCTGACACAAATTTCCACTGGACAGTGACTCCCCACCTTCAAACTATGAGAAGAGAGATCGCCCAGATTTTAAAACAGTAAAGTGTTTGTATAAACAGAATGCACTGAAGCTATACAAGGAGCAATCAAGACTAAGAAACAAACTTCAAACTGGCAAGAAGGAAGGGAAGGAAGGGAGGCTCTCACTAGTACTTGTAATCTGCTGCTGTGCACAATTCCTCAAATTAGNCAAAACAGCACGTAACAGTCACAAACCACTGCATGCTAACTACAACAGCAGACACAGTCCTTAGGTGTTTTACATGTTATTTTGTTTAATCATTGTACAAACCTGTGATGCATTAACTTATATTTCCCAGATGGAAAAACCAAGGTCAAGGACATCACTGGGATTCAAACAGGATACAATCTAAAATCTTACACATACACACAGAAACTATTAAAATAACTACATTCTACACTATGAGCTAAAATTAAACTTTTATTGGCTCTGATGAGATGACTTCCCTTAGCACTGACCATGGTAAGCTGGGGGTTGACACACAACCTCTTTCTGTAATTTGAAAGCTGTGTTGATAAGGTTCTGAGTCAACCCCTGGCATTGCAGTAGGAAGTCAGGATGTCCCTGTCACGCAGTAACAATGCTGCTGATTACAGCAGCAGAGCTGTGGAGCACAGATCCATCGGCAACTATTCTCAGGTGTGTCAAGGGTTAACGAACTAAACCTTCTCAATGGCCTTAAGAGCTAAGTATTATTGTCCATATTTTACAGATTAAAAAAACCTGGGGCACAGAAAATGAAGTGCATTGTTGGTGGCTCTGGTGAAGGGGCAGTGAACCTGACCCTTTCCATTCACAGTAGCTTCAATGGTTTACATCCAATACAATTCACATTTGATTTTAATATATGCCTGGACTTTGTATTTAAATTAATAAGAAAATTGAAGTGTCTGGAGGTCATTTGAAATCCAAGTAGGACCAGTCAGAAGGGGCTAGAAATAAATATTTGGGCCATTCCCACCTAGCACTCTTGATATTGTACACGGCCCCTTGGAGACCCCTCTCCCCGCAACAGTTATTCTTCCTGCTCAGTTGGCTCACTGAGAGGTCAGATGAGTTAACACTTGTGACAGTTGCAGCAGTTTCCTAGCACGTGCATGCAGCAGGTTCCTAGCACGTGCATGCTTTATACTCCTCTGATAACAACTCCCAAACCGTAATCAAACCCTTGCTCCAAATCCAGATCTTTATACCCTACCTGTACTACAAGTGCCACCCAACAAGATGCCCCTCCTACTGCCCTGCACTGAGCGAGCTTCTCAGTGCACCTGCCCTCCTGACAAGCCATGCACTCTCCTGACAAGCCACCTCACACAGCAGGCACCTGTGAGAAATCAGGGCTTATCCCACCTTCCCACTGGTCACCAAGTGCCATTAGCTTTATGTGCTACATGCCACATGGACCACCGTGGTGGACTTCACCCTAGCTTAGGGTGCCAGCTTTCACANACTCCCAGAGTGTCTGCAGCATGCCCCACAGTGAACAACGCTGCCGGCTGCTGAGCTCTACACTGAGGGCTCCTGGACAGCAGAACTTCCTGGCTTTACCCTCTTGGTGTCAGCATAGTTTCTGACAGTGGCAGGTTCAATAAACTTCAGTTGGAATGTATGATTTTGTTCATAGTTAGTATTTAATTATGAATAATTATAGCCTTTTTAACAGACTGCCTCCCACAGATGTCTAGTTTTCAACTTTCAATGCTCTGGCCTCTGTTCCTACTTAAATTTATCCTTCTATAGCTGCTTTTCCAAAGGATCATTTACTTACGTGGTTCACCACTCGCATACAGTTATTTCCTGCATCTGTCTCCTTACCATGGACTCTGCTGGCCATGAGAAGAGCCACTAGACACAAGGCTAACACCACGAAGCACCTTTTTCTGGAGTCTCGCATCTACATTGTTGCAGACACACATGCTTCTCTCNGCTTTAGTCCCTGTCCTTTCTGTACACTCACGATAATCACACTGCCTTTGGCTACACAGTGCGCACCACACAACTAACTCTGGGGACACACACTCAAAGTCAAGACTGTGGCTGGAGCTGCTGGGGCCAAGCAGGGTAGTGAGTCTGTTCGTTCTAATGAGGTCAGTCAACAGTTTAGTACCTTGATTTGTGATCTCTAGTAAGACTGTTTTGGTTCCACAAAGAAGCAAATACATTTACTAACCTATCTTTATCCATTTAATTCAAGAATTAATTTATATTAATTTAAAAAGACAAAACACTTACTTCAGGTGGTTTTCTTCCTAGAAGAATATAAGTAGCCATAACTTCATCGTATTTCTGACTTACTAAGGCATCATTGATTTCATCTCGTGCAAAACCCATGGTGACCATAATGTCTAGAAAAAAAACCCAAAATTTTCTGAAAATATATCTATTTAGTAAATAATCAGNAAAAATATAGGTCTGTCAATAACGTTAGGAAAAACTAGTCCTTCAAACACTCAAAGTGAGTTTTAACTATGAAATCTTTTGGATTATTAACTTACAGGTAGTATATATTCAGATACTATACATTTATAATTTTTAAGATTTATTTTAATTGTTTTTGCCTACATGTATCTATGTGCACTACATGCCTGCCTGGTGTCTGTGGACATCAGAATAGGGCATCAGTTCCCCTGGGACTGGAGTTAAAGATGGTTGTAAGCCACAATCTGGGTGCAGGAAATTGAACCTAGGTCTTCTACAAGAGCAACAAGTACTCTTAATTGGTGAGCCATCTCTCCAGCCCCATTTCTATTTTTTTGTGTGTGTGCAGCATTATTTATATTATGGATTTAATATATGCACCAATTCTCACTTCCTGAGGCATTTCTGAGCTGACTTCCTTTGTCCAGGCAAGAGGCAAAGTCTGCACTGTCTGAAACTCACACGCGCCCACTCCTCTCTCTCTCTGCGGTCTCTCTCAGCACAGTCTCAGCTACTCATGAAGAGGCCCCTAGCTCAACTCAAGACCTCTGCTTCCCTTCTCATCTGCAGTTAGAGTTCTATTAAGGCTTGGCTTCCACAGTGCTTCCATCAAGTTCTGAATGAGGACTGGGGTCAGGGAGGGCAGAGAGCAGAAAGGGGGAGGCAATGTGCCCACAGCTTAGCCGTCAGTGTCCTGGATGGGCTATACTTCAGTCTGCTCAGCGCTAACAGTTAGAGTAGGCATTCTTCCAGTTAGGGAGTGCAGAAAGAAAAAAATATGTTTGTCTAATTTATTTTTTGTTATGGTTGCCAATAATTGAACAGAACCATAAATATACCTGAAAACAAACTAAGGAACTTGAATATTTTAGTGATTGCCATTAAGGTGATAATGAAAGTATTTCAAAACAAAAGGTCCCATATAAACACTCCTGTGCTAGGCCAAAGGAGCCTCACTTGTAGTCTACGGGCAGCGCCTCTCACAGTATTTAAATACTTACCTATTCTTTTTGCATCATTGAGATCGAGCTCAGGCTCAGAATATGGTTTTAGTTCTTCTTCCTCATGACCAACGTTCATCCATCGATCTTTCATTATTTGCTAGGAAATAAACTCTAAGTCATGCTTGGTGAATTACAACATTCAACCCACTCCTCAATGTGAAATTCAGTGGTTCGCTCAACAAGAGTCATGTGCACTTTGAGATAAAGTTACTCTACATACTTTAATTAAGAGTCCACCAGAAGGTGTGGATCTCTAGGACACCCATAATCTTATCACAACTAGACTGACCAGTACTCACCAAGGGAATGCACAAACAACTCTCCTTCCATATTCCTTTAAAAGGAATATTTTCAAATTGCAAAGTTTTAACATGAGAACCTGACTTTAACTTTTGCTTCATATTTTTATATATAAGATTAATAAAAAGNTGTATTTTTTCTGGTCTTTTATCAAATTCATGCATTTATTTTAAAATCNCATTCCTCAGAAAGAGGATATCTTGGGGGATGGAAATCTAGGTTAGTTAGTCCAGTGAACTCAAAGAATATGGAAAGGGAGGGTGATAAAAATTAAAGTCTAGAATCAGAAATTAAATCAAGGTGAAAACAGGTATTGTCGTGAATCATCAGGATGAAATACCCTGATGCTGTGACCATCAGCCCTGGGCTGTTAAAGACAACCAGTGGGGACTAACCATGGAATGGGAGAAAACAGCTACAGCTGGGGGAGGCTGAGCACCCAGAATATGTAAAAGAAGACCTGTAAAATGTAAGCAGCAAACTACACCCCAAACTTCCACTACTGCCTAAAATTCTATGCTTATATGCAGAGGAAAGTTTGGAAAATAGCTGTTTTGAAAAGTCTACAGACCTCTGCCCACAACACCCACACAACGTTTAAAGCTTATTACTATAACTGGTACAAAGGNCTGGAGAGATGGCTCAGTGGTTAAGAGCCCTAGCTGTTCTTCCAGANGAACTGGTTTGATTCCCAGTATCTACAGGTGGCTCACAACCATCTGTAACTCCAGTTCCAGGAGATCCAATGCTGGCCACCATGGCACCAGGCATGCATATGATGCATAGACATCAATGCAGGCAAAACATTCACACACATAAAAATAAATAAAATTTAAAAAACCTAGAGAAAATAAAAATGAATTTGTGGCTATATTTGCCACCATTGAGGTTCCCGTGAGGGCAGATGGGCATGCGTGGCAGGACTCAGCCAGTCTCGTGTCCCTCCCAACCTCCGCTGTCCACAGCCATGGCCCTGTGCTATTCCACAGCCATGGGCCTCAATAAGGGCCACACAGTGACAAGAGTGGGAGGGGCTGAGTAACTGACTGGTGGCCATGAGAAAGGCTGAGGCCAAGAAGGACTACTGTCCTCCCTCCCATAAATGTTGATGCNNCATCATCATCATCATCATCATCATCATCATCATCATCATNATNATAATAAATAATGTAAGACAATTTTTGAGGTCACTTCAAGGGGGTTTCTTAAGGTTTGCTGTAAGAAATCCTTCCTCTAAAAAAATGTATAAGGCACATTAGTGCAACAGTGGTTCAAGTGTTATGGTAGTAACCAACTACCTTCTGACTGGATTTAAGGCTCATTCCTTGAGATGGTACCGAAACTGGACACTTCTAAAGTGACCAAGAACCTGAGACTAGACAAGTCATGGGCCTAGGGGAAAACCTACTACTATTATTCTGCTAAAGAAATATAGCAATAAAATGACTTCTAATGATATACTGCTATAGATCAGTACACCACTCAACCCTCACCAGAGAAGCTTCTTGCCGTAGATAACAATTAACACAACTGGACAATGTGCAGAGTGGGAGACTTTGGAGCACTCAGTCCTAAAAGGAATGTCTTTACCAAACCCCTCCCCTCAAAGCTCAGGGATTTATGCAGAAGAGGAGATGGAAAGATTGTAGGAGCCAGAGGTGGTGGAAGATTCCAAGGATACAACAGGGTTGATACACATGAACTCACAAAGACTGTGACAGCATGCACAAGACCTGCACAGGTTCACACAAAAATCTAGCATGTAAAAGGGAAGTAGACATAAAGTCCTACATCTAACCAAGGAGCTATCTGCAACTGATAGCTGCTGAGAAAGGGAAAGTCAGTCTTCTCCAGTGTCACTGGTCACATCAAACACAATCCAGGGTNGGCCCCATGCCCAGGACTAGCCGGCCAACATAATGGACTCTGTGTTTTCTGTGTGCTGTTTGGTTTTTTTTTTTTGACTTTTTTATTTCTTATGTTTTTTTGAGAGAGGGAGAGAGACAAAGAACACAAAGTTGGGTGGATGGGGAAGTGGAAGGAGTTCCAGGTAGAAAAGAATATGACCAAAATATATTTTATGAAAAGAAATTTAAATAAAAAATTCTATAAAAATGGTATCCAATTTCTCTGGGTAGTCATTTCGGGGAACTGTGACCAGCCTGTGTGTAATCTAGTGTGCAATATTATATTTCTAACATGAACTCACAGTTCTGTGGCAGAAAAGTTTTGAGACAGATAATGCTCAAATATATCAACTTGAACTTCTGAAAACTAAGCATTTAAAAAAAGTATAATCATCAGGCTGGAGAAAAGGCTTAGCAGTTAGGAGCACTAACTGCTCCGCTAGAGGACCCAGGTTCAATTCCCAGTGCCCACGTGGCAGCCCACAACTGTCTAACGCTAGTTCCAAGGTTTCCATGGCACCAGGCATGTACATGGTGCACATATATATGCATGCAGGCAAAATACCCATATACATAAAATCAAATAAATAATAAATAAACCTTAAAGAAGTCTAATCGTCATCATTAGCAATAGTAAATATTAAACTATACAAGATAATGGGACTCACTGTGGTAAGATCAAATTTTTGGATAATAATTTGGCTTTTCAATCAACTCCATGCAGTCTAGTGTTTTAATACTCCAGGTTTCACTGGGGCTTGCACTACTGCCCTGTGTGTGCCACCACTGGGCNGTAGGGGCTCAGTTGCTGAGACTGCCCTTGATCCTCAACTATTCCTCAGTAGCTGGGTTTATAAGCCTATGCCAGGAGGTCTGGACAATTTTCAGCCTCTTAATGTTATGGATGAAAGAGTAAAACAATTGGATAATTATTCTGGCCAAAATTTAAATGAGTAAATTCGTCGTCTTTGAGGGAAGCACACTTATTTATTAGCAGCCCATAGAGGTTTGTAAGCAGTCCNCAGCTGACTTTCTGCTTTCTTTCTACTCTGCCTTTATGTGGACTGCTGCCTCAGCTCTGGGAAGCTGTTACACACAGGTGGAAGGAGTTCCTGGAGAAAAGTGGATCCCAATGACACCTCTAGCCTCCTCCAGCACTGGCACTCCTGTACACACCCACATACATACGCATGATTTAAGTAAATCTTTAAAAAAAAATGGACTCCAGAGCTGGAACAGCAGAGGCCGATGTTCTCTGAAGTTCCAGACCCTCAGAACTGACAAGTCAGGGGTTTTCCGTTCTGAGCAATCACACACTTTCTATGAATGGGTAGAAGCAAGCTGAGAAAAACACAATACAGAAATTGGCTTTCACTACAGACATCAGTGTTAACATGTCATTTCACCCCCAAGGAAAAACACAAAAAAAATTGAGCTAAGACCTAACCACACTTAAATAAACAATGCAGTAAAATTACCAATTGATGGCTCATACAAAGCACTTAGTTTCCCAAGTCTTCAACTTCCACCAGAACAGACTGTGTCTTTTAGAAGAAGTATGTGTGGGAAGAGAGTGAGGAACCCTGGNTGAGCTGAGCACTGTGAGCAGGGCTGGCTTCCCAGGGCTGGCTTCCCAGGGCTGAACCTCACGTTGCACCTCATGGTGTGTGTGCCAGAAAGCCCCTAGTGAAACAGTGCACTGCACAGGAGCTTCACAGAGTTCCTCACCCTTCCAACACAGGTAGGAAGACTTTAAAAGTCCAAGTGAGAAATGGGTACTGAGTCTCTGAAATTTTCTTAGTACAGGCCAAAATGTTCCTAAAGACAGATGTGACGGGGCTAAAGGGATGGCTGGGAGATTAAACGCATTTTCCCAGGATGGCAGACCCACATGGCAGCTCACAACCACCTGTAACTCTAGTTCCAGGGGATTTACCACCCTCTTCTGGCCTCTCATGGCACTACATGTATGTAATTCACATAGATGCAAACATATATATATATATATATGTATATATATATATATGCAAACACTCAGACACATAATCAATCAATCAATCAATCTTTAAAAACCGAAGAAGACCAGATGGGAAAAATGCTTAAGATTATCAGTTACCCTAATCACAGCATAAGAAAGATTGGTCACCTTGGTTACTAGAACCTCTGCTCATTCTGTAACACAGTTAGGACATGCAAAACAGTATGTATGTAAGGAATGTGTGTGGGTAACAGTAGTGTGCTGAATGAAAAGCGCCTGTCCCAATATATTCTTCTCATATGTCTGTAAATTTTCTGTACTGATGAGAAGTTTCTATTACAGATTTTGGCTTCACATGATTTCAGATGAAGTGAAGAATTAACTGGATTAGAATTTTACAATCATTTTCAATCTTCAAATATGGTCAGTCTTAACTAACCTAAAGGTTTTTGTTTTGGATCAGGTAGTTTCAGACACAGGATAGGTTTATCCCCTTCAAAAGTCAACTTTGGTGGTGGTACACATCTTTAATCCTGGCATTCAGGAGGCAGAGGCAGATGGCTGAGTTGGAGGCCAACCTGGTCTACAGAGTGAGTCCACAGCCAGGCCTATACGGAGAAACCCTGTCTTGGGCATTTGGGGGTGGTGGTTGGGGAGTCAACTTTGTCTTCATTGTGTCAATTTTAATAACTCACCAAAGAGCCAAGAAGAAATAAGCCTTTGGAGATACCTACTATGGTTTGTGAATAAAGAACCATCACTTCTTGATGNTGAAAAAGGTAAACAAATGCTCTGCAAACACTGGGAACTGCTCTGCAGCAACATGGGGAACCGCACCTGCAGCATTCAGGCTGTGTACTGAGCATGCCCCTGNGACACACAGCACACTCACCTCCAAGCTGCCCCTCTTTATGGGATTGAGCACTAACAGTTTCTTCAGGAGATTCTCACAGTCCGTGGACATGTAGAAGGGAATTCGGTATTTCCCCCGGAGGACTCGCTCCCGAAGTTCCTTTGACAAAGAAGGAAAGTCTTTTTAAGTAGTGGTTGACATTCCAGCTCCTGGGGATAAGGCTTCAGCACCAAATGGCAGGTACCTTTAGATTCTGGCCATCGAAAGGCAGGGAGCCACTGACCAGCGTGTAGAGAATGACGCCCAGACTCCACACATCCACTTCTGGCCCATCGTACTTCTTGCCTTGGAAAAGCTCGGGGGCAGCGTAAGGCGGGCTTCCACAGAATGTGTCCAATTTGTTCCCCACTGTGAATTCATTGCTAAAACCAAAGTCAGCAATTTTAATATTCATATCAGCATCAAGGAGAAGGTTTTCAGCCTAAGAGGAAAATAATAAAAAGGACAATGTAAAAAGCGTACATGAAATAAAAATGTCTGCTGTACTTCTTTCAGGTTCTAAGCTTGCCAGTGCATGCCTCTCATTTAAAAATGTAACATCAAATTCTGTAGTACTCAGCTGTCCACATAACATCTGTGGAAGACTGAATTTTAACACTTGAAAAGGAAAGTTCACAGGAACTATTTAAGAAAGGTTAAACACATTTCCTCCACAGTTTATTTTAAATAATTTTAACTTAATGGTAAGAGGCACCTTGGAACTGTACCTTACAGGACTTATTCTAAAGAATATACATTGAAATCACCGCTTTGCCTCAGACTTAAGCCAAGATTAGCCNGACGAGCACCATCTTAACAGGCAGTTGATGCTAGGCTCCAGGGCATGTCTAAATGACTGCCCGCCAGGGCTCTGTGGTCTCTTTACTCAGTCCTCCGACTTGTCCTCAACAAAATACTGTTTAGTGAAAGGAAACAAATAGGGACAATTTGGCTTCCACAGGCTTTATTTTCAGCAGGGTTTGCTGTTCTAAAAGTAGACTCCTGTCTAGAGTCACGTTCTACAGGAAACAAGGACTCTGCTCCCGTATTTGAGAGGCTTTTCCTAAAATTCTGAAACAATCACCCAAAGACAAAAATGGAAATGTCTTCTATAAATGCAAGCAATTTAATGAAGACTTGCTTTTTGGTGCATGCTTTGTTTCAAATTCCATTTTCAATTGATGAATAAATAAACTAATAAAGTTATGGGCTGGTTTGTAGATTGCTTGGTCAGAGTCCAAACACAAGTAAAATTTGACCAAGATGAAAATCAGAGGACCNTGTGCTTCACTGGAGGGCCCATCACATGTCTCTCCCTTCTCCAAGTCCTTCCCCAGCCCTTGATGGTGTTCTAGCTTACCTCATAGGTTGTAAAAAGTGTAACTACAACAATGGTGGCTAGTATTAACTGTCAACTTGATAGTCTAGAGTCACACCTGTGGGGACACTGGCCAGGGCCATGCACATGCCTATAATCTCAACATGGGGGAAACTGGGGCAGGAGATTGCAAGTTCCAGGTCAGCTTGGGCTAGATACATGGTAGAACCCTGTTTCAAAAAACCCAAACCAAAACCCCTCCCCCCTCCCCGCAAAAAAACAAAACAAAAAACAACCAACTAGTCAACAAATAAAAGTGAACACAGACACTATGAAATGAAT
>LZPO01054711.1:643066-656862 GCA_001675575.1 Neotoma lepida
TAGAGGGCTGAAGAGATGGCTCAGTGGTTAAAAGCACTGGCTGTTCTTCTAGAAGTTCAGGGTTTGACTCCTGGCATCCACATGGCTGCTCACAAGCATCTGTAACTCCAGTTCCAGGGCATCCAATGCCCTCTTCTGGCCTCTGTGGGCACTGCATGCATGTGGTGCACAGTCATACATACAGGAAAAACACACATACCCATAAAATAAAATAATACAATTTAAAAAATAAGTTCATATAAGCCATACATAGGAAATATAACAATGTCAGCAGAGATGAAGTATGCTGGTAACTCAGAGTGAAGAAACCTTTATCTGATGAACTACTGTGCCCATGTTTCAGAAGGAATATTTCTGAGAAAAATGATAATTTTACAGTTGAAGCCTGTCAGTTATAAACAAAATTGTCCCATTGATTTGCTTTTCACATGGCATTACATATAGCTTAAAAGAACCTCAGAGATGACTAATGTGGGTCACAGAACATTCTCCAAAAAANCATGACTATATGAGGTGATCCTTGTACNACAAAGAGGGAGTCAGACACTTTTTAAACTACAAGATCTCATCAGATTAGACTCCACTGATTTAAAACAAATGATATAGGCATAGTACTCGAATAACATTGAAGACATATTTCCAAAGGCCAAACTGTTTTTAAGGACTCCCTATTTAAAAAGAACTTCATATCTGAGAGGTTTTCAACAGTCAGTACCTCATATTCAGAGTCTTTTATCTATCAGGGATGTTGGAAAAGGAAGGAAATATCTCCTACAAACATAGAAGAGAATGAAAGAGGAGAAATCAGCTTATATTCAGACCAAATCAGGGTAAGATTTAGTCAAGTGCTTCCAAAAATGAGGTCAAGAAGAACCTGCGTCCTATCTTCACCTTCTGTGCCACAGGCATGCCTACCCATGAGTCACATTGACTATTCTGGCCTGCATGANTGGACTGCCAATGCAGGGGAAGCAAATGGCTTGCCCTTTGCTCTCGGATGTTGAGATATGACTGACTGGGAGATGCCGCTGATGCAATGGGGAAAGACAAGTCTAAATGTGCTGTGTACAGGATGAGTCAAACCACGAGCTGGGTTTGGCTTTTTTTCCCCCAAAATAGTACTTTTCACAGAAAATAAACCTATGAACAGGCTTAGAAGACACAGACAGCATCATCTATGTGTGTGTTTGGAAAGGCAACACTTTAGGAAAGATTTCCAGGCTCTCCACAGACATTTTCATCAGCAAGCAGACCTTCAGTTATTCAGAAAATTAAGGCAATGATCAACTTCATGGTCACATGTTCCAACTAGCAAAATTCGCCTGGCTCTGGGTATCCTGGCAGAAGTTTCGAACGTCACTTGAAATCACTGCACTTACCAGAGTGACCCATGGTGTGATCCAGGAAAGTACAAACTATGGGTGGGAGGTGGGCACGGCTAGAGTGCAGCAGTTGGTGTGCTTCAGAGTCCCTGGGACATCGGTGAGTTACACTTCCATGCCACAGGAACTTCAGCCCAGAATGGCATGAGCNTCTTCAGACAGTTCATCAGCCCAGAGAGGGAACCTTTAGTCACCCCCACAGCTGCATCCAGGTAGGATGGACACTGGTGTTAGGAGAAGAGATGTTCCCCAGGACTATATCCTGTCAGCACTGCACTAACTCAAGTTCTCAGAAGAGCCCAGCAAACATGAGTCCTCACTAAGCAGACTTCAGAATGCAAGAGTTTACTAGTTATCAGACTTAAAAGGAACCCATGAAAGTACAGAGACAGATCTCTGGAGAAAAGCATAAAAATGCAGAGCTACTTGGCCTGAGACCAGTTCAAAGAGGGCTCTGATTCATTAGAATCATGGAAGTTGTAGGTAAACATAGCAAACTAAAAATTTCTTGTAAGATTCTCTCTCTTAGGAATCCAAAGTCACTTATGTGACTTTTACATTTGTAAATCTGATACTATTATAGGCTACTGAAATCACAACGGGTATTCTATAGCTCATACAGTAAATTAGTGGCTTTGTTTTTAAAATACTAAATGTTTGTATCTGAGAAGATTTCCTATTGAAGTACTTAATGAAGTAAATAGCTCTGGCTACTCAAAGATCCCTGTCCTAACTGCTTTCTCTTCCTCATTCCTGCTTTCTTTTCATCCTTTGATGGAGCACTGCCTACTGTAACTTAACGTCTAAGATGAATTTGCATGGAAGAAGAATCAAATGAAGCAATGAAAGAAGACTCACCTATGGAAAATATTGCTCAGAACTAGGTTTTCACTAAGAAGAATTCTACATACTTCAAAACTTAGGGCTGGAGAGATGGCTCAGAGGTTAACAGCACTTGCCGTTAACAGTGCAATCCTGATGGTCAGAGTCTGGACCATCAGAGTCTGGACTCCAGCACACACATGACATCCTGCAAGCAGTTCTAACTCCATCACAGAGAGATTTGCCATCCTAGAAGAGCCCCAAACTCACACACAGGTATGTGCAACCCACATACACATTTGCATACACATATAAATAAAATATTCCACAACATACGATACAAAGTCTAATCCTATGAATTAATTAATGATACATACATCTTGCTAAAGTCTATGCAAATATTCTTAAATCCAAGAATCGATAAAGTCCCAAACACTTCTGTCCATGTCTTTTGAGTACATGATGCTCAATTTGCATTAGACACATTTGAAACCTCTTTATAATCAGCCATAATCATTACATCTCAGATCTTGTCTTTTCATCATATACTGGTAAAATATAGTGTACCTAATAAAAAAGTTCATGCTTGACTTTACAGAATTATATATTAACAAAAACTCATATTACTTATTAAATTAATTAAATACCTTTTGTAGACTGGTAGGGTTTAGCTGAGTTTTGTCTATTATTTTCACAGCTACCTAAAAAAGAGAATCATTAAGCTTCATTTGAGAGATGTCATTTAATGACTAAAATACTGCAGAGCAAACAGTTTTGTTTCAGTCTTAATCATGCACCATTTACTCCTATGTGGATGCTCACATAATCAGAAGGCATGGTCTTGATAATCTATCAGCCTTAGAACATAGATTATTGACTTGTCATTAACCTCCCAATTCCAAATCAATGGAATTAAGCCTTTGCTATTTCTTCCACATTTTTCCTTTTAAAAACTGTAAAAATCATCCTCTATCTTAATCATTTTCTCAAAATCTTGATAGGCAACATTATAGGGGAGAGTGGCTTTTAAACTTGTATTTCTGGCAAATGAGACTACTGTGCATGTAGAGAAGCCGGACACACCGACTTTCTAGTAGCAAAAGGGATTTTTAAATCTTCAAAGGTTCTGCCTAGTGCAGCCTGTGTCTGAACAGCTCCTAGGTGTGGAATGGACAGGAAGGAAGATATCAATGGGATTACAACATCATTTTGTGTACTGCAAAGTGAAAGCTTACTTATATTCTGTGGTTGAAATTTAAAAAAAGTAACCCAATTAGGATTACAGAATTTTAGATTTTTATTGAAATAGTCTTTAACCCTGATGTACACACTATAGATTTATGGTGGACATATATACAAATATATACATTTTACTGTGCAACAATAATTTCAAATCCATAAGATTAGTGGGATGCATTTGTGCAAGCCAACAATCTCAGCACTTAGAAAGTAAAGTGGGAAGACCCAGATTTCAAGGTCAGCCTTAGCTGGGCAGCGAGTTCAAAGCCAGGCTAGGCTATAATAGATCCTGTCTTGACAACCCTCACCAAACAAACAAACAAATGAAATTTTAGAAGTAAATTCTCTTGTCATCTGAAAAAATCATCTGTATAGCAGTAATATTAGCTTGANGTTATCTCGAAATAGATAAAACAGATAAAAATTAGCAATTTTCTACACATTTACATCTAACTTGGCCTAGGTAGTAATTCATAGAACCTTATCCTAGCCTCCTTTCAAATACAGAGTAGCAACAGTAACCGGGAGCGTTCACATCACAGATAAGCTTCAGCTAATCTGTAGCACACCTGGTCTATAAGAGATACGGTCAGGTAAAGGTGAGTGTTTCCTTCGTGTTAAATGGTCAGGAGTTCTGCCATGAAACCGACCTGTCTGCAAATGCTCTATGTGCATATACACCAGTGTGCAGCAGGTCACAGGGACCACTCATTCCCCAACATCAACTATGAGAACGGTTTTTAACAAGACTCTGAGGCAAGGTTCAGGCACATATCAAAAGGCATGAAAACTTACCTCTCTACCTGTTAGAACATGTCTTGCCAATTTCACTTTGGCAAAATTTCCCTTCCCTATTGTTTTCTGTAAGCGGTAATTTCCGATGTGAGGCTGTTCATCCGTTGCTGATGTAATGGAGTTTCTACACCGGGGAATGTTCTGTCTGCTACTCGATTTGGTAGGCTGGATGTGTGCTTCAGTATATCCATCCACAGAGGTATGCTAGGAAAAAGCATAAGAGCTCATGGTCACTTCAGTTATTACAAAAGGACAATTAAAAGACTATAAATAATGTTCATTAACAGTTCATCTTCAATGAAAGTACATCATCATACTACACAATTTTAAAATATGAACACACTGTTTATCATTGCTTCCTAACTTAAGGGCCCTTACCAGTGGGTACAACATTTAAAATAAAAATTTCTACACATCTTGAAGTCTGTATTTTGATTTTCAAAATCAAAGGCAGATTACTAGGTACCTCACAGACCACTGTTCCTATAAAGGCTGGCGCCATTTTAGGTCNAGTGACATCGTCCATTACTACCTCACCAGAAGGGCAACATTTTTACTACCATGACAAACATTCTCAGACTACGGTTGTTCCCCTGACCCAGGGCTCCTTGATCTCTTCTATTTCTTGACCTTGCCTCCTTTTCTCTCTCTCTTTCTTCTTTTCCCATGTATACTAGGCTGGCATCAAACTATGTGGGGTAAAAATGACCTTGAACTTTTGATCCTCTTGCCCCATCTCTTGAATGCTGAGACCACGGGAGTGCCTCAGCATATGTGGTTTATGCATTCCTGGAATTAATTTGACAGAATCTAGGAGACAAGGCTCTTGGCATCCCTTTGAGGAACTATCTGAATGAGATTAATAAAGGTGGGAAAATCCACCTGAACTTGGGGTCCTGAACTGAATAAAAAGCAGGAAGTGAGCTGACCACCAGCATTCATCACTCTGCTTCCTGACATTGGACNCTGCCTCCTGCTCTTACCAACATGCCTTCCCTCCATGATGGCTGTATTCCCTTGAACTGTGAGTCAGAATAAACCCTTCTCTCCTGTGTAGCTTCCTGTCAGGCATCTTGGCCTAGCAACAAGAAGAGTAACTCATGTACACTCTAACCCAGGGCATTCCAAAACTAGACCCATGTGCATATGTGCTGAGAAACGGTGGTAGAAGAAAATGTTCAAGTCTTTATTTTCCACAATTAAACNATGTTTCTACAAGAAGTAAACCTCATTTGTACAGTAAAACACTCTAATTCGTAACATACAAAAGTCTCAACTCTGAGCCACAGTGTTTCAGGCAGCNTTTTTTGGCACTGTGTGAAGTGATGGTGTGCACAGTGCAAAGTGTGGGTGTTGTGTGTTCAAAAACCAGAGCTGCAGTGAAGTCACACATTGTGAAATATGTGAGTGCTGCCAGAGACACTCTGGATTGATTACGTGTTTGATTTTAAACTAATACTTGGGCACTGTGCTATAATATAAATTCTATTGGTAAATCATCACGTGCTGTTTGTACTTGATGACAGTGGACTCTAGGACCAAGGTGGGTTCCTTTGTCTCTGTCTCAGATTCAAGCACGTGTATCTCAAGAGTCCTCTGAGACTCACTGATCAGAGGGCAACACTCTGCTCTGCCTGGGCCTCTCAGGCAGAAACCCCAGCTAGCTGCCACAATGGGGCATCCTAAGCCCTTTCTGCTGGAAGCTGTGAACACCTAATATGATGTTGTTGTGTCTGTTGCTGGCNGCTTGCTCTCCCCCTTTCCCTTGTCCTCTCAGTTGGACTACACCAGTCCTTTCTGCCAGATTTGTAAGTGCCCAATTGGATGTTTTGCTATCTGCTACTTGGTACTTGCTCTTTTACTTTTGTTTAATAAACTTATTTATATGAAACCAAAAGTACAATTACTGTAGATCATTCCCTGGATAGAACATGCACACTCTTAAACTTTTTACTATTGTTAATTTTGGCGAACCTCACATTTTGTTATGTAACCCTATATGGGTCATGACCCACAGTTGAAGAAGCTGGGTTCTAAACTAACCAGGTGTTGGGATAGTCACTCTCTACTCTTCCTTATATTTGCTAGGCGTATAAAACCAACTGCCAAATCAGTTGCCTGTTCCAAGTATACCCCTAATCAATTCCTGTCCCACCTCCTCACACAGCTTACTGTGTCCGAGAGAGGGAGTGATATCCCTGCCTGAGCCTGCAGTCCACTATCTACTGCATTCCTCCTGAGTGCTCTTCTTTAGGCAAAAATATTGGTTTTCCCTGTTCATAACTCTAGTGGGTAGCTGGTCCTGCTCAGTGGGGCTGGGAGCTGTAGTCTCAGGCTGGCTACCTGGCCCTGTTCATCTGATTCTGACTGTAACTGCTGAAGTAGAAAAGGAAATTGTAAAGTCTGGAAGTAGCTGAAAAACTTCCCCAGAGATGAAGCTTGTATTCAGTGAAAGAAGACAAGAACGGGCAAATCAGAAAAACAAAGTAATTATATATAGTTCTAACATCTGAAAATGAAATAAAATCAGGTGAGTGGAAGGAGAGTGCAGTGAATGCTACCTTCGATAGGATGGACAGAACAGACGGCTGTCCACGCTTCACCTAGAAGATGACAAGGAACGGAAACAGTAGAAGAACATTCAGGCAGTGAAACAAGCAAAACCTCCAGTCAGGGGTGCTTGATGAGTGCATGGAAGGAAGGCAAAGCGGCAAAAACTGTCATCTTTGTCCAANGCCCACATCTTGAAAAATGCAGTTGTNNAAAAGAAAAACTGCAAATTTCTCCTACAGCATCCAGATGGTTTTTAGTCACAGATATGAATCCCTGCACAACTGGCCACACTAAGTCAGTTTAAGGCAAGGANGGTGCAAGACTCTCTAACAAATAGGTAAAGAATAAGCAAGTGAAGATGTGAACAAGCCAGTCAGCAAACAAATGATGAAGTAATTAAAGACACACAGCTCTGTCCTGCAATTATAATAAAACTGCACGTTATGTGCAGGTGTGGTGAAAGTTTCATGGGCATTCCCTCTTCTGTTCTTTACAACAACTCGGTAGAGCACACCACAACCCGAATTTCACAGAGGAGGAAGATGTGGTTTGGAGAGGTTGTGGGCATGTAACTCTGACTCTTTTGGGTTCATCCAAGTTGTGTGTGAATATCAGCTGAGGATCGAGAGATATGGCTCAGCAGTTTAGAGTAGTTACTGTTCTTGCAGAGAACCTGGGTTTGATTCCCAGCACCTACATGGTAGCTTACAACCAATCAGAGCTCCAGTTCCAGGAGATCCAATGTCCTCTTCTGGCTTCCACAGACATAATCATACACATGAGGCACATACATGCATGCAGGCAAAACACACATATAAAATAAAGTAAATACATCTAAAATTTTTTAAGGTGGGATTAATCATCCCATCAATACTAAAAAAATGAAAACTGCACTGGANGTTTCACTTGGGCAAGAGCTCTTTCATTGCTTAAAATTGGTGTTGAAGTCAGAAGGTTACCTGGTAAGTTCTGGACAACTAAGTGCAGTTTATAAATGCCAAGGAAAATCAGAAATCTTGAAAGTCAATAGAGAATTAGGCTTTCACAATTTTTTTCAGTGTAGTCACACCATACATAGATATATCTCAAAATTAGATCCCAATTTCAGTTGCTAAATTAAATCCTCCCACAAGGGTGTGTCACGCTTGTTTTTGTTCTAGGCAAGGAATATTTTCTTCTGCATGGTACCTCACTTCACTAGCTTGGCTCTGATTTCTTCTCATTATTTTCATTACTCAACTGTTGTCAAGCCCGATATTAAAGGAATAAACACCTCATCTTCCCACATGCATAAAAGGAATCAGCTGAGTGGGAAGAGCTCTTCCACTTGGCTCTCACAATGGAGTCAAAGACTTGAGTGAGCAGCAGTCATTCNAAGTCCCTCCAGAGTGCTAGTAGCTTCAGCTTCAGGTCCACCTCTCCACCTCACTCTTCAGATTCATTTGCTCCGTCAGGAGAGCTTTACTTTGAACTGTCATGTACACAGTGCTGTCCTGTATGAGAGGATAAGAGAAAGCTAAACGGACAAGACATCTGTCCTCAAACAATTCCTACTTCAGCAGAGGGAAACAGAAAGAGAAAGGGACAATGCATATGTGTGCCAACAAAGCACCCAACAGCAGTTCCTAGTATGAAAAGCAATGAGGCACATTAGGGACTGAAGGCAAGGGCTGTCCCAGAGGGTTGGCATTTGAGAAGAGACTGGAGTGAGGTGAAGGCCTAGAGTTAGAGAGGAAAGATGCGGGAGACATCAACTTGTAAGGAATTCCTTGATGAAACAATCACTTCCTATTTTTCCTCTTGAAACACTGAAGTTGTGGAAGTAAAATCCCCCTTCTCGTGGCCTCTGCTCATGTGTATTCACACGTGCCCACACCTACACGCTTCCTTCTCAAGCCAGGTCAAGTTGAAGGTGCTCAATGTCTAACCAAGAAGGAAGACCAAACACATCTCAGAGACAAGGGGCCTACTTACACTTCAAGGAGACTGTGACTTTCTCCTTTGTGAAATCCTGGCTATAGGCTGCCAAGAGATTCTATAGTAATAAAGAACACAGCCTCCAAATTACCCCAAAGTGACAGAAGGCTCAGCACTCTCTACTGTGCTGCAATGATACCTAAGATTACCCAAGGCTNTATCAATTTATTAAACCTCAATCTAACAGCAAATGAGTATTGTGTTTTCTTATAGATACAAATCTGGCTTGGTGACTGAATCTTCACACTTCCTGCAAAGTGAGACCACACAGTATTAGACTGCAAGGTAGGGCTGCCACAGCTCTGCCCCAGACTTGGTAATATGCTACTTTCTAAATAAATTACACCAGCACAAATACAGGCCCTGGCTATTTAAAACTAATAACTGCACTTGCACTTTGCCAAGTCATGTTAGTAGAGGAATCTGGAAATTATGCTTTCACTAATGGAGGAATAGCTTGTATTGGACAAGCCTGCCAGCAGAATAGAATAGATAGTTTTCTAGATAAAACATCAAAGGCAATTCTTAGGCAACTTAGAAGAGCTAAATACAGAAAGCATGCAAAATTGGAAAAGAAATTTAGGGTGTAAAATGAGAATCTTCACTAAGCAAAATTGTCCTCTCCCACTTAAAAAGGTCTCTCTGGACCAGGTATGGTAGGTTGCACACACCTTTAATCCCAGCACTCAAGAGACAGAGGTGGGTGGGTCTCTGAGTTTGAGGCCAGTCTAGCCTGCATAGTGAATTCCAGGACAGCCAGAGCCAAGTAATATAGGCCATCATGAAAAAACAAAAAGAAAAAAAATGGGAGGTTTCTCTACCCTCTCTATACAACTGAGGCTAGTGTTGACCTCATGATCTTCCTGCCTCAACTTCCTGAGCACTGGGATTACAGGAGTGTGCCACCAGACCAGGAGAAATACTCCCCTGCTCCCAAAGTTTCCATCTGGAGACAAGCCCTAGTCCACTTAGTTCCAGACAACTTAAATTCAAGTAGGAAACAAGTTCTACTAGTTAAAGGAATCTCTGGATGCAGCTGCAGCTAACAATGATGGCTAGAAGTAAGAGAAAATCTGGAGAAAAATGAAGTCACAGAGGACTGTGACAAGAGCTTTTCTAAGTATGAGCAAAAGAATCTCCAAGAAGCACATTAGAGGTTGCAGGTAGAAGCTGAGAGGAAGTAGTGGAGATTTCCAGCAGTGCATACTGCCTGGAATTTGCAGTTTGAGAAAAAAGTTTGAAAAAAACAAATGCACTCATAAATCTTTATCCAGTGAAAATGTTCTTTGCAAGCAAGACAGAGATCACAGAGAGTAAGAACTTAGAAACAGTAAAATATGTACAGAAATATGAATGAGTACATGTTTTTCTACCTCTCAATCTCTTTAAAAGACATATGACCACTTACAGTAAAATATTATAATGCTGTATGTTAAACATAAGATGTGGAAGTAAGTATGTGTGACAATGCATGCAGAGGTTGGGGAACTGGTATAGTGTTAAGAGTTTGTGCAGGCTACAATAAACCGTGCATGCATTCAGCAACTCCACAGAAGTGCACCTGAAAACACAATGCAGTAGTAAGAAGACGAGAAAGAAATTAAAATGGGATACTAGAAAAAAAGTTTTTATTATCTTAGAAGTAGATGAGAAAGGAAGAAGTGAACACAAATAATAATGTCAAAGAAGATATGCAAATCAAATCAAAAGAGCAGCATCTCAGCCAAACCAATCATAACCATAATCAATGCAAACTGAAAATTCAAAGTATCCTGTCAAATGAATTTTTAATATAACAACCTAGATGCTGTCTTCAAGAATGCACTTTCAGTATCAGGACATATTTGGGCTGAAAGTAAAATGATGGAAAAGACAGGCAATACAGTCTTTGAGCATAAGACAGCTGGAAATGCTAGGAGCACATCAGACAACAGACCAAGGTCACCAGGAAGGCATAAAGACCCTAAACATGTGCCTAATAACTGACAGAGCAAAAGTTCACCAAAGGCAAACCCACAACAACCATGATTGAAGAGTCCTGTATCTCTTGGCGGCTGAAGAAAACACTACTTGAGAGCTGGCCACACAAAGAGGAACGGAGGCCATAGCTTACCAGAATGCATGCATCCTAGGCTCACTGTCAAGGGCCCTTCCCCAGCAGATATACCATGTCCATTCTTTTCAGCATGCCACTTTGGCTTGTTTTCATGGATACAGAGGAGCTCCACCCTGTTCAGAGCATAGCTAGGATCTTCCTTGTGGTACTCAGGACATAGTGCATAAGTATCAAGCAATCAATCTGCCCCATCAGAAACTCTCCCTCATTTGGTGTGCTTCCTTCATTACACATTGGAATCACACAAGAATGTGTCCACTATCCTTCATTACAGTGTTTCAGGTGGAAGTGGTACAGTGGTATATGGTGTCTCTGAAAACAGTAGTTTCATGAATGTAAAAGTATTGAAACCACTGGAAGAGAGGAATGTTCACTGAGAATGGAAGACCTACGACTCTCCTNTGTCCCCACAGCACTCAGCACCTCTTTCAAATGGTACCTAAAACCTTCCAATGCAAGCGCCATCTACAAACTTAAGTTTTTAAGGTGTTGAGCATTGTATCTTTTACCCAGCTCTGTCATTCAATATAGCGACTCTTACTGAATAGATAGATCCACTAGGCATGTCATTATTTATTTTAAGTACTCCACCTAAGTCCTTCTGGAAACTAACCAATAATTACTTTAATTTTTTAAAATCAGCAAAACTGAGCTAGGCATGTAGCTCAGTGGTATAGCACTTGCCTAGCATGAATGAAACTGCAGAGTCAATCCTCAGCACCACAGAACAAAACAACACAACTTGCAAAACAATCAACACAACTAAACATCTCCAACACAATATTAACAAATAGGAAAATGACTTTATTTTACACTTCATAGTTTTGATAACATTCACATACCATCTGTAGAAGCAGAAGACATAAACACTTAAGTTTAGCAATTTAAAAAAGCTGGCTCTTAAATTGCCACTAAACTCTTTTGACAGCTCCAATGCTAAGGTAAGCATGCAGAATCCAAGAAGCTATACAAGTGGTGATCCGCCTGTCCTTTCATGTGAGAGGCANTCTTTTTCCAGATCTGTTCTGAGGAATCAGAAGTGGTTTGTTTTAAAAACCTAAACAGTATGTTGAATTTTAAAAAGTAGCTAATATGGTTTATTAACAGATCCCATGAATCTGGATTAATTCATGAACCTAAGATTTCTTACTAAAGAAATCTTAGCCAATGATATTTAACAGCATATTAATGAATTGTCATTATAATTGGGTAAATGTTTAGAAGGTAAAGTTAACTCTACGTAAGAAAAACATTACAATTTCTTATCTCTGCTTGAAAACCAGGAAGTAACAGGTGAATGGAAATTCCTCAGCATGTCCCATCAATTATCCTATTCAACACAGCAGGAGCACTGCCGATCTACAATGTTTTTAATAAGAAAGGATATGTATGGGGAAAATTCTTGTTGTATCTATATAACTATAAAACCAGAAAATATCTGAAAATCAGTAAAATATTTANAGAAATACTTGCATTCAATAAAGTTACAAGAGAGAGGAAACATCTTCAATTACATTCTGAGAAAATCACTAAGTTAACTCTTAAGATACCTCATGTTCAGCACAGGCCTCAGGAAGAGCCTGCCATCCCGTCAGAACACCTGCCCTTCCTTCAACCATGCCAGGGCCCAATGAACAATTTTGGTCTTCCTATTGTTATTTTTAACAAGGCATTGCCCTAGACCTTAAACTCACCTTGGTGGCAAATGTATCCACACAGTCAAAACTGTAAATTAACTCTTACTCACAGACTTAACAACAACAGAATCCTCGGCCTTCAAGTTTCAAGCCCAGACCCCAGAGACTTTTCCCTTACGTTGTTCCTACAATATTCTCTTTGACACTTCTTTTTTTTTTTTGGTTTTTCGAGACAGGGTTTCTCTGTGTAGCTTTGCGCCTTTCCTGGAACTCACTCGGTAGCCCAGGCTGGCCTCGAACTCACAGAGATCCGCCTGCCTCTGCCTCCCGAATGCTGGGATTAAAGGCGTGCACCACCACCGCCCGGCCTCTTCGACACTTCTAAGTAAATGCTTCCACACCCAGCTCCTCAGTCCTGCACTTTCTCCGAATGCTCTACTATGTCTGGAGACTTGAAGCAGCTACAGCAGATCACAAATCTAAGCAGTTGGCTTTGAAGAGGCAATGACAAGGTGGCCAGGGAAAGAGGGGAAAGAGGTGCTTAGGTGAAGGCAGGAACTGNTCATATGTGTTTTCTTTTGTTGTTGTTTTTGGTTTATTTTTAAAGAAGGGAGAGAACTAACTGTATTTAATGCCAATGAAAGGATAAAGTAGGGAAAGAGGTTGAAGAGAACAGAAGTGAGGAGGAAGGTGGGAAGTGAGAAGAACCAGAGCCCTAATGGAGAGATTGTCCGGCAGCTAGGAGAAAGACATCTCTTCTCCTGTGACAAACAGAGAGGAAGAGAAACCAGGTCTAGATGAAGAAGATGTGGACACTGGACAGTGGGAAGCTGGAGGCGCTCTAATCTGATGGCTTTCAGTTCCCTGGATGGAGGTTAACAGTCAAGATGGGACAGAGGATTTCAGGGGGCGGGAAATTCTTGAAATAACCTCTTAAGACAGGAAAGATGAGTTCACTAAAGATGACAGTGCAGCTGAGTTTGGAGTTATAGACTTAGTGTGTCTATGAGAGGTCTGTGGTATTAACACCTTCAGCAATGCTCAGATGTCCAGAGGCAGGTTATTAAGAAAGCATATTGATCTCAACATGGAGTTTGTCAAACAGGTACCAACAAAATATCAAGGTAAAAGTTATTATAATGACAGATAATAAAGTCTACTGATTAGGGGATTATCTGCCAACAACCCAAATTTGATCACCAGGACCCACATGGTGGAAGGTGAGAACCAACTGCTAGAAGTTGTTCTCTGATCGCCACATGTGCACCGTGGCAC
>LZPO01054711.1:656989-669221 GCA_001675575.1 Neotoma lepida
GGAAAGGAAGATAAGAAAGAAAAAGATAAGGACCAATGTACTAAAGTATCTAGAAAAATCCAAGAATGCTTCTAACAAGACTAGCTGAGAAAGCAGCTAAAAGACCAAGTGACTGAGGCAGGGGTGATCTGTGAATGAACTTGGCGACAATGGAAGTATAGCAAGTAAGGAGTCTACCAGTATAAAATACAAAATATTCTACTAATGTCACCAAGAATTAATTGTTTTGGACTTCTGAAGATTTTTAAAACATATGTCCATTTCATTTTATAAATGTTNAAAAGAACTGAATAAAATTCACAGTAATCTCATTAGAACTGTTCTTAAGCATGCCCAGTAGTCACCTAATCCTGCATCCCTTTCTTAGATTCAAGTTTTCATTCATTTTTCAGATAGCTCGGTAAGTAGATGACATATTTCCTGAATCTCTGCACTTTCTTCACTTTAATGTCAAAGACAATTCAGTTGGACACAGACCACATACAAATGAACCTTTTCCTGGATTCATTCTAGAGAGTTGAACTTCACTTCTTTTGTTTTTCCAGAATGANTTTCTCTGTGTAGTCCTGGCTGTCCTGGAACTCTCTCTGTAGACCAGGCTGGCCTAGAACTCACAGAGATCCACCTGCCTCTGCCTCCCAAGTGCTGGGATTAAAGGGGTGCGCCACCACAGCCTGGCTAGAACTTTGNTTTTTAAAATATTTATTTGTGTGTGTGTGTCCTTATATGTACATGTATGTAAGTGCTTACAGAGGCCAGAACAGGGCATCAGATACTCTGGAGCTGGATTTGCAAGTGGTTGTGAGCAGCCTGTCATAGGTGCTGGGAAACAAAATCAGGTCCTTTGCAAGAGTAGTAAATATTATTAAACACTGAGTCATCTCTCCAGCCCCAGTGACTTTTCCTAAAACCAGAAAATCACCACAATTAAACATGTCCATGACAACAGAGCAAGGAGAGAAGCAACTCCACAGAATTCCAAGGGGAGAGAACTACAGAAGTCTGAGTAACAGACTCAAACACAAAGGAAAATTCAGGACACTGAAATGCCAAAATTTATACTTCATATCAATGGAGAAATAATATTATAAGAACTAGGAAAAAAATAAACTTAGATCTCTTGGTGTAGAATATCACTCCTTACTTACCCCAAGATAAATCTTCAGTAGGCTAAGGACACACACACACACATACACCACACAGAGGCGGGGTAGGGAAGAAGAAGCAGCAGCCATAAAAGTGCTTGAGGAAATAAACAACAAGCACATTAACTGGTTTTCTGTTTGTGTGTGTGTTTATTTTGCCTCATGTTTGAAATGTCTAAGTATGACAGAAAGCAGAAGCCATAAAAAAATGAAAAACTTGAACATCACAAAACTTTAAAACACTAGATNNATGTTTTTGTCTGCTGAGACAAAGTCTTTCTATACCCTAGGCTGGTATGCAGCTCTGCCCCACGCCTCTGTTGGGAGTAAAGGCAACATAGTGCCCAGTGCTGATTTAAGAAAACAAAAACAAAAACTCTCCTTATAGCAAAAGTACAAATTAATAAGCTGAGAAAAGGTAATTGCAACATACTGGGAAGATGGTTGATTTTCTAATACTAAAGCTTCATCGGAGCTATAAAAACACTGAGTGACGAGGAGAGTAAGCAGAAGACATGCATAGATAGCTTAAAAAAAAAAGTATATACTTGACTTTTAGACTTCTGAGGACAGCCAATCATGACAAGGATAAACTATACACCGAAGCTGCTGTTAACTTTTCAGCTGTTAGATTAGTAGAGATTAAATTTAGAGAGTGTCAGCTGGTAAAGGTATANTACAATTAGGGACACTCTTATTGGTCAACTGGAAGGCTGATACAAATTTTATATAAGAGAATTGGGAAACACTTATCAAAACTGGAGGGGTTTAGCTCAGTCTGTAGAAAAGCATAGTCTTAGTATGAACAAACAAGATGCTGGGTCCAGTCCCCAGGGCCTCATCTCCCAAATAGTTCCTTTAATCTTTACATTACCAATTTATTTCTAGTTATTTTGGCTACAGACATACTCATAGGCACATCTGAAGATGAATGCCTCTAAAGGCACTTACTGTAGCAATGTCTCAGCAGAAGCAGCATGTGGTGGTATTTTATCTATGTCCCCCAATAAAATTTATCTGAAGATCAGAGGAACAAGGTCAGCCACTAGCCTTGCAAAATTAGCACACGCCCTTAATCCTATCACTTAGCAAGCAGAGTCTGTCTGGATCCCTGTGAGTTCTAGGTCACACTAGGAACAGTCAAGCGTGGAGACACACTCCTTTAATCCCAGCATCAACCGTAGAATTCTGGAGATCTATACAAACAGGCAGGAAGTGACAGAAGTCGGCGATAGGAGGAAGTGATGTAGCTAGGCTGAAAGAGCCAATGGGAGAACAGAACAGAAAGGGGGTATAGATGTGGAGGTATAGGAAGTCACTCTCTCTCCATTCTGGGAGCGGCGGTGGCAGTCTAAGGTGAGCTTGGTAGCTGTTCCCAATTCCTCTGATCTCTGTCAGACTTTCACCCCTATCTCTGCCTCTGTGTTTTATTTAACAAGACCATTTAGAAAATCCGTCTTACAGCAGCATTGTTTCAGAATATTTGTTTACACTGTGTGAAGATGTGTCACTGTGATTGGTTTAATAAAGAGCTGAATGGCCAACAGATAAGCAGGAGAGATAGAGGGGATTTCTGGGGAGAAAGAGGAAGAGGAGGAGGAATCTAGGCTCAGGAATTACGTCAGAGAGATGCCAAGGAGACATGGAGGGAGTTGGACATACAGAATGAAAGGCAAAAAGCCACATAGTAAAATGTACATTAACAGAAGCAGGTTAATTTAAGTTATAAGAGCTAATAGGACAAGCCAAGCTTTCATAATTAATAATAAGTNCATGTCATTATTTGGGGGCTGGAGATTCAAAGACAGTCTTACAAGAAAGCTTGCTACACAGCATAAACATCTATCAACAAGAACTGGTTCTGTGTGCATGGCACGTCCTTGTCACGGTGTGTATAAGCATGAGCATGAGCTAATGTCACTGCATATGCTTCTGTAAGCACAGGTCCCTCCAGACAATTCCACAGAGACAAAATGTGAGTAATACTCTCTAGGGAGGGAAGCTAGGAGTCATAGAAACGCTGGAGTACACAAATACTTTATTTTACTGTTTTATATTTCAAATATACACAATGTTATTCTAACTGAAAATATATTAATCAGTATAATTAAAAGTGATTATAAAAATGTAAGAGAATGGGCAAAGGAAGGAGGAGCCAGCATTTACTAAGGCTCACTATGTACCATGCATGTGTCAGGTTGAATAACTTACCCGAATTCAGTTCAGTAACTGTTTACAGTATTTGAATGCATACTCAGTGTGTACTGTTAGATGGAACTAGAGAGACGTCTTTACAATTAAATTGGAAATAGAGTGCAGGAGGCAACACAACAGCACNTTTGCATTTCTTCTTCAAGACCCACCAAGATTACTAGTCAGGGGAACAAGCTACAGCATCATAAAAGATGCAGCTACACCCTACTCCTAACACTCCATGTTAAACAGAAGCAGTAAGTGAAGAGTTCAGAGGACAGACGCACAGACTGAACAGGAAGAAAGACTACTGGGCTCCTNAGAGAACACATGGTAAGATCACCTCACATTTCCCTGACTCCTTGTGNTGCCGACTACAGAGGAATGCAAATGTTCTAGAAAAAAAATAATAAAGGCCCGAACCTAAGGAACTCATGGACTAGGTGAAGATAGACTCGACTCTGACACTCCACTGAGCTGTCACTTACTGGAGAGGTAAATCAAGGAGAATCTTCCCACACTGTTCCTGAGCAAACATAATATCTACATGAACATCCCACTCGAAGGGTAAAGGGTATGGGCATGATGACAGCAGCTCCCATGGACGGACACTGTGCTAAAGAGAAGGGAAGGACAGACAGGAAACATGGAAGAAGAACTAATACTCCAGGAAAGAGGTCCAGGAAACAAAACACAAAGGCTTTAGATGAGCCTTCCCCAGAACAAGCGCGCGCGCACACACACACACACACACACACACACACACACACACGCATGCACTTGCTTGTATTTGCAGAAACAAACCCTAGAAGGGTAAACTGAAGGTTACCAATGGAGGAGCAAAGAAATTCCTTAAAACCATGTAAATTCTTTACACATTTTTAAAAAATCAAAACTAAAGAAAAAAACTAATCTTGAAATATTTAAAGCAAAACGAAACAAATTTACTAGATGCCAAATTGATATAAACAAAAAGAAAAAATATTTCAAGAGACTATAGAATCATATTTTGAAGTTATATCCTTACTAGAACATATTTTTAGACAAAGAAAACTAAACCCTCAGTAAGTCTTGTGAATGGTATTATCTTGAGACTATCACACATGAATACTTGTATATTATAAATATCATATATGTATATTAACATAGACATATATCAGCATAAGCTTATGTTTTAACAAANTTTCCTATTTCTTTCTTTTTTCTTTTTTCTTTTTTTTGGTTTTTCAAAACAGGGCTTCTCTGTGTAGCCCTGGCTGTCCTGGAACTCACTCTGTAGACTAACTACGCTGGCCTCAAACTCAGAGATCCACCTGCTTCTGCTTCCTGAGTGCTGGGATTAAAGGTGTATGCCACCACTGTCCAGCAAAATTTCCTATTTCTAATATCCTATAACACAGTAGGATAATTTACAATTAATTATATACTTCAAAATAGCTAATGGAAATGTTTTTGAATGCTCTAAACACAAAGAAATGACAAATGTTTGAGATAATGGATATACCAATTACCAGGATATGATCATTACATACATGTATCAAAATATCCCAACTAGACATCACAGACTCCCAAATGCTCCCTCAGTATCAGGAATGATTATATCCTTTGTTTGTTGGCCAAGGGGGTTCTATAGATCCCTCCCCAAACATTTCAGGCTATTGCCAATAGCACTGGTCACCCTCTNCAACNTGNTAAGACCCTATTGCTGAAGACACTACACACTTATGTCCCAGAACATGGAGAAATCATGTGGAAGCTTTGCTTCTANTGAATAGCATTCACATGCTGAAGGTGCAATACATGTTACTGGAAGAGAAAAGCAATCATCAGTTTTACCCACTTANGAACTCTGCAAGCTACAATAATGACCTGGCTGCTAGATAAGCCCACTGGTGAAATAGTGACGCAAATGTTATGGGAGCAACCAACAGATTTTCTTTAAAGTTGGATTTAAGGCCAGTTCCACAAGACAGAACCATATCTGACACTGCTAAGTGGCCAAGAAATTGACTCTAGAAAGGTCATGGGTCTATAAGGAAAAATATACTACTATTATTCTGCTAAAAATGACTTATAATAACATCCTGCTATACCCATAGATCAGTNCATCAGAGGAGAGGGGTGACCTCAAGAAAACAGAGTTTTCCAGATGTAACAGGGTAGATGCACATAGGAACTCATAGAAACTGCGACAGCATGCACAAGACCTGCAGAAGCCCGAGCCAGACCAAATCCCAGCATGGAGCAGGGGCCGAGGGCACAGAGTCCCACCCTAACCAAGAAGTTCTTCCCAAATGATAGCTTCTGGAAGAGGNAAAGCAATGTTCTTCAATGGAATAATTAATATTGGGTATATCAACCACACTCCAGGGCAAGCTCCAAGCTCAAGAATGGTTAGCCAACATAAACTCCATAGCTTTTTTTTTTTCCTTTAAAGAGATAAAGAAGACATGAAGTTGTGTGGGTGGAGAGGTGGGGGAAGAAGACCTGGCAGAAGTTGGGGAGGAGAATGAATATAATCAAAATATACTGTATGAAATTCTCAAAGAATAAATAAAAACATTATTTTAAACTTTTTTTCACTTGAGAAGATGAAATAAAATTTGTATCATTTCCTCAAAATATCAAAGAAATAAGAACTTATTAAGCAAATTAAAAAGTTAATTTTTTTAATGTAATTTCCAGACTCACCCATGAAAAATGCCTAGTTGCTGTGGAATAATCCTTCTGTGCACTGTGTGAATAAAGAATAAATGTCGCTATGATTGGTTTAATAAGCAAGCTGACTGGCCAATAGCTGAACAGGATAAAGTTAGGTGGGATGCCAAACTGAGAATGATGGGATGAGGAAGGGTGGAGTCTGAGGAGTCGTCACCAGACGCATAGGGATCAGGAGATGAACGTACCATGCTAATAAAGGTATTTCAAAGAGGCAGAGGGTAAATAAAGAATATAGGTTAACTTAAAATGTAAGAGCTAGTTAGTAATAAGCCTGAGTTATTGGCTGAGCATTTGTGTAATTAATATAAGCCTCTGTGTGGTCATTTGGAAGNGGGTCCCAGGACGGGGAAACTCCACCTACATATAGTGGTACTTACTTTAGAGAAATGTTTGATCCCAAGACTGGGGGCTTGGTGACCAGATTTACAAGATCAACTTGGAGAATCTCACAACAGAAGCCCCAAGCACAAGAGCCACTGTCACTCTGCTGGCTACACATTAGCAAAGAGGATTAAAGTTACTTCAGAATTCCTGCTTTCAACCACTGCACTGGACAGCATCTCAAGAGGAAAGGAGAGGAAACCCAGAGACAAACGTATCTTCTTGGCTTGCAAACGCCTTTCAGCAGCAGTGAATGCTGAGGCTCACAACTGCTCCAAGTGCACAGAGTATCTGTGGAGCGCTCAAGCCACAGTTGGGACACCTGTGTCATATTCCCTAGTCCCCAGTGAAGAGAAGACAGAAAGCTTCTTTGGGCCAGAGGTCTCGAGGACAGAGTGAAAGAGTGTCTTCCTGACAGGACAGGACTGCTGCACTGTGATCTCAGCAGCTGTGGGTGCTTGCACCAGATCATGACAGTCCACATTCCACCATGGGGAGGGGAAGGGGCTCAAGAATGCCCCCTCCCAACTGAGAATCTACTGTCAGTTGGGGACTGCTTGGGGAGAAACAGTTTTCTTTAAGGGTGTGGCCCCCCGGTCGGTCAGCCTCACTCTGGTGGATGAACCCATACTCATGAGCACAAACGGGACTTGGTGTGTTTTAAAAAATAAATAAATTTTGGGAGGGAAGTGAGGGGTGGGAGTAGACTTGGGAGGAGTTAGAGGGGAAGCATGGGGCCAAATATGATCAAAATACATTGTATGAAATCCTCAAGGAATTGACAGAGTATTTTTCTGTTTTTGTTTGTTTGTTTTTGTTTTTTGAGACAAGGTTTCTTTGTGTAGCCCTGGCTGTCCTGGAACTAGTTCTGTAGATCAGGCTGGCCTTGAACTCATAGAGATCCACCTGCCTCTGCCTCCCAAGTGCTGGGATTAAAGGCATGCACCACCACCTGCCAAGAATTAACAAAATATTTTATTAAAATAAGGATACATCATGATTTTCTTCAGTTAAAAGTCCTGCATTAAAAAAACAAACAACAACAAAAAACCTCTTGCATCAGAGCTTTNGGTGTCAGAGAATACTGTAAAAACAAAAGAACAATGAAATGAAAATGAACTACAAACCAAGCAACCCTAGATCAACAGTGCTCATGCTGCTGAGGTTGGGAACATGTGGGATGCTGCCTCTCCACACCCTGGCTTANTCATCTTTAAAATGATGGCAATTACCTACACATCAAAGGCCTTTAATGAGAATTATGTGAAAGAAAGCACTCAACAGTAACTGGCCACAGACCCAGTATCAGAACCAACATGACTCAACAGTAACTGGCCACAGACCCAGTATCAGAACCAATGTGACTGTCCTGTCACATGCAAAACTGGAGCAAGTGTCCTTTAATACTTCTGCTATCAGAACAACAGTGTGATCAGACTTCTTTGAAAGTAAGGCAGCAGTCCCAGCTTCCAGAAGTACAACCAGACATCTAAGGACACCGGAGGCCTGTGATGCTCAGGCCTACCACATAGCTGACAGCTGTATCAACTACAGTTTTCCTTCCCTCAGAGGCAAAACAAATACTGTGTCCCATCAGAGGCTTCCTAAGTGTTTGCTCTATGAGCCTCGTCTAAGAATTGTGAGTATAATAAAACTCCCATCCCTAGAAGTGTGAAATGACTTATATACAAGCCAGACTTGTTCACTGCAACACAATATTTAAAATCCCAGAGGGTGGGGCAGAGGAGATAGATAGCTCAGTGCTTAAGATCACTGGTTGCTCTTTCAGAGGACGTGAGTTCAATTCCCAGCACCCACATGGTGGCTCACAACCATCTGTAACTCCAGTTCTTCTTTTGACTTCCATGGGCATGTGGCACACATACATACACACAGGCAAAGCATTTATACACATAAAATAAATAAATCTTGCCAGGCGGTGGTGGTGCACGCCTTTAATCCCAGCAGTAGGGAGGCAGAGGCAGGCAGATCTCTGAGTTCAAGGTCAGCCTGGTCTACAGAGTGAATCCCAGGACAGCCAGGGCTACACAGAGAAACCCTGCCTCAAAATAAATAAAATTACGAAAGGTAGAAAATAACCTACATAGTCATCAGGAGGAAGCTTGGTTAAATAGACCCATAAAGTAGAATACTAATCAAATAAAATAAGATATTCACATATGTATTGATGTGGCATNATCTCTAAGATATACTCAGAAAAGAAAAAAACAGAATATGAAGAATCATATGCTACCATTTGTCTCAGGAAGCGCTACATCTGCTGATACCATCACCCTTTGGTTTCTATGGAGAAACATTCCAGGACCACCCCCACTCATCATCAACAATACAAAAACTCCAGATTCCCAAGTTCCTTATATATGGTGTCCTGTCTGCACATAACCTACCCCCATTTACCTGCATCCTTCCAATCACTTCTAGGTTGCTTATAATTCCTAACAATGTAAATGCTGTGCGAACACTTCCTATACTACACTGTTTAGGGAACAGGAAGAAGGGGAAAATCTACAGGTATTCAGTACAGATGCAATTACTGATTATAAAGATTATTTTCAGAACACTCTTGGTTTAATCCAAGGATACAAGACCCACAGATCCAGATGGCCAACTGTATGTGCACAGAGCATCTCTTCAACAACTCCAGGTAGGAAAGGAGAGTTGTTACTGGGAACCCTTCTGAACATTAAAACTTATCTATTTGAATCTATCACCTGTCAAAGAAAATACTTAAACTATTACAAGCAGCTGGTCTCTAACTACTAAATTCTGATTTCTTGGCAAATTAGCAAATGGTGCCTGAATTTATTCACCAGATGCTAATGCAGCACTTCCATGTGCTGACATTTGTCATCTGCAGTTTCATGATTTGTTAGGGAACTACAAACCCATTCAAATCACATTTACTGGGCTTGGCATTTCACATTACTTCCTTTAAAAAAAAAATACCCCCCCCTGCCAATGGTTTCTTTCACCTGCACTGACCAACAACAGTGACTTCAAGCACAACTGTCTTCCAGCCTGTAGATGGAGAAAATCTGTGGTTAGAGGTACAATAAAGCAGTATGACTCACTATCAGCCACTGCTGGACCACTAGAGATCAAAAACAAATGTATGTGTTCAACAGTGGTTCCCTCATCTGGCTGCTTCTTCCCCATTCTCTCTTAACTCCCACTACAAGCAGAGTATGCTTCAACTAGGCCTAATCCCTCAGAACAGGAATGCTACTGCTAGTCCAAGAATAACAGCAAGAATGATCACTTACAAAAGCTGACAATGTCTTTTGTGCTGAGTGCCCGGGTAAACATAATTTTATTTAATCCTTGTAAACTTGAGAAATTGATAACATTATCCAACTTAAACAAGAGATAGCAAAAACTTAGCAAATCAAACAAATCACCAGCAGGCTCATGGCTAGTAGATGGCAGTTTCGGTAGACAAATTCAGATGTCTTTCCACAAAGACCTTCACTAGCAGACTACACTATTCCTCAACCCTTGCTCCTGCCTCAACATTAGCTGTCTCTATTCATTCAAAGGGTAGTCTCGGGACTCCTTCAGAGCTGAACATCTACAGAGAGCTCTCCTTATCAGCCTTCTCCCATGTGGTAAGTTTCACAGGGCTGGCCAGAGGCCTTGCCAATAACCAAAAACAACATGGTAAGAGGAGGAAACCAAAGACATGACCAGAGTTCTTCAGAATGTGACNGTTGGTCTGAAATGTCCTCTAAAGGCTGGAGTGTTGAGGGGTCTGTCCCCAGCAGATGGCACCACTGGGAGGTGAAAGAAACTTGGAAGTAGAACCTAGTAGTAGGAGAAAGGACACTGGGGCAAGCCCTTGAAAGGTATAGAGGGCGGGCCTGGCCATGGTGGCAGAGGCAAGTGGATCTCTGAGTTCAGGGCCAGCCTGGTCTACATAGTGAGTTCTAGGACAGCCATGGCTACACAGAGAAACCCTGTCTCGGGAAGAAAGGAAAGGAAAAGAAAAGAAAAAAAGGTATACTGAGACTTGGCCCCTTCCATTTTCTCCTCGTGTGGAGCTAACCAGCTGTGGTAGCCGAGGAACTCTTCTCCACTGTGGTGCTCTGCCTGCCTCATNAAAGTCCTGGAGACAATGAAGTCAAGTGACTACAGAGACCGAAACTGAGCCAAAACGTAACTTTTTCCTTTCAAGTTGACTTTCTTAGGTATTTTGTCACATTGACAAAAGGCTAACTAACAGAATAAAAGGACAAATACCATCTCACACATGGCCACCATGACGTGGACAGTTTCTTTTGGCTGACTCTACAGTGAGAACATTGGGCTGGAGAACTTTGCCTCTTTCCCATTTCAAGTTACAGCATGCTGTCCTAAGCGGCTGCCTTTGGGATAGATCCAACATTAGGGATGTACAATACCTCAATATACCAAGCCTCAAAAGTCAGTGGGACAGGGCCAGTGAGCTGGCGCAGTGGACAGGGTTTACCACCAATCCTGATGACCTGAATTCAATTCCCATGAAATANATGGAAGAAAGAACTCCTACAGGTTGTCCTTTGACCTCCATACATGTGCCATGGTGTGTACACACACTAAATAAATGTAATTTAAAAATTTTAATAATCATTGGGAGTACAATCACACAGTTACATTTAAGCATTTTGTCTGTTCCTCTAAACTTATGAACTGGAAGTTGTGAATCTCACTGCCAAACATATAAAGGAGTTCTGTTAAAATGACCACAGGCATGTGGTGGCCCTCAGGAGGACTCAGTACTTAGTTCTTTCTAAAGCAGGCCATTAGCTGACCAAAGACATCAGAGGGCTGCAAGTGACAGTTAAGGCTGGGAAACCTTAGTCACGTACGGTACAGCTTAAAGTTATGCTGTGAGAAAGGAACAGGGGAACATCACAGGTATAATTAAAATGGAATTATTTTCCCTTAAGTTCTACTAATTTTCCCATCCAATATTCTATTTTTAATGAAAAAGCTTTGGCAAACAATGCCTTACCAAAGCAAAAACGGAGAATGCTGCCCTGGATTTTAAACCTTTTCACATAAAATAGGTAGCTTTGTGCTGTCTGCAATTACAAGTGGGACATTGCTCNTCTCAGAGAAAGAGGATGGGGAAGGAAGAAAGCAAAGTTCTAATGAAGAAAATGAGTATAACAAGAGTAATGTGGGGGCTATACTGCAGGCTTTGCTCTTTTGTATGTGAATAAATGTCCTGAAGGAGAAAAAAATAATATTAGAGTATTATTTCAAGAATAACATAAAGCTTATAAGCTTCAAAACCACATTAATTTATTAATTTAAGAAATACTTGCTTAGTGGTAGTGGTGNACACCTTTAATCCCAGCACTTGGGAGGCAGAGACAGGTNGATCTCTGTGAGTCTACAGAGTGAGTTCCAGGACAGCCAAAGCTGCTACACAGAGAAACCCTGTCTTCAAAAACAGAAACAAAAACAAAAAAGGAAAGAAAAAGAAATATTCATGGAGAGCCAAAGCTTCCGAAGAGACAAACATGGTTACGTGAAAAGGTCTGAAACAATGGAGATCAACCGAATAAACCTAATATGTTTCTACATGACTTGGGAAGGCTCCAAGTGTATACATAGCACTGCTGTCTTTGCAGCTAGAATTGCTTCCTGATAGAAAACAGCTGTGCTCAGGCCACCTGGACNGCAATTCAGTAGACCTTTCACCTCCACCATGAGGGACCTGCTCAGAAGGTACACTTAGAAAACAATTCGTATATACATATGGATTGGCGCCTTTTTTCAGTACTGTC
>LZPO01054711.1:681267-696069 GCA_001675575.1 Neotoma lepida
GGGTCTGGGGGCAGAGGGAGGGTGTTCTATTCAGTAACTGAATTTCTTCACCTTGGCTCTGGTTCTTTGCTTCCTGTATTGAGTATTTACTATTGCAAAGTATGTTACATGGGCCTAATGAACCACATCCANGTGGACGTGCCTTGTCCTCAGAGAAGGAAATATGCCCAAAGTCACACACCTTATAGATAGATCAGATGGTAATAAACAGAAGTGTTTGCTCTATAAAGTGTGGGCTCTTCAAACATCACATAACACCACAGGTGTACCCATTCTCACCCAAGATATCCTTGTCACCTGACACCTCTCCCCCTCTGTAGAGAGCTGAATCCCCTGCTCCAGCCACCTGCAGACACCTGAANTTCCACTTTGGCTCTCTTATATTCAAATGGAAGCATCATCAAACCAGAAAGTTAGAATTCACATTATAAATTTAATGCTTTTTTGGTATAAAAAGTAATATAAACTCAAGATGCAAAACAGGAATTAAAAAAAAAATGAAGATCATGTATAATCTAGTAAACCAAAGAGAAGTACAGTGAAGTGCTGACAGAGTCCCATCCTCCAGCCTTTATCTCAGTGTAGTAACTGTAACACAGTCAGCAGCAGCTAGCAGCTTACAGAGTAAGCTATAAGGTANCAAGCACTGTCCAAAGAACAGTCTATGTGCTCAATCAGTCACAGTTCACAATACTCCAGGACACAGGCTCTCTGGTTCCCCGTAAGCCTGTGGCATAAAAAAATGACTTCACTATGTCACAGCTCACAAAAGGCAGAGCTGAGATCCAAACCCGGGGTTTGGCTTTTACAAACCAAGCAATTCTAGAAGGCCGTTCGCTCTGGTCCTTTTCACACCCCAGTCCACAGGCAGACACCAGGGATCACAGGGAGGAGCTAAGGAGAATTCATTTTAGAGGCTCTCCTCTCCCAGCTACTCCCCTACTCACCAAACCGTTCCTCTGGGAGGCCTTCACTCACCACAGCCTGCCAGGAGAAGTGAAGTTTATACAACTGAGTCTCCAGAGGATAAATGAACACATCTGCCTAAATTAATTCTAAAAATATGGTGTCAAATTCCTTTNCAAACTTCCTAGTGCTTTTATTCCCACTAGCACCAAAGTGTTACAGCAGACTCACGTCAGAAACTGTAAGGTGTTTTTTCTTTAAATTATTACATTGATTAACACTACNGCAGTCAAACTTTATTCTATGCCCTTCAATTCAGCAACATTAAGTAAATGTAGCAAATCCAGTAATTATTCCCTAAGTTACTAGTTATGTCAACTTAAATATGAGCATCATGTTTTTAATGACCTGGAATTTTAGTTGGTGACTTTAACTATGTACATGAACACAGTGAGAGAGGTCTCTATCCAGCATGCCTTGGGAGTTCACAAAAATGACCAGAACTTTAAAAGTAAGTATTGTGTCTAGGGCTGTTCAGATGGCACAGCAGGTAAAGGCACCTGCTGCCAAGCCTGATACCTGAGTGTAACCCCCAGGACCCAAATGGTGGAAAGAACCAACTGCCACAAATTGGTCTCTGACCTCCATATATGTGCCGTAACATGTGTAGTGCTGCAATGCCTCCCTTGTATTAAAATTTTAAAAAATTATCTACCCAACATTACCTCAGATTTTTAAATCCTTTGTTAATTCCAGAAAATGACTATATATTAATTGCATGCGTTTCTTAAGCATTTCCAGTACAGATACTGCTATGCTGCACACAGCACACATGCACGTGTGAAAAGAAGAGAGTGTTCTCTTGGTGTATCTTGGCTGTTTCTACAAGGAGCAAGGGCAGTTCTGCGAACTGTCATCTCCACTGCTGGATTGATGTGGCAATCCTGAGGTCTTGATCTCAAAGAGTACAGCATTATATGTAGAACAGGCTTACAAAAATTACAGTGCAGTTTGAAAGCCTGTCCAGATTACATCCATAGCAGAATCAACAAAGCAAGTAAGACTGGATTCTGGGAAGAGAGTAACCTCCCCCTTGACATGTGTTTTTTCCCCATCCTGGTTTTAGGAAAGAGAGGCCATGCTCAACAGGAGCTTGAGGGGTTGAGGGGATGGAAGATGACTAAGAGGAGACAGCAAAGGACAGGATGCACTAATCCATCAGATACTAAGGAGAGTATGTCACTACTAATGTCCTAGTGAGACCCTTGGCCAACAGGTAGAGAGGGCAGACAGAGGAGGCTTGGAGAAGCACAACTACAGCAGTCAAGGCTCTGTCATGGACACTGGCATTTCCCCAAGCCTGCTTCCTAGTATGTCAAACTCCCTAGTATGTCAAGGGTGTCTGTAAACGTGATAGTAAAACTCTCCATGGACCATGACAAAGCAGCCTGCTGGACTGAAGTCTGGGGTTTCGTAAAGCACAGAGGGTTCCAGGTCTGCAAGTCTACTCAAGCTAACCTCCGACTTAACCTCTCCCAGGGTTGAAGTGGCCCCTGGATTGGTTCTTGCTAAGGTATATGGGGCCCCNCTACTCTGCGCCCAGTNCCCTCCTTCCCACCAGTGTGACTTGTACAGAGCGGCTGGCAGGAGAGTCCTCCGTCCATGTCCAGCAGCCTTTGTTTCCTGTTCTCCTCGTCAGTCAGATGACAGGGTACTGTAACTTTCTACTGCACTCATCTGCCTCTGTGTGTCCCGCTCCTTCTGGGCTCTGAGTCTCTCCAGAGCAGGGGTCAAGTTTCATTGCTTTTGTCTCCCAACCGCTTTCAATTATGACCAGGCGAATAGAAAAGGAAAGAAAAGAAAACCTCTTTCAGGCAGTGAAATCTGCTCCTCTGACCCCAGGAAGAAGGCAGCCATGCTGACCCTGTCACCGTACCCTTTACCAGCAGGTCATGAAGATTTTGGACAGTGCCTAGGCTTGTTTACTCCTTAAACTAAATTGATAAGATGGTTGGAACAGTATCAGCCTAGAACCAAGGGCATTGTGTGGCCTCTCCTGTTGTTCAGGGTGTTTCTGGTTTTTTATTTCCCTGTCATGTCCAGTCTTATAATGGCTCGGCACTTAACGCTGGGAAAAGGGAGGGAAGAACGTGGATTCTTCCTTAACCCCTTCGACCTCAGAGCTCCAGGTGCCTCATCCACCTCNCGTATTACCTCTGAACCAGACAATCCCTGGTATTTTCTATTGCTGTCACTGCTTATGGAAGGACAGAGTTATCATTTTTGCCACTCTGAAGCCACTAACTGTAAGCCTCTGATGAAAGAAGGCGCTTGTGTAATCACCATCGTCACATAAATCAGCAGACACCTGCAGCAGGAGGTTTGGGGAAAAGTATTCCTTAATCTAAAGAACTCTGAGAACACATGATGGTGTTGAGAGAGATTAGGGAACGTGAATTAGAAAAAAAATCTGCCCCTTATAAACTCATTATGTTGATAATAAATGAAAGTAGACTTTGGTTCATTAAATCATTAATAGAAGAATATAGAAAATGCTAATTTAGGAAATATACAGAAGCAACACTTGTGTGCAGCCCCACTTTAATTAGGAAGAAAGAGTTTTGACCACAGGCAAGTCTAGAGCAAGGTTAAACTCTGATAACAGTCACAGCATCACCTCTAAACTGTAGCCCCAGGACCACTGTTTAGAGAAACTAACAATGACTTACAAACTACATATGAAATACTTTACAGATTATGCACACTAGAAAACAGAACAATAAAATGAAGAGTGAAAAACTAGAAATGTACTGATCTCTAATAGTGCAAGCTTTTCTGTGGTTAGCACACAATAGTGTAGTACACAATGGAAATGGTTCTCTGTGTGAAATCTAGGCTTAGTAACATGATACAGAAAACTCAAGGACACAACGCTATAAGCACACTTTACAGTAGCACCTGATTTCAATGAGAAAGCACCTCATAGATGTGGATTTAAATACATTAATTTCATTATGCTATTCAGATTTTCATCCATCTATGAATTTGTGAAAATGTCTATGAAAGTTCTGCTAGCAAATTTCTACCCTCCTTGATGACAAGTGGCAACTTTTGAAAGCCAGTCATTTAAAAACCACAACAAATGGTTTCCAAAAATCAATTATGATTTTGGAAATGACATACCACCCCCTCTAAGGTTCAAGGAAGATCGAGCAAGAGGAAGCAGAAAGACTTTAAAAACCAGAAGATGAGGAGAAAGACTATGGGTAGAAGGCCCTCCCCTTCTCTGCTGAACTACTGGCAGATTCTGGAAGAAGGGGAAGTCACTGTTTTCAGTTGAGTATCCACTAGAGAGCCTATAAGCTCTGGTGTAGCTCTAAACCCAGGGTCATACACTCAGTCCTACTTAAGACTCAGTGAGTCGCCACACAAAGACACGAATGTGGGAAAGTATTCTGTAGGGAGAAGGGGAGTTGACGGGGTGGGAGGGAGACTAGAGAGGGCAGGAAGACAGAGTAATTAGAATGCATTATACCATCTATGAGATGGTCAAAGAGCAAATTTAATTAATTTTAAAACTTTGAAGTGAAAGACTTGAAAACAAAAATTGTAGATATTTTTAGGTCTGCAGGTAGAAGAGTCTCACATTGTTAGGTTCATAAAATTACATAAAGCTTTTCCAAAAACNTCATTTCAGGCTTCTTTCTCAGTAGTAGAGGCAAGATACTGTGAAGGCTCCTGGGGGAACAGGAAACACATACTTTTAAGGCATTGTGAAACTGGAAGAGAAACATCCAAAGGCAAAACAGAAAACAAACAAACATTTAAAAAGAAAGACAGACAGACACATCAGCAGAAAATGACCACAAAAGACAGAATTTCCCTGGGGTCAAATTCTAAGCCTTGGACCCAGCGCAAAGGTTAAGAGCTGAAGCCACAGCTCCCTGACTCCCTGACTGGACAAGAGTGTCCCAGGTCAACAGGCTCCCACCAGAGAAGAAACCCATCCCCAAGTTTCACACAGATAAAATGAGGTAAACAAGAATTTGCTATCAAAAGCGAAGAAAAAACAACAACAACAAACCAGAAACAAAAATATCACATGACAGACATTCATGGGAACAAATTATAAATTAAACATCCAGGAGCATCAGATGGCAGAATTTCCAGAAACAGAATGTTAATGCCTACATATTAAATGTTTAAGAAAATGAATCACACAAAAAGGACTAGGAGACTATGTCAAAGACAGAGGACTGTAAGGAAAATCTTAGACCTTTCGGAAATTACAAACAGAACCAATGAAATTCAGGTTAGGCAGATTCGGAAGGGAAGCTCGGGATGTGGGTCCATGCTCTGACTAGACTGGGGGACTGCTGATGGGCTGGGCTTAGACGCTGATAGCACAATACTACAAATGTCACTGTNGAAACCAATGAAACACANGGGAAGAGAGCATCAGAGAGCAAGACAGACAGTAAGCCTGACAGAACANTTAAAACAGCATCAGTCTTTATTACATTATGCAAAGGATCAAACACTTCAATAAAAGACAAAGCTCCAACTGGCCATATTTATATCAGATGAGATAGAATTTTAAAAATTGCCATAAAAGACAAAGAAGGACACCACACAACAACAGAACAATAAAATGAAGATATGACAATTACAAAAATATATGTGCTCAACATCAGAAAATCTAAATGTATAAAACAAACATTGACAGAGCCAGAGGCAAAAACAGACAGCAANGCAATAGTAACGGAGTTCAATACTCCACATGCAGTAATGGATACAACATCCAGACAGAAGATCAATAAGGAAATGAGGACTTGAACAACATCACAGACCAAATGGACACATCAGAAGCATTCCATACTGATATGGTGGGACACGTCTATAATCCTAACACTTGGGAGGCTAAGGCTGGAGGCTGGCAAGTTTGAGAGCATCCTGAGCTACATGGTGAGACACTCTTTCAAAAAACCAACAAGAAAATAAAAGGAAAACATTCCATATACCCAATAGTAACACAATATACACTCTTCTCAAGTACACACAGAACAGTCTCCATGATAGGTAACATCACACACACACACACACACACACACACACATACATACACACACACACACACACACACACACAGGCACACAAAGGAACACATACACAAATAAATAAAGTAAAAAATAAAGCACAAATTTAAGATTGATATGATACCATGTATTTTTTCCAACTCTAATGGTGTGAAACTAGAAATAAAGGACAGAAGAATTGGAAAATAAACAAATTTATTGAAATTAAATATATTCCTCTGGAGAACTCTAATAAACCTACAAATACTCTATTATGAAGATACAGAAAACCTAAGCAGATCTATAACTAGTAAAGAGTGCATCTGCGATCAGAAACTGTCTGCTAAAGAAAGGCCAGGAGCAGATGGCTTCACTGATGAAGTTGGCAAACATTTAAAGAAGAACTGACACCCGTCTTCCCAAGCTCTCCTCAAAACTGACCAGGAGAAAATGCTATCTAACTCATTTATGAATCTGGTGTTACACTGATACCACAGACTAAGACAGTATTCTAAGAAAAGAAAGCCACAGGCCAACATGCCTAGCGACTGTAACAGGCACAAACACTCCCAAAACAAGCAATGAAACGAGCAAATCCAAGCCAACAGCATGTTACAAGGATCATATACTAGAGTTCACACCTGAAATACAAAGATAGTTCAATGTACAAAATCAGTGTGAAATACAATTTATCAACACAAGAAAAATTAAAATTCTATAGTAATTTCCATAGATACAGATTTTATATGTAAACATTTACATTAGGCAGGATCCAATGCAACACTCAGCAAATGAGATGAAAGAGAACTACCTCAGTGTAATGAAGATCATTTATGAAAAGCCCACAGTTCACCTAACAGTTAATGGCAGGGCAGAACAAATAAAAATTTCCTTCTAAGATGAGAAACAATGGCAAATGACCATCCTCACAACTTCTACTCAACATAGTTCTGGAACTCTAAGCCCAAACAATTCAACAAGAAAAAGAAAAGGTATTCAAGTTAGGAAAAAAGGAGGAAAAATATCTGTGTGTAGATGAGACAATCTTATATGCAACCTCACATACATCCCACAATAACCTGTTAAACTTAATGTACAAATCCAAAAACCTTCAGGATCCAAAATCAACACACACACACACACACACACAAAATCAGATGTGTGTCTGTTGTTAACAAGGAACTATCTGGAAAAAATTCAGAAAACAAGCTAATTTTTAAAATGCCAAAAAGAATAAAATATTTTGGAATAAACTTAACCAAAGAAGTAAAATACTGCTGAAAGAAATTAAATGGAAAAATAGCCCATGTTCATTGATTAGCAAAATTAATACTGTCAAAATGTCCATACTACCACCAGGCAGTGGTGGCGCATGCCTTTAATCCCAGCACTCGGGAGGCAGAGGCAGGCGAATCTCTGTGAGTTCATGGCCAGCCTGGTCTACAGAGCAAGTTCGAGGACAGGCTCCAAAACTACACAGAGAAACCTTGTCTTGAAAAAACCAAAACAAACAAACAAAAAAATGTCCATACTACCTAAACCAATCTACAGGTCCANTGTAATCCCTATCAAAATTCAACCTCAAGTTTTCACAGAAATACTGAAACATCTGTGGTANTCTGAATGTAATCGGCCTCTATATCTCATAGGGAGTGGCACTATCAGAAGATGTGGCCCTACTGGAGTAGGTATGGTCTTGTTGGAGGAAGTGTGTCACTGTGGAGGTGGGATCTGAGATCTCATATANGCTCAAGCCACACCCAGAGAGACAGACAACTTCCTGTTGCCTGTGACTCAAGATGTAAGGACTCTCAGCTGCAGCTCCAGCACCACTTCTGCCTACACACTACCATGATGATAATGAACTAAACCTCTGAAAATGTAAGCCAACCCAATTAAATGTTTTCTTTATCAGAGTTTCTGTGGTCATGGTGTCTCTTCACAGCAATAGAAAGCCTGACTAAGACAGCATCCTAGGATTTATAAAGAACCACAAAGGACTCTGAATATCCTAAACAATCAATAACAAAAGAATGAAACTGGANCCTCACCCTATAACATTAAAAATAGGCTCAAAAAAAGATTAAAGAGTTAATTGTAACATGTTAGCCATATAACTCCTAGAAGAAAAAAGCTTCATGATGTAAATCTTGGCAATGATTTACTGGATGTGGGATGTGACAGCAGCTCAGGCTGTCACATTAAAGGTAGATGAGGAAGATTACAGCAAAGACTACAGGGGAAATAGAGGATAGAGGTCCTACAGAATGGGAGAAAATATCTGCAAGCCATGTATTTCATGTGGAGTTACAATCCAAAATATATCAGGAATTCCTTACACTTCAATAGCAAATAGGTAAATAACCTGATTTTAGAATATGCACAGGACTTGAATAGACATTTTCCCAAAGAGTATTAACAAATGGCCAACAGGTGTAAGAAAACAGGCTCAACAGTGCTAATTATGAGAAAAACACCAGAACCACAGCNAAGCACCACGTGTTAGGGTGGCTATTATCAAGCAGAGTTTTGTTCTGTCTATGGTTCTGAGAACTGAACCCAGGGCCCTGCACATACTAATCAAGTGAGCTGAGCTACATCCCCACCCAGGATTGTTATCATCAAGATACCAAGAGTTGCTAGAATTCTGAGCTGAAGTAGAGAAACCAGAACTTGTATACTGTTGTTAAAGATGTCAAATGTTGGAGTGTCTATGAAAAACAACATGGAAGTTCCTTTGCAAATTAAGAATATAACAACATGTAACCAGTCAACTCCACTTCTTGGTATTTATGCAGAAGAACTGAAATCCGGATCTCCAAGAGGTATTTTCATTCCAATGTTTCTTGAAACACCTACCCTAGAAGTAGAAACAAACTAATATACATCAACAGATGACTGGATAAATAAAATATACTATATTCTCACAACAAAATATTATTCATTTATAAAAAGAAAGACATTTTGCCACATATTGAAATACAGATGAACCTTATNGACACTATGGAAAATGAAATACACCAATCACAAAAAGATACTACGTGACTTCATTTTATGAGCAAAGTAATTGAAATCATCAAAGCAATGTTGGTGTTTGCCAGGGGCCAGAGGAAAGAAAGAGAAGAGAGTCACTGTCCAGTAGGTGCAAAGTTTCAGTCCTGCAACATAAAATTACTAGATACTTGGCTAGCACACTGTTTACAGGTAATAATACTATACTACATACTCAAAAACTCACAAAAGCAGATCTCTCCCGTGAAAGGTGTTTTTAAACACAATTAGAAAAAACATCAACAGACGGGTTGAGAGACATTTAGATACAATTGAAAACAGACATATCTAAACTTTGNATAGAGTAACTGCACTACAGACCACACTNTAGACTCTCCTACAGGGAAGCAATGAGGTAGGAAAAAAGCACGAATCAGGGTTAAGATCTATGAAGACAGAATGAAAGTTCAGCAGAGCTGGCAGTATCTGCGACACTAGAGAGAACAGACCTAAGCCAAGGCACAAAGAAACCATGACAGACACATTTCTAAACTGATGAAAGTCAGGAAACTACAGAAGGCAGAGCTAAACTATATAGCTCATCATTTAGAAAAACAATGAACTAGTAAGAAAAAGGAAGATGTTAAAGCGTCTGGGGAGCCAATCTGAGTATAAAAAAGGAAGACACTAGAGGTGCCAGAAGAAAAACATGTAATAGTTGAGAGGCATCACAAGTTATGAAAACATGAATGCACAGATACAAAAAGCAAACAGAATGAAAATAAACCTTCACCTAAACACACTACAGTAAAACTCCAACACCAAAGAAAGAGAACCTTAGAGACAGACCAATAGACATGCCAATATGAAAGGGAGAAACCTCACAGGACCCTAACCCTGAACAAAGCATGAAGACAACTAAGGAATGCTGGGAAAAGGAGAAACAATCTTCCCAGGGAAGAGTCCCCCAGCTGATATTCAATACCAAGNGGCCAGCCCTGAAATCACACACATACAAGTTACACAAAATGGACTGAGCATATTGTATTTTTATATTTGTGCGTGCGCACAAACATACACACACACATGTGCATGTATGTATGTAACAACAGGCATATGTATAATATGTGTATATAACAATCAAAAAGACGCCATGAATTTGAGGGGGAGTGTGCATAGGAGGGGTTGGAGGAGGGAAAGGAGACATGATCTAATTATATTTTAATTTAAAAAAAAGGAAAAAGAAAAGGAGACAGCTTGCCAGTTATCAGACAACTTCTACCAGAAANAGCATTATCAGTAGACAATGGGATACTATTTTCTGACCCTTAAAGAAATTAAACTACCAATCTAGAGTTATAGACTGAGCAAAGCTGTCTTCCAATAATGAAGGCAAACTATTTTCAGATTTAAAAAGAAAATTTACAAGNTGGGCACAGTGGCACACACCTTTAATACCAGCACTCAGGAGACAGAGGCAGATGGATCTCTGTGAGTTAGAGGCCAGCCTGGTCTATAGCATGAGTTCCAAGACAGCTAGGACAGAGAGACCCTGTCTTGATAAAAACAAAACAAAATTACAAATGGCTATCATTAACCAAAACAACCTTTTTCTCTTTTTGAGACAGGGTCTTACTCCANAGCCCAGGCTGATCTCAAACTTGAGATCCTCCTGCCTCAGCCTCCTCTGANTGCTGAGTTTACAAGCATATGCCACCATGTACAGGTTCACCAAAAGAACTTCCAAGGATGTTCATCTGGAAAAAGACAATGAGCTCCAAAGGAAAGCCTCAGATAGATACAAGTAATGAGGATTGTTATTTAAAAATCAAGCAAAATAGCTAATTTTGCACAGTGTAGGCTTTCAGAAAACATAGAAGGCTAATGAGACAGCTAGGGGGCCGTAATAGNGCTTGCCACCAATATGATAATCTGATCCTTGCAATTCACACAGTGGAAGGAGAGAAGGGATTCCTCAAAGTTATCCTCTGACCTCTACACCTCCACACTCATGCCATGGTGCCTGCCTACAAACACACACACACACACACACACACACACACACACACACACACACACACAAAGGCAGCATAACAAGAAGACTGAGTAATAGCATCAAGATGGAGAAATGACAATATAAAGGTCTTTCCTTCCCCAGTTGACTGTCTGGACGCCCACTCTGGAGATCATGAGCCTGGACTTCATACAACTGACCAGTCAGTGGTAGCTACAAAAGAGAGCAAGGATGGTTGCAGTGATCTCAGGAGTCCTGCCGAATGCTGCAAGCTGAGCCACAAAGGATTTGTAAGTGTGTGATGGGGGAAAGGGCAGGACACTGCAGGCCACTAAGCAGTAAAGGACCAGAAGTTGTTAAGAAAAGCATATCTTGTTCTTCCTCCCATTCAGGACATCTGTGTTCTTTTTAAATCTTTAAGCCGAAACCAAACAAACCACCTCCCAGAAGCAATAGCCAGAGGACAGCAACAGTTTAAGAGGTCAGAAATCTCTTATGACCTTGAGCAGGTCACTTGACTCTCTGGAGCCTTGGGCTGTGTATTGTAATGTCTACCCTTCGTTTTGATGATGAATGAACTGATTCAAAGGGGACTGTTACAGCACTGATCTCTCTCACACATTAGTCACTGAGCCAGGCAANGACAACACAGAGGAGACAGGCCANGCAGCAAGTGCGCTGCGNNCGACAGGTACTGGGACTCATAGTAAATGTGTGTGCAATCCACTGTCTTTCCACCTCTACATAGTGACGGCCACTGGACAACTGCTGCTGGCCACATTAGTCACTGCCACAGCTTGTTAGAGTTGCCACATGAATTTCCAGTCTATGGAAAGAGACACCAGTAAAAGGATTAGTCAAGGCTTTTGAAGCTACCCAAATTTATAATTTTAAGACATCCCAAGAAATAATCACATTGACTTTGTCATGCTGATCTCTAATAAGGAACACAGCATTGTTTTTAACACAGAAAATCAGCCAGGGCATTGCTGACCCACCAACAGGAATGTCGTCAGAGGTTTTCCAAAACACTTATAAAGTTGTCTCATTGAAGAGAGAAACATATTTATTAATATATTTTAAAATAGTTCCTAAATTCATACTGGAATTACCCAAGAATGACCTGACAGTAAAAAAGGAAGATAAGCAAGTTTTCNAAACATGTTTCTATTTTCCTAGACTTACTCTTTACAACCTAAAATCAAACACAGTTTGCAGAGATTCCATGCTTTGTAACGTGTCTTTTCTACTTCACTACAAAGTGTTTACTGCCTTAAAAGCTAATCACTGTTTCCTGTCATATTTAGCCAGGTGAGGCCTACAACAAGGCACACACAAACCGTCATCTAAGAAGACTGCGGAAAGATCATACTGAAAGTCCCCAAGAACAATTCTTTCTCTGCTGTACATAGTGGGAGGTTAGACAGCAGGGCCACACATTCCCTCTTGAATTTTAAATCTTGAACAAGCATCTATGATATGGGAAAAGATTAGATATTGTATATTCCCAAGGACACAAAATATGGCATATGCAGCCAGGCAACGGTGGCGCATGCCTTTAATCCCAGCACTCGGGAGGCAGAGGCAGGCAGATCTCTGTGAGTTTGAGACCAGCCTGGGCTACCGAGTGAGTTCCAGGACAGGCTCCAAGGCTACACAGAGAAACTCTGTTTCAAAAAAAAACAAAAAAAAAAAAAAAGGCATATGCATGCTGTTTATGTTTAAGAAATGTTTATGTTACCTGCAATATAATACTGATTTTTAAAAATTACTGTATTTGTTTATTTTAATTTCTAAGGGTAATACTGTCTTGGCTACTGTCTTTAATATTTCAAAGACCTAGAAGGCTTTCATAAGTCATACAAATAAACATTTTATAAGTATTTTAAAAAATATGTCATGTATGGANATACTTAAAAATATGTATGAGTACAAACAAATGTATATTTTAGCCACCATGCTGGCATTAATACATGCACTGACAAGCAAGTTTGTTACTCTGTTCCACTGATGGGAGGTAAGGAGCATGGATAGTGCCATTTATGACTTCAGTGGTCATTTAACAGCCTCCAGTGGTGGCCTCTTTGATAAACACCTGGAACACTTATAAGCCAACTTAGCCCTACTACACAGTCTTCTACTGTACACTATTGGGGATTGCATTTATCTCTTCTGTCAGCTCTTAGTGGGGAGAGGCCTGGTCTTCGGCCCTTCTGCATTCTCTTCCAGCTCAAAACCAGAGTTAAGTGCACACTCATTGATTAATTAACAGCCACAGCAGAGTAGATATTTTCCACGGCAATCAGGAGATAATTAGGATGTAGATAAAGTAAGCTACATGGGGAGACAGTTATGTACCCGAGGAGAAACAAGACCATGCGGAGTCTCCGACAGAACATGTTCAGAAACAAAGCAGATGAGTTTACACAGCACAACCATGCTCAGAAGGCACAACAAAACTCATAATGCTATTACTGCTTAGCTTCGGAGTGCCCTTGCTGTTCTTTTGTTCTTCCGTGGGAAGCCGTGTGTAGTGCAATGCCTCGCTGCCTGGTTCTATAATGCCATCTCATGTCTGTATAAAGAAGCCTAGCTTACAAGCCTAAAAGGAGGTGTAATATTCAAAAACCCAAGACAAAAATCAAACAACGTGCTTTTTCCACTCCCAGAATTCTGTTCATAAATACAAAGGTCATCATCTGTCTGACTTTTTATTCTCACTCTTGAATGACAGGGATGCTTTTTTTTTAATTAATTCGTTGGCTTTAAAAAATCTATTCCAACGAATTCTTTACCTTTTTCTTCAACCTCCTTTAACCTCCCAATGAAAATTATGCAGCGATTCCGTTTCTAAAACAACAGTTGCGATGCAAATTAAGCTATAATGTATGACGGTGACAGTCTTGGTGTCTTTATCACTTTAAACGCATGACACACGAGAGGACAAAGCCTACCAAACATCTTCCTAGCTCTTCTAACAATGGTCTTGGTAGAATTCATTCTTCTCCCTTCAAATAATTATATTAAATTTCTGTGATCCCCGACTCTCTGGATTAACCACCTCGTTTCTGCCTCATTCAACACTTCAAGAAGTGAGCTTGCCTGTCTCTCCTCCCTATCTTTTGTCTCAGAACACCCAGGCACTTCAGGATTTGTACTTTACCACCCCTGTGAAGTCACTGGTACATTAAGCACTGGAGGACTGATGAGGTAAGCAGACAACCAGACAGCTCTGGTCTGCCAACCAAAACCTAGAACCCCCTAGCGCCTTAAAACTTGTTGGGCAATCAGACCAGACCCTCTGGAGCCTGGTGGAGGGGTGGGGGGAGGCTGCACATGTCACGAGGATTTTAAAACAACAGTGACAGAAAGCCACCTTGCCTGCAAAGGAACTTGCACANACATGAACACAGACAATCGTACTTTTCAGACGGTGAAAATACAATTGGCCTTGTGCTCTTAGTTTTTAAGAGTTCAAATACCAAGAACGTGTCAATCTTGATTTTTAAAAATTGAAAACAACAACAACAAACTCTTGAGTGCAATTTGATCAGACACAGGGAAATCCTCCCTTCAAAGAAATGCACCTGGTGACACTCCCGAGGAGGAGAGGTACTTAAAAACCTGTCCCTGAGTCATGAACACTGGATTGAGGAAAAGAAGCCAGTTGGCTTCCTGGGGCTTTTAAAACATTTTCTCTCTCACCCTGGGGCTACAGAAGCTGTAAGTGAAATTCTTCCACTCATCACTCCTGAGAGTATTACAGTGATATAAAGTGTACACACACACACACACAGACACACACACACACACACA
>LZPO01054711.1:727727-755008 GCA_001675575.1 Neotoma lepida
AAAAAAAAAAGGTTTCTGTAGCTGGAAGTTTTCCTGTGTCCCGCCCAGTCCCGCAGCCGCTCAGACTCAAATAAACACACAGAGGCATATATTATTTACCAATTGCATGGCCTATGGCTCAAGCTTCTTGCTAGCTAGCCCTTATATCTTAAATTAACCCATTTCTATTAATCTATGTTTTGCCACATGTTCTGTCTGCTGGCATGTTGTTCCATGGGTGGCAGGCTGGCGTCTCCCTGCTTCTCTTCTCTCTTCCGGTCTATCTGCTTGGATTTCTGCCTGCCTCTAAGCTGCCTTGCCATAGGCCAATGCAGGTTCATTTATCAACCAATCAGAGCAACATATATTCACAGCATACAGAAAGACATCCCACAGCACTTCCCCTTTTCTATCTAATCAAAAAGGAAGATTTTAACTTTAACATAGTAAAATTACATATAATAGAACAGTTATCAAGCAGGAATTACAGTTATAATATCTAGTCTATTTGTATTTGGCAAAATTAAAGAAAATATCCATGGCAAAACATAGATTAATAGAAATGGGTTAATTTAAGTTCTAAGAGNTAGCTAGCAAGAAGCTTGAGCCATAGGCCATGGCCATACAGTTCGTAATTAATATAGTTATGCAATTAATATAAGCCTCTGTATGTTTATTTGGGTCTGAGTGGTTGCGGGACTGGGNGGGACACAGGAAAACTTCCAGCTACAGGTTTCTAAAGACAAATATATGGAGCAGAAGGAATGGCAATGATAATGGAAAATGACTGAAATGATTAGCTATGAACTTTGTCATGAACTGAGAAGGGAAGACACTCAAAGAGAACAAATGAGAACAATCAAGGCACCAGTGGTCTCAATAAGATTTAAATTCTAGAGAACGGGGGTATTAACGAAGAAATTGTACCAAAAGGGAATAATGATGTCTAAGATTACAGAGGTGGAGCTGTGCCGGGTAATTCCAACTTCCAATGAGAATGCTGAGGTAGAGTGGAGGATGTCAAACCCATCTGNTGTGCTTTAGTGATGAGTGTGTCAGCCTTGCTGTGTGGGAACACGGCTGGAGCAATACTGAAGGGAGGAGTCAGAAACCAAAGACCCCAGTGGGACAGTGGCAGGAACAGCATCCCAGGAAGGTAAGACCCAAAGGATGCTCCTCCAAAGTAGTCTCAGGCAGGATTCTCCCAGAAATCAGCCTTAGTCATTGGCTTACATTCATTTAGTTGATTTTTGGAACAAGATCTCAGGGAATAGGAGTGAGAGAAGGGTGAGGGAGTAGCAGGGAGGAGAGAGAGAGAGAGAGAGAGAGAGAGAGAGAGAGAGAGAGAGAGAGAGAGAATGCAATACAAGATACACACTTGAGTAATTATCACTATGGGTGAATAGATCTCTGCCCTGATTTCCAAAACTTCCAAGAAACCACGTGGAACAAACCCCAGGACGTATCCACTTTCTTCTTCCTCTCTCGGGAGTGCTTTGTAGGGGTGGGAGCGCCTGGCAGTAGCATCATCAGGCAGGTTTCTTCAAGTCTGTCCTTCTAAGGCTCTTGGAAGCTCCAGATAGAAATCGAAGTGATATGTTGCAGCTGAGGCATCAGGCTGCCAGGTTTCCTCCTGCCTGGAGCTGTTTGTCATAGCAGCGGCTGGAGAAAAATGTGGGCAGAGAGGATGTAAGGGAGGGCACAAGAAGTGTNTGTCACAAANCGCAAAGGAGTCCCTGTTAGTAAGCAACAGGCGGGAAAACAAACAAACAAAAAACAGCGTAGGCAAAAAGCATCAGGGCTACTCCAGGTGGGTGACATTAGTGGCCAAATGTTCAACCTCTGCTTTGACCCAGAACTTGGAGAAAACGTGGATGAAAAGTCATCTGGCAAGTGAGCAAAAACAGATGGCAAAGAAGAGGTCCAGGTGGGTTGGTTCCTGCCCATCCTAGACCAAGCAGGTTCAGCCAGATCCAGGAACTTAACCACAGCAAGGCTGCACACGAAACCAAGCTGTGGCCTGAGCAAGCATATGGACATATCAAGAGAAACGGTATCTGTTCTCAGAGAAGTCTAACTGGGTAAAGTTTGTGATATGTGTGCATACACTTAAGGTTTTTCTTGTGCGACTCTAGAACAGTGATTCTCAACCTGTGGGTCATGACTCACACAGGGGTCACATATCAGATATCCTGCATATCAGATATTTACATTATGATTCATAACAGTAGCAAAATTATAGTTATGAAGTAGCAATGAAATAATTCTATGGTTGGGGGTCAGCACATCATGAGGAACTGTATTAAAGGGTCACAGCATTAGGAAGATTGAGAACTACTGCTGTAGAAGGAGAAAAGAAAGCAGCATAAAGATGCCATTTATCAGATCCACTTGGCAACTTTACTTATCAAGGTAAATTAATAAATTAGCATCCTGATTTAGACTGTACTCTATGGGGAGTTTGTTTAGCTAGTTAAGCTCCCCAAGCCTAAATCATTCTGGGCTTGGTAATAAATCAAGTCTATGGAACTCCAAAAAGTAGGGTCCCAGCTTGACCCAGTGACCACAGCAAAGAGCAGATACCCGGAGAGGTCGGCCTTAGCTCTTCTCCCGACGCTTGAAAACTCACCTCCGACTTCAACGTGCTGCTTCTGTGTGATGTTTCATCACTCAGAAATACAAGTATGTTTATGTGTCACTTGTCACCTTTTACTGTGTAAGTCACTCTTATGCTCAAGCCAACCTGAATATTTATTGCCTTGGTTTCTGCAGGTCAGGACTCTAGCATGCCTTACTTGGTCCTTGTACCTCAGGGTCTTTAACAGACTGCAGCCCCAGATACCAGCTGCAATTACTCATCTGAAGGTTTCACTGGTCCGGGATCTCTTTCCGGGTTCACAGGGTGGTTGGAAGCATTTAAGTTTGTGTGGACTGTCTCTTGCGATACTTTCCTGAGGAGTCCATCTCTAGCCACTCCAGATAGGGTAATGTCAGACCGAAGAAAGGATGCAATCCAAGTCCAACTTGGAGAAACGATGAGTTTACTTAGTGAAGCTTGAGTGATCGTTGAATACAGGAGCATGACTGACCCAGGCAGCTGCAGCACGGCGAAGCTTACCCCAACATGAGGGATTCACAAAAACTGTATCACTGGTCCCTTGCACACTTGCAGGCAGCTATACCACTGAGGAGTTTCTCCATAAGTTCAAGGCCAGCCTGGTCTACACAGTGAATTCGAGACCAACCAGAGGCTATATAGTGAGACCTTGTCAAAAAACAAAACAAAACAAAAGGCCTTAGACAAATTTCCTCTAAGGCTGTGATGTAACAGGGAGGTTTCANATTTCTCCTACTCACATCTCATTGATAAGAAACTTGGACACATGACCACAAAGAGGTAAGTGGAGGCTGGGAAGTGAAATTTTTTGTCAGACATCCATGAATCCTGTCAAAACTCAGAGTCAGGGGCTTTTATAAACAAAGATGAGGGAATAGAAAGGGGATAATAAACAGGCTCCACTACAGTGACCAAGAATGGGTGGAAAGTTCAATTTGTTATTTTCAGGCCATCCAGCATGTGTTTATTTGTCCCAATGTCCCATAGTTATAGCCACCAGCCTGGCAAGATACAGTCACAGGTGCAGTAGTGGCATGATGTCCTGGGAATAACCAACCACTTTCTGATTGTGTTAAAAGCCCTCTTTGCAGGAGGAAACTCACGTCCATTACTGCNAATCCTGCCGAGAACATGTAGCTAAGGAAGTGATAGGGAAGAAACTGCTACTATTACATTCTTTTTATAACTGTGATGACCATCTAGAAAATATTATACACTAGCAGACTGGGTGGGTAACAAAAGGTGAATCATTTTCTACTCGATTAAAATATTAATTTGAGCAGGGCGGTGGTGGTGGCCCACGCCTTTAATCCCAGCACTTGGGNGGCAGAGGCAGGTGGATCTCTGTGAGTTCAAGGCCAGCCTGNTCTACAGAGTGAGTTCCAGGACAGCCAGGGCAACACAGAGAAACCCTGTCTTGAAAAAAAAATTAATTTGAGCCCAAGTGTGGTTTGACTTGTCTATAATTCTAACACTTGAAAAGTGGGTGCAGGGAGAACAGGACTCCAAGACCAACCTCAGCTACATAGTGAGTTTAAGTCTAGCCTGGGCTAGATGAGGCCATGTCCTAAGACAATAGCAAACAAGCTAGAACATATCTATATGTATACATATATATGTACATCTATACATATATGTATATTATATATATATACACACACATATATGTATCCTAATTTGAGGGTCTACTCCAGTATAATGTTTTCTCAAACTAGAAAGAAAATTTAAGTATAATTGTTATTAAATACTTGTTTTTGGTTGTTGTTTTGGGTTTTTTTTTGTTGTTGTTTTATTTTATGGTTTTTGTTTTAGACAGCGTTTCTCTATGTAGGCCCTGGCTGTCCTGGAACTCACTCTGTAGACCAGGCTGGCCTCAAACTCAGAGATCCACCTGCTTCTGCCTCCTGAGTGCTGGGATTAAAAGTGTGTGCCACCACCGCCCAGCCTAAATACTTGTTAAAACAAAAGTTGTAAAATAGATTACTGGATAATTGCTAAGATAAATGAACTCTTCATTTTTATACATTTAATATTGCTAGTGCATCAAATCAAGACAGCCCCAAGTGCATTTATTTTTAAGAGACTAAATCATTAAAAATTCTACATTCCCTCACTAATATCAAACAGGGTCCTGATAGATCATATTAGGAAGGTAAGTACTGATTAAGTTTTAATTGTCATGTGTCTGTGTCTGAAAGGTATTTCCAGTCACGGGCAGTAGGTGAATCCNAGCCAACAGGAGGAACCTGGAATGATGCCCAGTGTTCTGAGTACTTTTTAACATATNTGCTTTCAGTCATACACTTACTTAACAGTGTGTAGCCTTTTCTGTTTGAAGAAAGACTCCAGGCTTAAGAAAGGTTTTTGAATCAAAAAACAAAACAAAACAAAAACAAAAAACAAAAAAAACCCTTCCTATGTTGCAGTGGTTCTCAACCTGTGGGTTGTGACCCCCTGGGGTTGAATGACTCTTTCATAGGTGTCTCCTAAGACTATCTGCATATCAGATTTTTACATTGCAATTTGTAGCAGTAGCAAAATTACAGTTATGAAGTGGCAACAAAAATAATTTCATGGTTGGGGGTCAACCCACAGGAGGAACTGTATTAAAGGGCCGTGGCATTAGGAAGGCTNAGAACCACTTACAATTACAATAATTACAATAATATGTTGTATTATTTTAAGGTCTCAATTTAGGTGACTCTATTCCTAAGTCTTCGCTGTGGTTTTTCTCAATCTTGAGTTCTATCTGCAGACANGCTGGCCAGGATAGGAGCNGTTGGAAATTTGGGGTAGCTCTTTGGGCTGAACTTCCCAAGTACATTGAGCCTGTTTTATTGAAACAATCGTATTCCAGTGACATTTTGCAAGACTCATAAGAAATTCAAACACATCTGTGGTCATTCGCCTAGTCGTTGATCATTTATAACTACACCTTTTTGGTCTCTTTTGATGCAGCACACAGTTAGGGTATATTTTCCGTGTTTCTACCTATGAACACAGCATGGTCATGGAAGAGCTCTGAGAGCTCTCTAACACTCTTAAAATGGCTCTAAGGTGTCCCTGCATTTCCAGACTCTTAAAGGAGCATTCGACATTCACAAGGTTAAGAACAATTCTTGCAGTGAGTGACACACTGGTGTAACGAAACCTAAAACCAGTAGAGATAATAGTAACCNTCCTTTGTGGGNTACCTTCCATGTGTCAGGTGTTATGCCAAATACTGTGTGTAAAAACATCATTTCACTTTCACTATAACTCTATGAAGTACATAGTAATATTGTATTTTTTTTNAATACAGACCAGGAGATAAAAGGCATGTTTCAATAAAGTAGAGAGCACCTGACATGCTTGAGAATAATCCTTGAAATGAGAATTTGGCTCTCAGATGGNTGGAGGAGGCTTAGATTACAAGGTAGAACATTTGTAGAAAGACTACTCGTAGCTAAAAAATGATAGAGTCTAGATTTGAACACTAGCATCCTCATTCCAAAGCCAGTGTTCCTGCTTCTGATCAGTGCCTTATAGTCTCCTGCTCAAGATGAATTTTTCTTGTATTGATGAGTAATATTCACACTAAGAGGAAAGTTTAAAACTAGAGGCAAGTTTGGGGGGTCTATTTTTAAGCTTAGAGGTTGGGGTTCATTCATTCATTCATTNATTCATTCAAATAAAACATATTTTCTTGAGTCTGTAGTGTGTTAATAAGCACAACACTAAATGCCAGGACCTCAAGGTTAAAAGACAAATCAAACGATCACAAAGAAGTCCGCTTCAACTTAAAATGTAAAGACATGTTCATTTTAAAAAGATATGTAGGGGAAGGTACAGGAGAGGGAGAAAGAAGACAAGAAGAGACATCAAGTTCAGGGGTTTTACGTGACTTGGCATTATGAAGCTGGAAGAATGGGTAGGATGCAGGCGCTTGTCGAAGCAGCTGCAATGTTAAGTACAATGGGCAGAGCCTTGTACATCAGCAACACAGGCCAGAGACACAGAGCAGCTGTGATGCAGCCATTTCTGGAGTACAAGAACTCCGGGGTCACACTGGGGAAGAAGAGACGGGTTACTGGTACACCTCCTATAAAGCTTGGGAACCATCTAGGTGGCCAATGGCTTGTCCTGGACTAATAGAGTGGCAATGGGGATGAATTTAAGATACACATGGGGTGTGGGTGGTTTGTGGGATATGGAGTCAGGGGGAAAGAAAGCTGTGATGGCTTCCTGTGTGGTTTATGTCACTAGTTGGAATGGCAGCCGCTCACTGGGAGCAGAGCAAGGGNAATGAGTTTGGTAAGGGGAATATCAGAGTCAAGATGTATGCATGTTGGATATGAGGAGACACCCCTGGAGATATCCAGATGCAAGTCCCTCCTCACCTCAGGCTGTTCAGCTTCATGGTGGCCTGTGGTAGGCTCAGGAAGGAAGGGCCTCCACTCTGTTCCGTGTCCCTCTTTGCTNCTGAGGCCACTAAAACAGAGCTGCTTTGGCTCTGAGTTTTAGAATCGCATCAGCACTAGACTTTCTANATCTAATCTCCCTTTCTTTCNGAGTGTTTCTGATCCACACAGCAGAGCACACCTCGAGCCACACTCTTTATCTCATTTCTCCAAGTGTCCATGTGTAATCCCTTCCCTTCACCTCCATCCACAGCACTCAGTCCCTAGGGCTTGTGCGGCAAAACATAAATTTATGTCTGTTTAAGAGTGGGAAGATGGTCACACATCTGGTCTTCATCTTGAGGTTCCCCCTCTACACTCTACGTAGAATGATAAANGGTTGGTTTTGTTTGTTCTGTGAAAGGGTCTCACTATGTAGCCCTGGCTAGCCTGGAACTTACTATGTAGACCAGGATGGCCTCAAACTCATAGAGANCCACCTCCCTCTATTTTCCAAATGCTGGGATAAAGACGTGTGCCACCATGCCCAGCAAGTTTTTTTTTCTTTTTTCTTTTTTAAGATTTTTAATTTATGTGTATGAGTGCTTTACCTGCATGTACACTTGTGTAGTACATGTGTCTGGTATCCACCAGGGATAAAGAGGTAGATGTCAGATTCAGGACTGGAATTACAGATGGTTGCTAGCTACCTTGTGGGTGCTGGGAACTGAAGCTATGTTCTCTGTAAAAGTGACAAGTACTTTTGACTACAGAGCCATTTCCAGAGTCCCACAAATGGTATTTAATCATTTTGTTAGTTAGTGGGGGATGGTGATGGTGGTGGTGGTATGTGTTAGAGTGTGTGTGTGTGTGTGTGTGTGTGTGTGTGTGTATGGGCAGGTATATGAAGGTCAGAAGACAATCATTTCTCAGGCATCAGCTACCATTTTTAGTTTTTTGAGACAGGTTTTCTCACTGGCCTGCACTGGAGTTCTCCAGGTAAGCAGGGCTGATGGTCCAGAGAGGCTCTGGAATTCACCGTGTCTGCCTCCTCGGCCCTGGAGTGATAAGCACACACCACGTGCTAAGTAAGCTCTTTTTACATGGTTCCTGGGGACCAAACTCATGTCTCATGCTTACAAAGTAAACAGTTTACTGATCGAGCTATCTCCCCAGTCCACAAATGGGATTTTGTATCTTTTAACTTAGCTTTATTTTAAGTTTTCTGTGTGTATTATAACAGAACTTTTCAAAGATGACACATTCATCATCTCCTTTCCATTGACCTCAGGGCTGTGATTAAGGCTGTCTCCATGATAAAGACATGAACACCCTTCAAAGCCTGCGTGCTGGTCGCCTTGTCTGCTCAGTGTCCTCTCCCCATGGTCACCTGGAAGTCACGTGTCCACGTGAAAGAGCCCTGGTGACAGCGAGCATTTATGTTACAGCGTGAAAAGACAAGTGTAGCAGGCTGTCATCAGGAAAAAGGAAGCCGTGTTCTCATCAGCACTGACATCACCGCACACCAGTGGAAACCATGGCAATCAGACAATAATGTGAAACCCGAGTCACTTGAACACTGCAACGGAGAGAGGGCACAACAATGGAAAGGAACTTAGAACAAATGGCGCCACTGGGAAACAGTGGCTCTGGTGTCATTTAAACTGGGCTTTGAGGCGGGCATGGTCCCGGCATCCAGGGCATTACTCACATGGTGCCCATCAGGTGACACCCTAGCCTGAACCTGAATATCAGCTGACACCGTAGACACTGTTTCTCTCACCTAGCATTCACGGACACGGCTGTTAATAATTAACCCAGGCGTTGACAGTACATCAGTACACACCTTCAGACAAAGTGCTTCGGCAGAGGCCTCTGCCACCTGCTAGGCCGCACCCTTCCTGGTACTTTTGTATTGTTTCTCAGCAGAACATCAACACTGTTCTGTACTGGAACTTTCCAAGAGAAAGGCCTCCTAGGAATTCCAAAGTTATCTTATATTCAGTGTCCTGTGTTGTTGAGGTAGCCCCCCAAAAGGAGAAAATGATAAGCCCAATCAGGTAGTTACCCAAGTAGGTCCAGAGCATGGGAAATTTTACCATCGCTGGGACAGGAGTTGCTCTTTTGTTTTGTTAGATAAGGTGACCTTGAATTCACCATACCATCCCTGTTTTTGAAAATGCAGTCAGTGATCCTCCTGCCTCTGCCTCTTTAGTACTGGGGTCAGAGGTATATGCACTGCTATGACCTGTTTATTTCTGCCCTTCAAATGAAGTGGGTTAATTTATTAGAGCATACATCAGAATTACGTGAGGATCTTTTTCATAATAAATATAATCAGGACTGATCCTTCAAATGGGTTAACATGGAGTCTGGGCATATGTTCCAAAGAACTCCTCAGGTAATAATGATGTGTACTCCTGGGTTCCTGCCACTGGGCCAAAGGCAGCCAGCCAGTATGGCTGCTATGCTGTGTTTCCCTTCCCAAACATGGAGTTTCCACTTCAACAGAACTCACCCATGTGATTGCTCTGGTGTCTTTAGACTAAGATGGAAAGACCCTTTCTGCCCAAGCTTGCCCATCTTGTCTCAGGAGATGATAGCCCCCAGGGCTAACTCCACCAAGTTTCCATTACCAGACCCTGGAGCAGAGGTGATGTTACTTGAAAGACAGCTTCCCCTCGGAACATCACTGGAATCAGAACATTGAGGCAGAGGTGAGATGAGCTCCAAAGCCTCCTGGAAGTGTTCCCATAGTGTAGAGATGCAGAATTTCAACACAAACTCTCTTGCCCTTCAAAAAAATCTCTTTTCATTTATTTTACTCCCTCATTCCACCACGTCAGCCAACAGCCGTATTTGCAACTGCCTGTAAAATTGTGCCCTGTGTATCTGAGATAGCACTATTACAAAAATAGCTTCCTAGGGGAGGCTTGCAGTCTATTAAAGGCACAAAACAAAACACAAAACCATATTAAGATGAAAAACAAACAGAATAAAAGAGAACTATCTACTTTGGACTCTATCCAGTAAGCCATGCATCTCGTTTGTCCCAATGTCTGTATGACAAGGAAGTTGAATTAAATGGTCTTCCAAACTCCTTCTTGCTTTCAGGTCTTCTAAACCTATTACTCTCTGTGTGCGGCACAAGTGTCTGTGTTCTCTGTGATGTCAAATGAATATCCCTCAGGAGAGAGCCCCAAAGCTGGCCTGGAGTCCTTGGACACATAGGCATCAGCCTCTGTGAGCCTTCTTCCGTGGGGCCACTGTGTTCCTCTCTAACCTTGCAGGGTGGAGTGAGCATGGGCAGCACGTGGTCCCACCACTGGGGGGTTTAGATTGAACTGGTTCTGCTGCCTTGGATCCCAGGACTGGTAGCCATTGTCGTATGTGCTTGCCTGTCTTCCACACCCTGCTTGCCCAGCCCCTGCTCACTTTGGCTTTTGCTTTGTTTTCTCCAGGCATCATTCAACAAATATTAGATGCATGTTCTGCCCATGCACTGTCCTTGGCAGCCAGCTAGAGATGAAGAGGGAAGAGCAAGCCTCTCCTTGTAGAGCCCACATCTAACTGTGTCCCACCCTGGCCTCTGAAAGCTGCCCAAACCTATCTTTCCCTGGGAAGAAAAAATAATAATAATAAACACCCAGAGCCCTGTGGCCAGGCCTCACCACAGCACCCGTGCATTGAAGTCTCTCTTTTTTTTCCTCCTTTCTTCCCTGTTTCTATTTTTCCTTCTTTTCCTCTCCCTTTTCCGTCCTTTCCTCCTTCCCCATCCCTTACAGCCTGCCCTCCCCCTCTTCTCTCTCCTCCCCCTCCCCTCTTTTCTCATTTCCTCTTTCTTTCCCCATCCCCCACGTGGGCCTTCCCATCTCTTTATGGTCAACTGACTCTTCCTGTTCTAGGTCAGCAGGTCTTGGCTTCTACACCAACTCACCCCTCTGTTGCCATGTGTGACCTATTCCTATTGAGTGAAGACAGAAGGAGAGAATCGGGTCACCTGTGCCTCTGTCATTCATACTCAGGAACATTTTTACTCCACATGCTCTTAAAGCGTCTTGCTTTCGATGTGTCACAGTTAAAAACAGGAGCCCACAGAGCAGATGGCTGCGCGGTGCATCCAGTCATGGAACATTAACGGCACTTAAGTGATAGCAGAGAGGGTTTCCCACTAGACTCCGACACCTAGAGGAATATTTTGCAAAAACTGAGTGATGGGGAGTGCTCTGCCAAGACTCCTCAGTTTGCCCTTTCTGTGCAGACCACTGGGAGAGAGGATGCTGACAGGCAGAGCCAGCTTTCCTTGGAAACATCCATTCTGGGTTCTCTGTTATCTGTCCCTCTGCTTCCCCTCCCCCAACAGCCCACCCCAGCAGGAATTTAGTATGCCGCACATAGGCACTTCCCTTTGGGGGGGATATAGGGGCCTGCGTACTTCCCTTTGTGTGGGGGGGAATATAGGGGGGCTGCACACTTCGGAGGGGGCTGGGCCCTGGAACCCATAAGGCTGCTATGCAAACCAATAGGCTGATCCTCCTTCTCTAGTCTCCTCTAAACCCAGAAGCCCCTACAGCCAGGACATGGGGATGTTTATCCAGACCATCCCTGGCCAAGCCTCCACCACAGGCAGTGAAAGGTCAGGCTCAGTTTTCTTTAAGAAAGGAGACTTGGGAGTTTCTGTTTCCCAACCCAGAGAATTCCAAAGGAAAGCTGCCATGGAAACTGCTGTGACCAACACACTGAGCTATAAATAACAGTTCAAAGTCATCCAGCATGCCGTCACCTGCTCACGCATGGGTCCTCTCTTTGGATCCCTATGTCCCCACTCCCTGCCCCCAGGGTAGAATCTCAATCCTTGAGCNAATCATCAAAGTTTCCCTTCTGCCTCTAGCAAAGATACTAACACTGTTGAGTGAGGCTCTGGACTCCCAAAGTCATGCTTCCGTATACTACAGAGAGACGAAAGCAAGCTAGAACCATAGGCAGACAACCATCATTCAAAGGGCCCCAAGCCAGTCTCCTCTCTTTTCCCCCACATTGACAAACCGTGGCTACTTCCCCAGGCTGTCACACAGGTTAAGATTGGAGAAGTACAAGAATACCCACAGGTGGGCAGAGCTAACACCAGAGCCTTCCCACGGGCTGGCTGCCACCAGCATGTTGCCCTCAGGAGACACTGACCTCATACGTGCATTGTAACTGGTCCCCAACTGTCCAACAAGGAAATTACATGACAAAGAAGCTCAGAGTTTGCTTCAGGTTACATAAACCATAATCTAGCAGGGATCCTAACACAGGAATCTTGTGACTCTGAAAGCTAATAGATAAAATAGTTGACTTGCTCTGAAAATCTTGGACTGTACTTTTATAAATTCATTTAGTCCATCAATAAATTTTTTAGTACCTTTGTGTCAGGGATTTACTATCCTTCAATTAAAATTTCTTGGCCTCATCGTATTTAGGCTATGGTGGATGGGATAGAGCAAAGTTATTTCAGAGATTTTTTGCTTTTAAAACTGTGTGTGTGTGTGTGTGTGTGTGTGTGTGTATGTGTGTGTGCATGTGTGTGTGTGTGTGTATGTGTGTGTGTGTAGAAGGATGCCATAGCATCATAGCATGTATGTGGAGGTGAGAGGACAACTTTCAGTAGTCAGCTCTCATTCCAACACACGAGTCCCAGGAATTGAACTCAGGTCCTCACGTTTAGCAAGAAGCACCCTTTACACTGAGCCACCCTGCCAGCCTAAGAGTTTTCATTTCTGTTTATACCCCAACTGTGGAAGGTGCTGCACAGAGACTGTGAAACTTCCATATGCAGCTGAATCCATTACAGTGACGAAAGCCAGGAAATTCAGCCACCACCAAATCCTGTCAGCAGAGGAGTAGACATCCATTCCAACGGTGGACCTGACAGATGCTGGACTCGGTGTCAGCAGTCACTGTGCTGGGAATCCTGAGACATTGGAGGGATGAGATGGCTGCGGGCTATAGGATATATGACATATAACATAGAATATATGACAGGAAAAGTTCTGTGTGTAAACGCACTGCACAGACAAGGAACCTAGCTTTCTGGGGGGTGGGGAGTTGCTTAGTCATTTCAAGGTCACTACTGCAATGGCTAAGTGCAGCCCTGAGTGGACAATCAAATAGTTCCTCAGGAGAGGTGTGAGAAGGGTAGTGAAGGACTTATGACATCCGTGTGTCTTTCTATACTTCAAGCAATAGCCGCCAGCACATCTGCCAAGGTCAGGCTGCTCTTTTCTTTCTTTTTCCTTCTTTCTTCCTTCCTTCCTTCCTTCCTTCCTTCCTTCCTTCCTTCCTTCCTTCCTTCCTTCCTTCCTTCCATCTTTTCTCTCTCTTTTTCTTTGATAAACATTGTAATTAATTTTGAATTATTATGTATTTATTGTACAGATAGATAGGTTTCATTATGACATGTTTATATACATATATCAAATATCAGCATTTTTGCTCATATCCATCCCCTCCTACCCTCTCTTATCTGTTATCTCTTTCTCTCTTGGTCAAATCTTCCCTCCAATAGTCCTACTTCTATATTCATGTCCTCTGTGTATGTGTGTGTGTGTGTGTGTGTGTGTGTGTGCGCGTGTGCGTGTGTGCGCATCTATATGTATTTTAAATCTAGAATCCATATATGCAGTAAAACATGCAATATTTGTCTTCCTCTATTTGGCTTATTTCATTTAACATGATAATCTTTTTTTATTATTATTATTAAAACATTCGATGTACAACTGCAGGAGAGAAAATACACAGATATCTTGAACATAAATAGAGGTACAAATTCTTATCCTAATAGTGAAATGTTTCACTAAAGCATGCCCAGTGATTGGGCAAAACTAAAACTTATTTTATGCTACAGTCATCCTAGGGTCCTTCCTGCTAGGTAGCCTCCCTGGATCTGTGGGTTGCAGAGTGATTGTCCTTTGGTTTATATCTAGTATCCACCTATTAGTGAGTACATACCATTAACATGATAATCTTAGCTCTATCCATTTTCCTACAAATGATACCACTTTATTCTTCTTTACAGCTTTATTGTATATATTATATATATATATACACATATATTACATTTTCTATATCCAATCAGTTTTTGATTGACAGCTAGTGTCTTAGGGTTTCTATTTCTGTGAAGAAACACCATGACCATTGTTGCTACATGACCACACATGTACTGACCAGTAGCCAAGCAAGAGGCTTAGTCATCCCGGGGCCTTATGTCCTACGTAATTTGTGTGCTAAGTGGTCATGTAATTTGTGAGCAGAGTGATCACATAATCTATGTGCGTGCGTGGTGTAGCTATGTAAGCCCATATTCGCATGTGCGGGAGAATCCATAAAGCGGGTCACAGACTCCTCCCCTCTCTTCTTCTTCTTCCTCTCTTTCCCTGCACAACCATTTCCATAGGCCTGAGCNCTCCTCTCTGGGTTTTGTCACACCTTGTGGCTCTTCTCACTCTGTAAACAACACAGCTTAATGAATAACACAGTGCTGCATATTAATAACAACCATGGCGACTCTTATAAAGGAAAACTCTTAATTGGGGTGACTCACAGTTCAGAGGTTTAGTCCATTTATGTCACGGTGGGAAGCATGGCGGTGTGCAGGCAGACATGGTGCTGGAGCTGAGAGTTCTTACATCTGGATCCAAAGGTAACAGGAAGTAAACTGAGACACTGGGTGTGGTTTGAGCATGTATGAGACCTTAAAGCCCGCCTCCACAGTGACACACTTCCTTCAACAAGGCCACACCTGCTCTAACAAGGTGTCCTAATAGTGCCACTCCCTTTGGGGGCCATTTTCCTTCAAACCACCACATCTAGGGTGATTCCACAACCTGGATATGCAAAAGCTTTTTAATTTGATACAGCCACATTGATCAATTCTTCCTAATATTTCCATTAGAAACCTGGCCTGTGCCTGTATCTTTAAGTATTTTACTGTTTTCTTCTAGCAACATCAGTTTTCAGGTGCTGGAGCTGTGGCCATAACCTATTTTTCTGAGTTTTTCAGCTATCTCATCACCTTTTGTGATTCTCAAAGCCCTTCCTCCCTCCTTTCCCACCTCCCTCCATCATTGTCTTTTGCTATTCTGATTTTTCACTCAGTGTCACAAGGAGGAAGCTTCTAACTCACCTTCTCTTGTGTAACTCTATTCCGGGGGAGACATGAACAAATGTTTACTCACACCCCATGTAGGAAACTGATAACAGACCGATAGTCCTGTTTGGTTACAATACCATTGAAGTCCAACTTGATGAGCCAATGGGTTTGTTGGGGTTACTCACAGGACTATGGATGGGGGATTACTTACAGGAGCAGGAATAACTCAAAGGCAGCTGTATCGCTGGAAGTCCACCTTGGCATGAAAGTTAGAAACCTAGGCAATTTGTAGGCAGCTCAACAGGTTGCAGAATCTCCTTTTAGCAATTGTTAATGGCTTGTATGTTCTTGGGTGGAGGGTGGTCTGTATATCTGATAATTCTCAGGAACTTCCTGAGACTTGTCAGTTGTTTATTTCCTGCATCTAAATGAGCCTTCCTTCAGAACTTCTTGAGTCTTAAGGATCTTCCCCCCAGGAATAGAAAGTTTCAGTTCAGAAGAATTCATTTACATGACACCATCTTAACCTGGAAGTCTCCAGACTTCCCCCTTAAACCTGTACTTAGGATAATGCTAAGAACAGATATCCAGAAAGTGAGGCTACCCTGTGTTTCCATATGGCTCAGCACAGAAATGAAAAATAACTCAGCTCTTTAATTTGATGCAGTCACATTGATCAGTTCTTGCTAATATTCTCTTTAGAAATCTTTTCATAAAGTCCTGGATAATGAAGTTATAGTTAAACACATGGGTGAAATGAAGTATTAGCTTGGCACGTGGACCACATTACTTTATCAGAGTACACTGATTCACAAAGTAAGAGGTAATGGTTTTGATGAGACTTCGCTATGGCTGTTGAGATGACTGTTAACAGTAAATGGTACCAATAATGGTTCAAATCCTGCCTGTGCCACTTGCCAGCTGCATCATTTTAGATAAGTTACTTAACTTCTGTGTTTTTCTATTTCTAATAGAGGGTAAAAATAGAACCTACCTCCTGGGGTCATTGTGAGAGTTCACTGCGTTAGTGCTGTGTAAGCAGGAAGTTGATTAATGTCTGGCCCCACAGAAAACACTCCACAATGAGAAGTGTTTAGTTAGGACTGTGATCTGTGGGCGGGTCTCACCTTTCACTGCAATGGATTAGCAGCTTGATCGAGTTCAACAGTATTTAGGAGTTCTTGTTTCTTCGCAGTGATGGTTGAGGCTGTGGAAAAATAACTCCCTGCCATCTTGAAAGGTCATGGCTAACTGACAAAGGGCGTTTGTATTTCTTAACAACAACATCTGATTCGGTTTTGTTTTGCTTTACAACACTGGGGATTGAACCCATAATCTTGCACATGCTAGGCAAGCTGGACTGAGCTACATCCCAAGCCCTTCAAGAAAAACAGTGTGATTCAGATGGTGTGCACCTGAGATCTCAATACACAGGAGCCTGAGGGAGGAAGAGCCACAGTTTAGACCAGGCTGGCTTAACTGTGAGTTCCAGGCAAGCCTGAGCAACATAATATAGCCCTTTTAAAAACTAAGTGTTGATGCCAGTATCAAAGTAACTGCTAGAAAATTGTTTCCATTAATATCTGGGCTAACTTTTAGAGGCGGAGTTAGGAAAAGACATTACGCCAAACTCATGCTCCAGCCTTTCAGTTTAAGAAGAAAGCAGCCGTGCGAAATATGTGCTTCCTCGGGGGGGGATTGTTATCTCTGGCAGCCTTCTGAGTGATTTGTCAAAATGGAATACAACCCAAAAGTTGAATCCTCTGGGATTTCAGAGTTATTATAAATGGAACAAGATGTACCCTGAGAGGCTGATGGCTTCTTTTCACATGTACTTGGGCAGTAGTGTGGGTGCCCTCCAGGCAGAAATGGAAACAGACTGATGATGTTGAAGCAATATCTATCCTTTTCTTGTCACAGCCTGGGTTCCCAATAATGTTCACCTGCCACAAAGAGGAAAAGCCTCCTTGAGCTCCCCTCACCTTAAATTATCAGTTCCGGGACCAAACTTTCTTGTGACTCTGAGAAAGACTTTTTTATCAGGCTGGAAACCTGTGTGGACAGCTAGTTGATCAACAAGCTTTTTTTTTTTTTTTTTGGCAGGCTTAAAAGAAGATTCAGCGGCACTAGGAAGAGGAGACGGCTGTCCCATGGTCTCCACTGGGAAAGAAAGGGAAGCATCAGCGTCTTGAGTCACTAATGAAGCAGTCTTTCCGAGACGTTACGGCAGTCCTTATCTTATCGGAAGACTGGTAGACTAAATGTCCAGCAGTAGATTGAGTAGGCAGCAAAAGACAGTGTACACGCTGTTATGTGTATCAAGAATTAAGATGAGCTGGGAGATGGCTCAGTCATCAAAGTGNTTGCCTCGCAAACATTGAGTTTAAATCTTCAGCATCCACATGACAAGCCAAGTGTGGCGCTGTGCATCTGGAACCTCAGTGACAAGGAGCCCACTTGCTTACACCACCCAGCTAATGGAGCCAAACCCATGAGCTCCAGGTTCACCGAGAGACTGTCTCAAAAAGCAAGGTGAGGAGGACAACCTCTGGCCTCCACATGCACATGCTTCCATGTCTCATATGACACAGACATACGCACACACATACCTTTGCTAAGTAAGTAAAATAAATATTAAAATAATCCATCTCTTAATTTCAGCAAAATGAATAAATTTTTTAGGGACTTGAATATTTCAGTTCAAAATAGTTTGTGGTCTATATTTCCAACAATGTATCTTCAGTTAGCTTCTATAAGTAGCTAAGAAAGCCTTGTTTCAAGGTATAGGACAAGTTTACCATACTGTTTTCAATTATCTTCTATATATTAACTCATAATTTCTTGGATGCCAGGGCAAAGAAATTTAAATATCTCTTGAGGCTTTGGATTCATTTAATAATCAAAAGTTAGATATTGTATTTAAGTATGGGATGGAACACTGACTATATTTTAAAATGTAAGTACTCTGATTATAATGATTGAAATTATTATAGTTACTATTGATCATGTTACTTACAGGAAAAGTGTATTTATTTAGCCAAATATATCTTTCATTTTATAGATTTATAACATCTCCATTGTAAAAAGGAACTGGATATTTTTCCTGAGTGGCATGATACTGTAAGCTACGGATGAGTTCGTCTTCTTGTAGTCAACTTCATGTTACTATAACAAGCANCCAGACGCACAACTTATAAAGAAAAAAAGACTTATTGTGGATTACAGTTTTGGTGGCTTCAACCCAATATTCACTGGCTGTGTTGCTTCGGACCTATGGTAAGGCAGTGCACCATGGCATATGGTACAGAAGAACAAAATCTCTAACTTCATGGCCAGGAAGAAAAGGAGAGGGAGGAAGAGAACCAGCTCCCCCAATTCCCTTAGTGTTTACATGATCAGTAACCCAAGGATATCCCATTAAGCCCCAACTCTTAAAGGTCCCACCACCTCCCAATAGCACCATGTTGTAGATCAAGCATCTTCCTTATGAGTCTTTGGGGACAGTCCAGTCCAAGTAACAGCAACTGCTGTTATGGCTACACGGAATTGAGAGGTTGGCAGGACTAAGTCTGGGAGAATCACCCAGGAAAGTGATACACAGGGGAATCTAGAGCAAAAGCATACCATGAAAAGATGTAAGAGTGGAAGGGGGTCCCTAGAACAGAGCCAGCCTTGCCCCAGGGGCTTTGCAGGGCAGAGGACAGGGTACATACTAGCACAGGTCTGTCCTTCAGATGTGGAGACTCAGGGGTGGAACGGCAGAGAAAGGCAGACTAACCAAGCTGTCTCCCTAAGTGTCAGATGGTGGCCAGGATGGCAGGCAGGTGAATTGCTTTCAACAAATAACCAGTTAAGTTGATAGAAAAAATATTAAATGAATGACTTGAAATTCATAAATCAACTCATTCCAAGGGAATGGAACTATAACCTGTATAATGGCTACAAATCCATCAAGATCCAGGACAGGGTAAAAGAGCTGTAGAACTGATATGAAATGTGACAAAGCCTAATGTAGGCTATTGTTATGATGCCATTGTTTCCCTGCATCCCATTATCGGATTTCTTCATTGTTAGAATCACACTTCCAGTGTGAACATGAAAGCTAAATTGCTATATTCTAGAAAATGTACATCTTGGGACTCACAGAGAATTGCTTTAGAATGCAAATAAAAGTATATTAATTGCCCTTGTTGGCAGTCATAGATTTCTTACAATTAAAAAAAAATCTGAATTCAAATTAATTGGCCTTGAATCTATTCCAACGGTATTTTAATTATTCACTAGTTAGCAATTCTCAAAAGCAACTTTAACATTAAAATGTTTCTAAGAGCATGCCTCTTCAATCCTATATGATAATTTCATACACTACTCCTATTAGTCCAAACGTTCTCTGAGGTCTTTATAAATGTATATAATGTGGTTTTGTATTCAGAAAATAACCTTAAAATTCTGTGAGCACGCAGAGCGTCATTTGCATGATAAATATGTATATTCTCCAAACACCTTGGTTTTGTTCACTATGGCTTCAGTGCATCTGATGCTAATTTGTAGAAGCCAACACTGTGTGTGTGCACACATGCATGTGTATATGTGAACGTNTAGACGTGCACAAACCTAGTCTTTCCATATGTAGAGGTATATTATGAAGAACATGGACAAGTGTGAGAACTGCACTGTGTCAGAGCTCAGCTCATGTTGCCATGGAAACATTTATCACAANAAACAACCCCCCCACATAAGAAGACAGTTGGAAAGAAGAGAAAAATGTAAATAGTACCAGACAATAGCAGAGTATGTTTCAACAGTAGGTTGGGCTTCCGTGGGTGGAAATGTTTTAGGGGAATAGAGAATGGAACAAGGAAGGGGGTCCCATCGAGGGCCACTTTGGTTGAGGGGTTTTGTTGTTGTTGGGTTTTTTGTGGGGAGGTTGGTTTTTTGTTTGTTTGGTTTTTGAGACAAGGTTTCTTTGTGCAACAGCCCTGGCTGTTTGGGAACTCTGTAGATCAGGCTGGCCTCAAACTCACAGAGATCTGCCTGCCTCTGCCTCCTGAATGCTGGGATTAAAGGCTTGGGCCACCACCACCCGGCCACTTTGGTTGAGTTTTGAAGGGAATCATACAGCAAGTATCCTGGTCAGGGCCAGGGATCTGGAGTATTTATACTCCCTCACCATGCTCATAGGTTCTGGGACTCCCCAGTTTGGGGATAGGAGATGGTGTCTGGAAGTTTCCAAGCATCTTGCCGTCTGTGCTGGCAGTTTGAGGCTGCTGGAGAGTAGACTTCCAACAGATCTGTGTGTTGACTCTCAGGGCTGGGAGTGAATTCAATGTTAACCAGATGGGAAGGGGATGCTGACAGCATTTGGTCACCTCTGCTGTGGTGGCACTGGACTGGCGATGACTCCTGCATTAATTATGGGCAACCATTGCTGCACTTACAGACCAGAGAAGAAACAGATTCTCTGTCCACACAGCATCTACTCAGGGACAGATTGGCCTCAGGCCACTGTCACCTGTGACTAGGTAAGTCACAAGGAAGCCACTTCTTCAGCGAGAGAAAACACACTTTACANCACCATATTGTTAGTAACAAAAGTGGCATTTTGACCTCCATTTTCTTTTTTAAATGATTTATTTAGCTTTATTTTATGTGCACTGGTGTGAGGGCATCAGATCCCCTGGAACTGGAGTTACAGGCAGTTGTGAGCTGCCATATGGGTGCTGGGAATTGAACCCAGGTCTTCCGAAAGAGCAGCCAGTGCTCTTAACCACTGAGCCATCTCTCCAGCCCCCTTGATCTCCATTTTCAGCACTGAATCTCTTAATCCATTCAGTACTCAAGTGAGGAAATGAGGTGTTATTTATTGGGTCTTATTGAGCAGCAAGAAATAATAATAGCATTTATTGGGCTCTTTAAGGGAATAACAGAAATGATTTCACAACATCCTTTCTTTTTAAAATTATTTTTAAAGTAAATGTACAGGTAATTGNACTTGGATTATTTTTTTAAAAGTACATGACATTGGAAGGGGCATTTATGATGAGCTGGATGGAGGAGCAAGAGGTGAATATGACTGAAATTTTCAAGGAATAAAACAATATAAAATAGAAAAGCAGACTTCCTGCCAGCTCCACAGGAGGAAATTCCTGTTGGTACTGTGAGTCTTGCCAGTTTACGACTGTGGCGCTCATGGGCTCTAGGGGTGAACCCACTGCTATTACTTTACCATAATGACCTAGTGTCGAACTGCTCTCTAAATATGCTCTCCGTACTCATGGACTAGTGCAGCTCTTGGTCCTTATCAAGGAAGAGTCTTAGTGCGGTGGGCAGTGGTTAGTAAAGAGACTCACAGTGAGTCAAAGGGCGGAAGACAGGTGACTCTGGAATGCTCAGCCATAAGTGGGACACACGCTCTGGGTGATTTGAATTTGTTTATATACTGCTATTTTTTGATAATGTGTCTGTGTGTGTATTCCCTCATATGAGTGCACATGTAGAGGCCATAGGTCAGGGGTGAGTGAGTGTCTTCCTTTATTGCTGTGCGTCTTATCTTTTGAGACGGAATCTCTCACTGAGCCTGGAGATTCATGTCTCAGGTCCACTGGCTGGCCATCAGGTCAACCTGTCTACCACTGTGCCTGGCTTTTATGTGGGTGCTGGGATCCAAATCCAGTTCCTCATCATTGCACAGCAAGTGTTTTACCCCACTGAGCATCTCCCCCAGCAGGAGACACCTCCATATTCCAGTGAGATTCAGGGAGATACTTTGTAGTTCAGCTCAGGTATTTAAAAAAAAGTAACAGATGTGCTTACATCCTTTCTGCCTGTCTGCATTGTGTGTGTGTGTGCGCACACACACTAATTAACTCTCCAGTGTCTGTTGACTGTGTACTTGGGTCTAATATTGTAAGTGTAAAGTGGTTGCATTTTCCCATCATGTCGTGGAGATAAAAATATGCATTTTCNCAGACTTTCTGGGTCACCATTCCAACTATTAGGGCTGTGTTGATCTGGTGCAGCTGCNAATGATGGAGATTTGGGGCGGTTTCAGACAAGCTGCTTCCCTTCTCCACACCTACCCAGTCTCCAGCTGCTTATACAGAACTGAAGGACCAGGTGGGGTGGGGGAGTCTAGGAGCCAACTTTGCAGAAGGAGTGGAGGATGGCCATCCCATTTTAGCTGCAGAAAGGAACTAGCCTAGATACATGTTTATGAATTCATTCATTTGGGAGGTAGTGGATTGTCACAGGAGACAGATGTAGAGCTAATAAGTTCCAGGTTTGTTTAAAGCTTTTGTGGAGGAGAGTGGCAGTGACGCTGAAAATGGATAAAAAGATGAGGTGAATTAAGAGAAATAGAGTCCATGAAAGTGGCTACAGAGGCCGCTGATGGACGCCAGTGAAAAGAAGGAGGTGAATCTAAGCACATTGGGAATATGACAGGCAAAAGANCATAGGGCACTCTAAGATATTGGTATCAGAGCCAACCCTAAACTTCTGCCCCCCAGAAGACTGTGTCGTGTCCCAGCAAGCTTCCCATGTGGATTTCCAGGTAAAACAAGAAAATNCATGAACTGAGTCAAATGCAAAAACAAGGAAAGTTCTTTAAGACGACTTGAGAGGGGCCTGGAGAAATGGCTCAGTGGTTAAGAGCACTGGCTGCTTTTCCAGAGAACCGGGGTTCAATTCCCAGCACCCACATGGCAGCTCACAACTGTCTGTAACTCCAGTTCCAGGAGACACCCTCACACAGACAAATGTACANATAAAATACATTTGTGTATTCATACATAAATGAATGAAATATTTTTTAAAAAATTAGAACCACTTGAAAAAACATTGTTCTGCATTTGCTGGCCCACCAAGCATGATCTTAGGTTACCAAGTGTACTCTCTATAAGATGAGCAGTGAGTTCTGAGCCTTGTACTGGGCATCATCCCGAGGGAACCAGTCCTCAAGCACAAGAGATTGAGCTGGTCTACCTAAGCTGCTTGAGGTCAAAAGAAGGAATCAGACAGGCACAGAGCTGCACACTTGTTGCCAGCACTTTGGAAACTGAGAAAAGAGAATTGTGACTTTGAGGTCAACNTGGGGCTATAGAGGAGGAGACCCTGGGGCAGGGGGAAGATGGGAATTTACAGGATGATAAGAGTGCTAGGTCACCTAAGCAGTAATGAAGAGGGTCAGATTATTAAGATGATGGAGAATGAACACCAGGAAGCTGGAGAAGGGCCAGGGAGATGGCTCCATCTGTAAAGTGTTTGACCAGAGTTTGATCCCCAGTACCCATATAGAAAGCCAGGCAATGGAGTGATTTAGATCTTTTTTTTTTTCTAATAGTTGGGGTTAAAGTCTTCTCTTGCATTTTATTTGTTCAGTGGTTATTTAGGAAACACACACCCTAGGCCAGGTACTATTTCAGGGAATAGGGGATCCAGCTCAGAACACAACGGGGATCTTTGTTGTTATGAAGTCAAACCGGCGGTGAAGAATGCAGTAAATAAGCCACACATACAGTGTGTTTNGAAATGACATGTGTTGTGAAAGGCTCACTAAAGAGCTTCTGCAATAAGATACAAACAAATGCAGACTCTAAAATGAGAACACTTTGGAGCCAGGAAACACACCTTTCAACTGGAACTACAGAGCTGGCATCAAGAAGTCTCTTCGTGCCTGAGCTGCAGGGCAAGCAGACATAAAAGAGAAGGAGTNAAGTCCAAGAGAGAAANTTGGAGAGATGTGCTCTGCCTCTGCAGACTTCAGAGTCCAAAAACACCCCAAACAGCACACTGTAGCCANACTTTGGATAATATTTCTGGGACATTGCTTAATCACTGACTACAGTTTCTATCCTTTAGACCAATGTGTAAATTTGTTTCTCTTCAAAGGAAAGCCAGTTAAGTTTAAACTCCAGGATCCTCTGTCAAACTCAGAAAAAGCTTGAGTCAACTGTCGCAGAAATCAGTGTTGATAAATACAGACAGGCAAGTCCCCTTCCCCACCCTAGTTCCCTTACTGTTTGCCCAGGGTCCCTAGCAAACCTGGTAACCGCCATCCATTCCANNGTCCTGGTTTATTGTCTCCCCAACCAAGCTCTGGGTGCTTCAAGGGCAGAAACTGTGCTTCAGTTTTTGAATTCTTGGAATCTAGCTCTAGGGGCTGTGAGATGTTTTGCCTGTAAAATGCTCTCACAGGCTCATGTATTTGGATGTTTGGTTCCCAGCCAGTTTGGGACTGTCAGATGTTTGTTAAGATTGTCCCTGACCCTCCTACCAAGAGCTGGACCCTTACCTTAAGCAGCTAGGCCAATAGAGCATTTTTAAATGATACCATTGCCTACAGTTCTGAAGTTTCCATTTGCCTGAGCACTTCCCCACTGTATCCCATTAGTAACAGACCAGGATGATCAAGCCCTTTGGGCACAGATTCAATCAACTNGCTGTGGACCTGGGTCTTGACCAGCTTTCAGGAGTAACATACCTTGTAACTGATGAGAAGAACCCCAAGTTCTTGGTTCACTCCAAGACTTGTCTCCTCCTTTTCTAGTGTCTGTCTTCCTTGACTGGGCTCACAGGAAGATGAACCTGACCTTCTCCAGTACNTTGATTTGTGTGTATTCGTATGTGGGGTTTGGCATACCACAGTGTCTCTGATCTCCTCTTAGAATATTTCCCTACAAATCATCTGGAGGCTCTTTGTAATTTAGGATATGAAGTACATATTTTGGCATATAAAAACACACAAGAATAAGAAATCAGAGGTAGTGAAGTTTCCCCATCTACAAATTGTGTTTGAAAAATAAAATATGAGCAGAAATCCTTTGGCTGATTTCAATTTTAGGAGCTTATGGGACAAGAGCATAGATATCATGTATTCCATAATATTCATCACCCCATTGCTTTATGTTAGCAACATTTTTATAAAAAAATAAAGATTACTAGGTAAAAATACAGGATAATATACACAACAGAATATTATTCACCTCTAAAGGGAAGAAAATCTTGACCCANGCTCCAAGATGAATGAACACTGAGGACATGAGGTAAAATAAATGATCTGGTTACCAACAATAAATATTGTGTAATTAGTTACATGAGGTGTCTAGAGGAGTCCTCACAGGCAGGAAGTAGACAGATTGCCAGTGGCTGGGATCAAAAATGACTGTCCAGTGTATACACAGCTCAGTGCTGTGACATCAAGAAGATTCCAGGGATACACGGTGGTGACAGGGACAACTGTGTTCACACATTTAATGATACACTAAAAAATGGTTAGAATGTAAATTTTCTTTTGTGTATGTTTTACCACGACTGAAAAGGAAAGAATCCGAGTTTTTAAGATTTGTATCTCAGGGCTAGGGCGGCCCTCTATGTTAGAGCCCTCGCGTCACGTGAGTGTGTGCGTGCGTGCGTGCGTGCGTGCGTGCCTGCTGATGCCGTAGGACTGCCGAGGAAAGAAAAACTTTAATTGCCGTCTCACCTGTGAGTCAGAGGGCCTGAGGTGCTGCGTTCCTGCAGTAGCTGGAGGACAAAGTGAGAACCCAATCCCCAGTGTCTCCTGGAGGAAATAGTCCTCGGCATCCTTAGTTCCCTGGGGAGGCAAGATCAATCGTAGCTTTGTAAAGAGTGAGGAGAATGGAATGGCACNGGAGAAATAGAAAAGGGCCAAAATCAATGCAGGAAAGCAAGAGGTGATGCTGATTCCACTGGATCACTGGCTTTTGTGTCTCTCTCTCCGTACTGGTAAGAGAGAATAAACACATGGTCTCGCCTACAAAACCTAGATGATGATGACAATACGACAATGACAATGATGATGATGATGATGATGGCACAGAGAAATAGTACTGATATATTTCACTCACAGGATAATTTTCCATGATGAATTAACACAGGAAGATGGCCTAAAGGATGTGCAGATCCTTTGAAAAGACTTGCATGATGTTGNTGATAGCTTTGATATTNATGCCCAGTGGACAAGTTTTACATGTCCACAGGTCAATGGAAAGATGGAACATAAATAGCATCCNTTGTGCAAAAGAAGAAGTTTCAACACTGAACATGAATATTAGAATTAATCACTTGATATTTCAAATGCCAGGAAGCTGGCAGGAAGGCCTGGCATCAATGCTAAGCCTGCTGCCCTCATGAGGTCCCTGCCTGCTCAGCAGAACCTGTATCATGGCAGTGCCACTTTCTCTATNACAAGGTTTGAGCTTCCATCAGAGATTCATGTGTTTGAACATTTGGTCTTTAGCTGGTACCACTTTGGGGTACAATTAATGGTTAGAGATCTGGCTGCTTGGTGGCAGTAAGGTGGGGGGGTGAGGGGGGGCAGGCCTTGAAGATTACACGTGCCTGTGGTTTCATAGTTGAGCAGATGCACCAAAATGTGAGGAGACTCTGNCCGCCACATCTTCCCACCTTCGTGAACTCTGCCACACCTTCCTGGAATGGAGAGCTAACATCCACCTCACCTCCATTAAGTTGCTTTTCCTAGGCAATTTGTTGTGGCAACAGAAAAATAACTGCTGCAGATGAGGGAACACCTGATTCTCTAACCCTTGGTCTCAGAAGCATCCTCCGAACATCTCTCCCAGGTCTTCTTCCCTTTGTCTGTTTCCAAGGTAAAACTCTGCTCTGACCATTAAGAACATTTTTGTCCTACTGACCTTGAATGATTGTAGTTTCCCAGAACAGTTGATGCTCCCACTGACTGGACCAGGAGAAAGAATTGTNATGCAATTTGGACTTCCTTTGGGGTTTCCAATGTGACAGACACACTTTCCTATGTTTTCATAGCCAAGCCCACCAGAAATGCTCATGAAAAGGTTTTGGTTTACTTGCTTTTTTGTTTTATTTGTATGTATTTGTGCGCTTGTAAACATGTTCACATGGGTTTGAGGCCAAAGGCCGATGTTGGGTGTTTCTTCAATTGCTCTCCACCTTATTTTTTGAGACAGGATTAGCTAGACTGGCTGGCCAGCAAGCCCAAAAGATCCTCTTGTCTCTGCCCCCCATCACTGGGACTATAGGTTCATCCCATCACTCCTAGATTTTATGTGGTGCTGGGGAATTGAACTTAAGTCCTCATGCTTGTGCAGCAAGTATTTTGTTGATAAGGTCATTGCCCCAGCCCCCATGAAGAATTTTTGGAAGTAAACACAATGGGATT
>LZPO01054711.1:821199-836626 GCA_001675575.1 Neotoma lepida
GGGGGGAGTGAAGTGATGTAATTCTATTACAATTAAAAGCATATTAAAAATTAAGTAAATAAATAAATACTATGCTAATAATGTAGTCTTATGTCTTTTTGGTTGTGAGCCTGGCCTTTCATGTCTGAGCCATCTTTCCAGTCCTAATTATGTGGTCTAAAATGATTCCAATGATGATTTAACTGTTAATGTGGAAATGGTGTCTTCTGAATTCTTTTTTTAAATCTTTTTGCATCCATGTCTGTGTGTGACTGCTGGCATATGACACAGTGTGCCTGTGAAGCTCAGAAGACATGCTGGTTCCACTTTACTCGAGGCAAGGTCTCTGTTGTTTTCTATGCACACACAAGGCTAGCTAGCCCTNGAGTTTCCCCAGGATTCTCTAGTCTCATCTCTCATCTCACTGTGACTTCACTGGGATGACAGATGCATGCTACTGCACCTGGCTGTGTGTGGGCNCTGGGAATTCAAACTCATGTCTTCATGTTTGTGAGGCAAGTGCTTTACCTACCAAGCCATCTCTCCAGCCCCCTTAATGTTTTTGAATTCTTAGTGTATCCCACCAAGCATAATACTAAATGTCTGCATTCAGGACTCATTCAGGGCTCAGACTTGTCCTGAAATTCTGTTCTGCAGTGGCATCATTGACAAAGGTCTGGCTTTACCTGAGTAGAGGTCTCTCGAAGGAGACTCCTCAGGCTACTGGTGGTAGTGCCGGGCTGTGTCTCCTTGACATTCCTGACAGAATGACCAGGATCCTTGATAATCAAGTGCTCTTTGTTTAATTATTTTCATCTTGGGCNAAGAGAGATGGCTCAGAGGTTAAGAACACACACTGCTTTTGCAGAAGACCCAAGTTCAGTTCCCAGCACCAATATGGAGAGGCTCACAACCACATGTAACTCCAGCTTGAGGGGCAGCTGATGCTTCTGGCCTCTGCAGGTACCTCCACTCACATGCATACACCACACACACACACACACACACACACACACATAAATAACAATTTTAAACTATTTTCATCCTAACATTGTCTTAGAATTGGAGACGAAGAAGGATCATGTAAAGGAACCAGGTATCACAAACTGTAGGAAGTGGACTTGCAGTTCTCTGGCCTTTGAGCCTTTTCACAACTGCTGACTCNGGCCTTCTGCAGCCTCCTCCAGGGGATGTGATCCTCATCTGCTCTTAGTGAGTGCATTGATGTGACCTTTGANTGAAAGTGTCCAGACCTCTGAAAATAACCTCCACAGAGGGAGTCAGCCAGCACTGGGGAATGCTGTTCCTAGCACTTGCCACCCAGTCCTTTAAACTGACTCCATGCATAGCATTTGGCTCGTTTGCTCTAGAAAAAGTGCCTTAAGCCTCGTTCCCATGTGATGCTTGGGCTCCAGAGTTTTCCAGCCTGATTCTAACAAGCAGCTTGTATTACATGGGCATTGCACATTTTTATTGATAAAGAATAATTAGATAAACACATCAAAGTGGCATTAGAGCTCTTATAAGAAAAGTTCAGATCGATACCTAGTGCTCTTTCCACCATGTGAAGACTCTATGAAGCTAGCAATCTGTGATCCCTCGCTAGAACCCAACCATGCTGGCTCCCTCACCTTGAACTTCTGGCCACCAGAGTGTGAGAAACAAATATTTAGGGTTTAAGCCACCTACCCTATGGTAAGTAGTTGTAGCAGCATGAGCTGATGAAGACACTATCTGAAGCTCTTGTAGAAGAAGGGATATACATTTAAAAAATCAATAAACTTAAGAGCTACGTATCTGTTGTTGGTGTACTGCACNATAGTGTAACTACTACAAGCATGGATCAGAGTCTGGAGGGAAGCTACTGAGATCTCCAGGTTCTTTTGTCTGATCACAAGGATTGTACCTTGGATGTGTGGAGAGTAATAGAAATAGAAATAACTTCTTAAAAAGCACAAATTCAGCCGCTCCCAAGAATGAAGTGAGCCACAGAGCAGACACAGGGGAGAACCTGATGTTCCCCCAGCCACACGTGGACAAACCTTTGTGCATCATTCAGGTCACTGGGGATCATGGGAAGCCCGCATGCCTACATGTGTCTCATGTTGTCTTCAATCAAGGAGGAGGCTTTCTTTTATTTTCTCTTAATACCTCTAGAACCCACTCTTCACCTTAGCCTCCTCCCTCATAACTAATAACAGGCAAAAATAGAACAAACATAGACCCAAGTCAAATCCAACTCCGCTGGGCTGAAGGGAAGAGGCTCTCCCTTTTTTCTTTCAAGAAAGTACAAGGATTTAGTTACACAAGGTCAGCGTGTAGTTAAGTGAAGGGACGAGAAGGAAGGAAGAGGGAATTCTTCAAAACAGCTTATTCATTAGTTGACTCAGAGAAGACCAATGCCTTAGGGAGACAACAACATCATTTTTCAGTTTCTAGGTTCTGTTCTAGAGACTTCCGTAAGCCTGACCAACGGTGCTTGGCTCAAGCCTCCTGCTCCAGGGACACAGCAAGNCTAAGAAACAGGGTCTGAGAAACTGGACTTAAATCCACCCAGTCTTGCAGCCAGCTTGCCAAAGTGGCCTAGGGCCTTCCCTGTAAACTGTCCCTGGTAGATAGACAGGCATTGGTTGCAGCCTTCAGCACACTTGGGAGAGTCCCACAGGACATAAAATCTTGCAAGATTGGCAATGAANCCATTGAGCACTGGCCAGTGCCATCCAATTTATTAAAAGGTCATCAGCNACTAGGGTTTTCTAAGACCAGAAAACAGGGAAAACTACTGCTCTGAATTCACACAAATACCTGGCTGGGCTGGACTTCTCTAATGATGATCTCCAAATTNTNTGAAGCTANTTGTGNGGGACAGTCACAAACCCCTTCTTCCAGACTGGTCTCCTCTTCCTCTGATCTTGACCTCCAAACTTGCTGCCAGCCTGTGACTTTGAACCTGTGGCATCTAAGTTTGCTGATATCTGTCTTCTGCAATGGCTCACCCTGGCATCCGAAGAGACTCTTTTCCAGGCTCCTTTCCAAGTTGTTCTGGGTTCTTCCTCAACCTACGCAAAGTGTCTACANAAGTCTAGAAAAGCAAACAAGAGTGGAGGAGCCCAGAGATGGAGTCAAATGCCCACGAACACCCTCAGGAGAAAGGCAGAGGACACGTGATCACAGAAAAGTCATCAGAGTGAAAATGGATGTTTCAGGAGTTGCACTCTATGGCCAAGAGTGACGACTCTCCAANCAACAGAGGAAGCAGGAAAGACTTCTCTGTGCTCCNGTCAGCTTGCTTTACAACAGTGCATTTAAAACCACACTCCATTAGAGAGGATTGTGCCTCTGGGTTGCTCTAGAGAGGAAAATGGCCTTCNGACGCCTTTCAAAGAAAGCTAGTGACCTCACATAAAGGAGGCAGTGGCCATGCAGAGGTCAGCAGATGGGAGTTTCCTAAACCCACATGCACTAAAGATAAAGACTAAAGAGATACAAAAGGCTGCAGAGCAAACATGTGTGCGTCCCAACATTCCTCTCTACCTCATCCTGGGAGCCCTACGGGTGGGAGCCACAAGTGTGAGTCTGACTCATTCAGGGCCCACGATGCATGTCCTTGGAAGGACACTGGAATCACTGGGTTCCACAGTGGTCTAGAATCACTGCATCTGTCCCTGAATGGGGTGGTGTCACTTGTCACCCTTCACACACAAATGCAGATATTGTAGTGTGTCACATTCACACATGCACACTNATATATACACAGTAACATACACTGTGGAGTTTCACACACATGCACAAACATACACGTATGCACATATATACATAAACATATATATGTGTACACAAAAATATACATACACATACATCCACAGTATGGGTATTACACATGCACATAGGTAGACACATATATGTACATATACATACTCACCTGCATAAACATACAATAGGGTATCACATGCACACATATGCACATACACATTTATGCACACACATACATATACACACTCCAGAATGTCACATGCACACATGTACATATGTATAACCATGTGCACGTAGACATACATGCTCGTACACATGCACATGCTTGCGCACACACATAAACACAGACACACAAACATACACATGCATACTGCAACAAATCAATGATGCTTTCAAAGGAGAAGGCTGTGATAAGATCTCCCCAAAGGAGTTGTGGGTTTTAAAAGCATGATCGATGCGCCACTGCTGACTAGTACAAATGAGTTAAAGCAAGGTTCCAGAACGTTCCTACTGGTACATGCCTGCAGACAACACAGTGAGGAACAACANGTTTCTCAGCTCTGCTGGGCCTTTAAAAAGTCACTGAGAACCCGTGCTTGGATCTGACCCTGACCTTGCCAGGGGCATCAGAGACAGACAGAGCAAGCCCGAGTGCTTCAAGGTCCTCAGTCATGACCTCTGTGTTTAAAAAAATAATAATAACAATCAAGCTGACCTCCAAGCAATTGAGTGCGCAGGAAAAATCCGTTTGCATTAACCAGCTGCCTTCCGGGAAGACTTGCCCCCATGGCTTCAGAAGCCCAAGCTGTCTGAGAGGCTTAAAGAGCGATAGATTTACCTCACAGGGTGACGAGTGAGTCATCACTGATGCCAGGCAGTGCACTGCCTGGAAGCATCGGGGAGATGCCATTGGAGGGGGCCTGGTGGACGCTCCATTAAGGTGGCGTCCTGATGGAGAGGGAGCCTGGCAGGGTCATGTGACTGGAATTTTAACACACTGAGATTTTTCTACAAGGATTGGAGAATGTCAAGAGTTGTTGGATCAAATTCAGAGCAGTGATTCCAAGGCTGAAGATATTTCTTCCACCTAAAGCATAAAGCCTTAACACCCTCATCGGCCACATAAAAGATATTTGTAATTAAAAAATTAAGTTATCAAACTTATAAAGTACCTCAGAGGTGATTTCATCTAAGTAAGCAAAAGGCAGCCATCTTCAGCTCTCAGAGAAACCAAATTGGGATAAAAGGGGTTCAAAGAGTAGTCTGTCTAAANACTAGGGGGAAAAAAACCACTCACTGAACATAGACGAGGCCAGTGTGTGGTTATATAAATGTCACGCATAGANATCTCACGATAATTTGTCTATAAGCTTGCNGCTTGTTAGAATTATCATAAGAGCTCTCANAAGTCCCAGCGTTCAGTCCACACTTTAGTTAAAAAGCTTTGAGTTGGGACTCAGCCGTCAGCACTTATAAAAACTCCTCATTGCTCAGACTGTGCAACTAAGGTTAGGAACTTAGGCTCCAGGGGAAAACAGGGACCNGGGAGCATTTATTCACCNGCTCCCTTATTTATTCAACAAATACATCACATTTTGTATGTATCAGGCAGGCACTGTGTGTGNTGGAAATAAAATGGTGACTTAAAAAATGTCATCTTAGGTCTTGGATCTCATTTCAATAAGAGGAACTCAGTTCATTACACTGTGACCATGCTGAGTGCTGGGCAGTCTGCCTCGCACTGTGGTTCTGNCGTAGATATGGCGTGGTGTTTGACAAGAGGTCAGNCACATCTGCTTTGAGAGAGTGGCATGGGCACACAGGTTTTAAGACTGAGTGGAGTTGGCTGACAGGGAGAGGAGAGGTCTTCTACACTTTCTAACTAATAGTGTGTGCAAACGTCCTCAGCCAGGAGGGACATTAACATAGCCAAGAAAATGAAAAGAANAGAAACAAGGATGGCAAGTGGAACACAGTGACCAGAGCGATGTGTCATGACATTGAGCAGGTAGACAGGGTGTAGATTACCGCAGCCTTTAAGGGCACTGAGTCAGTCAAGGCCTGACAGGAGGGCAGAAGCCATTNAGAACATTTCAACTCATTTAAACATAGTCTAACAGGCCCCCAGAACTTAGTGGGCCCCCAGCACAAGGGCCACTATTATAGAAGAACCATTCAGGCCTTGGAACCCAGCACATAGAAAGAAATACCTGTCAAAATGAAAACAAAGACCTAAACCATCAAAGTCCCTAGTTCTGGGAAAGTCCATAAATGTACTAGTCTTGCTTTTTGGCTTCCGTAGTTTCAATTCTGGCTAACTGTTCTTGCTAACTGAAGTACATCAACCAAGGATGTGGTTTTTGTGCTCAAAATCCCATCCTAAGNAAGGCTCAGGACTGCACTGGGGTTCCAAACACCCAGTTTTGTCAATGCCTGGCTAATAAAGACTTCCTATATGCTGTGAATATGTGTTGCTCTGATTGGTTGATAAATAAAATGCTGATTGGCCAGTAGCCAGGCAGGAAGTATAGGTGGAATAAGCAGACAAGGAGAATTCTGGGAAGAGGAAGGCTGAGTCAGGGGATGCCAGCCAGCTGCCCAAGGAGCAACATGTAATGGGACACAGAACACATGGCAACATACAGATTAATAGAAATGGGCTGAGTTTAAGTGTAAGAGCTAGTCAGTAATAAGCCTAAGCTAATGACCAAGCAGTCATAATTAATATAAGCCTCTGAGTTATTATTTTATAAGCGGCTGTGAGACCATGGGGCCTGGCGGGACCCGGACAAAACTTTCTCCTATATATGACAATCCTGGCTCTCCCCTATCCCCTCGCAGGGAGGCAGTGACTGTGAACACAAGCAGCTCCTTCTAGCTCTTCCAGGCAAGGAAAGGGATAATATAATTCCCATTAGTTCCCCTCAGTCTCAAGTGTCCAGGTGACACAGGATTTCTTTACCAGGTTCCAGTGTGGCCCCTGTAGAGGGAGAGAATGTGATGGAGCAAGTTGTGGGAGAGGGAAGCCGTCTTCAAGCCTAAGATTGTACCAGCTGCCACCACCACCAGTCAGATTTGGGCAGGAGCATTGTGGTCATAAACCCATGCCCAGAACTATCCTGAGAATACATTGTTTTGTCTGCCTTGAAGGAAAAGCTATGTGCTGGTTTTTTTTTGAGCTGCTATAACAAAGTGCCACAGACTGGTGGCTTAAAGAACAGAGATTCTGTTTTCTCACAGTTCCACAGGCTAGAAGTTCAAGGTGAAGAAGGCAGCACTGTGAGTTCCTCCAGAGCCCCCCCTGCCTTAGTTTGCTTTCTATGGCTGTGATAAAACACCAGGCTGAAAGCGACTTGGGGAGAAACGGGTTTATTTGGCTTCCAGGTCACAACCCTTCAAGGAGGCAAGTCAAGGTAGGAACCTGGAAAGAACTGAAGTAGAGGAATGCTGCTTACTGGCACAATGGGCTAGGCCCTCCCTCACCAATAATTAACCAAGAAAATTTACCACAGACTTGATGGCGGTAATTCCTCAGGTGAAGTTCCTTCTTCCAAGATGACCTTAAATTGTGTCAAGGTGATNAGAAAGCAACCTGCAAATTTCTTCTTGTTTAAAAACTCTTTGTGGTAGGGTATGTGTGTACCACAGCACACATGTGTAAGTCAGAAGACAATCTGAAGAAGTCAGTTCTGCCCTTCCACCCTGTGGAATCAATCTCAAGTCATCGGCCCTGGCAGCAAGCGCATTACCCACTGAACCATCCTGCCCACCCAATTTCATCTTACAAGTGCATCAGGAGCAGGCAGTGGTGGTGCATGCCTTTAATCCTAGTACTCGGGAGGCAGAGGCAGGAGGACCTCCATGAGTTCAAGGCCAGCCTGGTCTACAAAGCGAGTTTCTGAACAGCCGGGGCTACATAGAGAAACCCTGTCTTGGAAAAACAAGTCAATCAGTTATGTAGGATTCAGATCCACTCAAATGGCCTTGCCTTAACGCCAGTGACCTCTTTAAAGACATATCTCCCAAACCAGTTACTTTCCGACATAATTGGAGATATGACTTCACTATGAATNTCAGGGGAGGCAACCTCAGGTCAGTCCTGTGCACTAGCTGGCCATCTCCCTTTGTCCCCTAACGGTGTGAGCACATTCAGACTCAGGATGGTTGTCTGCTGAACACTTACTTTAGCCTCTTAACAGTGACAGGGACCTGAGTCAGCCTTTTTAAGGGCATGTTGTTGAGCACACCCAGCTGTACTGACAAGGTTCCTACCTCCTGGGAAGGTCTTTTTCCTCACTGTCACTTAGGGATGCCCCTGAATGGGCAGAGATGCTGTGACAGTCCGCTCAGGCTGGACCAGCACCGGAGCAGCCCTGTCTGTAGGGGGAGTTAGGAGAATCTGCTCACTCATGGTACTTGATCACACCTTCCACACAGGCTCCAGCGTGATCACGACATCTGCAGGGAGGTTGTCATTATTTGTACTGAGACACACAAGGTTTGGTGAATCAGACGGCACCATTTTTTGATGGACAGTTTAGGTCACATGGTCACTTGTCATGTCATGGAAAAGTGTTCAGTCTGTTGTACATCCTTCTNCTACTCTAGGACCCACCCTAAACTAACTTTCCCAGACTTCTTTTAATACAACTAGGTAAGATGGTAAATTAGTACTACTAATAAAGAAATATAATAGTATTTCCATACTATTGCTTTTTATACAGCAATTTATTTTAGCTCTTCATAATGTTTGAATTGTATGTGTACATGTGTGGCGTGTGTCCATGTTTNTGTGTGGAGATGTGTATGGAGGTACACGTGTACATGTGTACATATGTGGCATGCCAACACTACGGCTTTTNCGTGGGTGCTGGGGATCTGAACTCATGTTCTGGTGCCATCTCCCAGCTCTGATACTTACATTCTATATGCTGTGTTGTTGTTTTAAAGATACATACATGTAGCCAGGCATAGGGGTATGTGCCTATACTCTAAGCACTCAGAAGGCTGAGGCAGGAGAATTACTTATTCAAAGCTCATATGGGTTACACAGAGAATTCCAAGTCAGCCTGGAATACATAGTGAGACTCTGGGGAGAAAATGCATACATGTGTAGTGTTGTAAAGGAGGTGTAATGGATACAATAGAACTAATTAAACTGATATCATCAATATTTGACAACAACAACCACAAAAAACCCGAAACAAACCAACAACAAACCAGCCATAGACAAGGTTCTCTCTGTGCCATGGCCAGTTAAACGGTTCCCTCTGGTTCCAGTATTGCTTCTCCAGGATCCCTGTTGCCATCAATTCTCCTCTTTTTAAAATAGTAATAAATCCAGAAATCCACTTTGATCCACAGCTCTGTCTTTACTGAGTCTACATAAAGCCCACTCCAGATCTAAATCCAAAATGGTAACAGCAGGTGTACTATCCTCAGAACCAATGCATTTGATCTTGGAATTCTTGGAATTTTACTTAATGACACAGACTTTTCAACTTACAGGAATCCCTTTCCAGCTCTCTCCAAGTTCCCACTGGCTTGCATTTACAAAGAAATCTTGGTAGACCAGTTGCTTGTTAATCGGGTTCTTTGAATCTATGAATTGTAATTTAGGCTGTCACGTCTGAAATGGCCATTGTGTTTTGACAGTCAGAAGCACATTAAATGTCACCATAAGGCAAATGTCTTTTCAAATGGTTTGAAGGCAGAGAGGTAATTTTTACTTGTAAAATCAGGGTTAAATTCCCAGTAAGTTATAGCTTTAATAAAAACATGGGGAGTTCTGTTTAACTTGGCCGCCATTTACTGTTGACATTATTTCCCTTTTTAGTTCTGAAGCAGTTTTGTTTCATCCTATGTCAGTTCACTCCTCCTGCTCCCCCCTCCACCCCCTCCTCTCCCTCCTCCTTCCTTGTTAACTGTATGAATTTTTAGCTACCAGTACAGAGACACTGGCAGCTCTGGGCCTGTGCAGTCATCTTTCTAGGCTTCTAGGGTCTCCTCTGGGATGGCCTGCAGTTTGTGAGAACCGGAATTTCTGTTTCATTTTGAACATTTCCTCCCTTCTTGTCCTTGGTGCTTTCCCAAATTAAAAGTCATGCTTCTACCAATGGGTGGGAAATGGAACTTCACTCCTCCTTCCCAACTTTTCTTCTCTAGCTCTGTCTCCTCTTCCCTCCCATCCCCCACTCCTGTCCTCTCTACAAAGCCGAAGCTGGCCTTGATCTCTTGATGCTCCTACCTCACTCTTCTGAGTGCTGACATTACAGGCATGCTCCAACACATTCAGTTAATAATGAGTTTCTAAAGATATTACATTGTCTACTGAACATAATATTATAATAATCATTTGAAACACACACACACTTAAAAACTTATTTCTCAAGGATCACACATATTTTTTTCTTCTGTTTGACTTTGTGAATTCACTCTGCTCCCCCCACACCCCAGCCACCAAACACATACAAAAAAAAATGTCTTAATATATTTAATGACTGAACCTCTTGAATCATCCAATTATATCTTCAATGAAGAAATATATTAGTCAAAAAATTTTAAATCTAATTTTTTTAATTTCCTGTAACCTAAGATGTCAGTTATTTTAAAAATATTAGATGCATCATTATGTATGACTGTTAAATATAATAATCACAATAAAATGAATGTTTATGTCAGTTTCTATAAAGATACTTGCACATAACTTTTTTATTAATGAGTTAAAACTAATTTAAAATTTTTATAAGATGACATAAACATTGGTTGCAACTAGAATGAATATTTCATAATATGATTTTACAATACAGGTTTTAACTACCACTTCTGAAAAAAAATAGCCACATAAAACTTTTCCCTGTGCATTTTTCTGCTATGTGTCTTGGAAAGGGTCCCTGTTACATTTAAAGACACTGGTGTCACTGGAAAGCAATACTTCCAAAAATAGCTGAGAAAAAAATATAAATTTAAATTTCTTAAGAAATCTAATTTTAGCATTGTGTGTTCCTTAGTGGTAGTCTCTGCCTTGTTTTCAGAGGCTCTCTTTAGCAGTCAGGATGAGTGAGGCAAGATTAGTAAGCAAGATTTTCCCTTCTCCACAAGGCCCACCCCCCACACACAACTAAATCATAACCTTCATTATGGGGAGTGTTCTTGAGCATCCTTCTCTAGTTTTAAGAAACATTAGAGTAAACCAGGAAGAAAAGAAGCTTAAGGGTTTGTGGTACCTTCATGGCCTGTCCAAAACCCTCTGGCTCTACCCAGCACTTGAGGATTTTACATCTTAGGGCAACGTGGCCAGAACAAGTTTTGAAATGGGGAAGGGACATGCAGAACCCAGGTTCATATAATAGGGCAGAATTTCTAAGTGAAGAAGGCTGACAATCTGAAAATTTACTTCCTTAAACTTCATCATTATATCCTTTAAAGACAGTTTTGTGCAGCCCTGGGGGTGACTAGAAGAGTATGGCTAAGCAGTAGGGGGTACACAGATCCAATTCCAGAGATGTTGTTACAAACAGGTGACTATAGACGCTGTTTAGTCTCCCTACATCTGTTGTCTTGAGGTTAAAATGGAAATAATAGAATATATCTCTTAAAGCTATAGTGGGGATTAAACAAGATGATATAGCTGTCCCTTGGCTTCTGATGGAGTCACACCAGATAAATCTATCATAAACTAGAAGTATATTAAAAATCTGTTCAGGGGTTGGAAAAAATGGCTCAGCGGTTAGAAACACTTGTTGCTCTTGCAAAAAGACCCAAGTTCAGCTCCCAGCANCCACATTGGGTTATTATGTCAATTAGATGGCCAGCTTAATTATTTATATATTTTATCAATATAGCTTTATTTTAGAAACAACTTACGGAGCAGGAGGGAGGGAGGGAACAGGTACAGGGACGAACAAGAGAGCGGCACAATCCAGCAGAGAATTCTAGCTCCATTCAATCTGCCTTCCAAGACCGCAGCGATCCTAATGGCGGCAAAGCGAGAGAAAGGTCACGTAGCATCCCAGATTTTTTTAAGGGGCTCAGGTTTTGACCACGCCTTAAAAGGGAGGGGTTAGCTGCCTGGCTAAAGGGGCCGCCTTACAGCTAAAAGCCAAAATAGCTATCCACTACATTGGGTAGTTTACAATCACCTGTAACTCCAGCTCCAGGGGATCAGTGCCCTCTTTTGGCCTATGCCTCTGGGTATACCTACACACATGTGACACACACACACACACACACAAAATAAAAATTTTTTAGATGATGATATATTTAACATACCCACCTAAAGAACATCACCTCTTAGCCTAGCTTACCTTAAATATGCCCAGAGCACTGACATTGGGCAGAACAATTTAGGATGAAGCATGTTGCTAACAAAAGTGTCAAAAGTTCATGTCCACACACCGATGGGCATTTTATGAACATGACAAGATGAAAAAGTATAGTTCAAAACACAACATTGAGAAAAAATGCTGCCAACATGGTGACCATAGACGATTGGTTATTAGCCCCTGTGATCATGTAGCTGACTGGAAACTAAGAACCAATGCTGTTGCAAAATATGGCATGAGAATCTCGTTGGATGTGTTGCTAGCTTGGGAAAATTCAAAATTTGAAATACATTTTCTACTGAATACATATCACTTTGTGCCACAGTAAATTTAGAAATCATAAATGATACCATTCTTAGGTCAGAGGAAGTGGTCACTAGTAAATTGTCCATGCTCCACTGGATGGTCCTGTACCCACGCACATATGGGCAGCACTCATTGGACCTAAGGGAGGAGGAGGAGAAAGAGGAGAAGGAGGAGGAGGAGGAGGAGAAAGAGGAGGAGGAGGAGGAGAAGGAAGAGGAGGAGAAGGAAGAGGAGGAGAAGGAAGAGGAGGAGAAGGAAGAGGAGGAGAAGGAGGAGGAGGGAGAAAGGCAACAATGATGTCATGAAGTGAAGTTGGGAGATGGTTGTATCCAGAGGGATCTGGAGTGAGTTAGAAGGAAGAAAGGGTGATAGGATCATATTTTGTTATATATGTGTATAAAAGTTTCACAGGCCGGGCGGTGGTGGCGCACGCCTTTAATCCCAGCACTCGGGAGGCAGAGGCAGGCGGATCTCTGTGAGTTCGAGGCCAGCCTGGGCTATCAAGTGAGTTCCAGGAAAGGCGCAAAGCTACACAGAGAAACCCTGTCTCGAAAAACCAAAAAAAAAAAAAAAAAGTTTCACAGAATAATTTCTTAATTATTTAAAAAGAGGGTGAGATGAAAGAGGCCAGGGGTGAGAGAGTATAGGGATGGACTCAAGAATTGTATAATAAATACAGGTGGTAATTACAAGTGATACAGTTTACTGCCTTGTCTGTCTGTATTCCCACNTCTCACCTCAGGTAGTAAAATTGGGAAGGTAGTTANGGAGTCAAGTGAGAGAATCCTAAATGNCAGACTTAGGGTGTATAGAGAGGAGGCCATTGGGGTCAGAACCAATTCAGAGATCTAAGGCTGAGAGCAGGCCCTTGACTGCAATGCAGAAGTGGAAGAAAGACTTGGCACCAGAGTTGGATATGTGAGGATGTATTTCAAGATAAAGTTAGACAATGTTCCTAGGCCAACATTTTCTAAACAGCTTTTGGCTTCACTGAAAATTCTTAAATTAACACACACATACCACAAAGTAGTGCACCATGGTAGTACACACTTGGGGAATAGGAANACTGTGTCTCTTTTACAAGTTGCAATGTGCGTTGACACACTGACATCCTGGTATGTCTCAAGACAAATGAACCCTTTCATGTAATTCAGAATTTCTCATATTATTTTCAGCANGGCATTCGCTTCACAGCGCCTTTATTTACAAGCTTGTGGAACAGGGTTCTGCACAGCCTCATTTGGGAAATGTGTCTTTGGCAAGGCCTCCAGAGGCAGTTGAATTATGGTTTCTGCTGGGGGCTTGTAGAGAAGCAGGGAGAAATGGGTGGGAATGCACACAGGGTTGTTGAGAGCTTTGCTCATGGTGTGAGAATCCAGTCTGGCTGACCACAGAGTTGTGTAGCCTGTAGCTTCGCTGTAAAAAATTAAAAGAGCAGATAAAAGAGTGTGACACCCTGAAATTTGGCAAGAGTGGCAAACACTCTTTCTTTAAACTCGAATCCTTTGAAGTCTTTAACTCTTCAGGGTCTCATTGCCAGCTCTTGTAAGAGGCGGGACTGCAGNCTGCCTGTGCTTGTTTTGGAAGATGATGCTGTAGTTCTGGCAAAGCTGACTGTGAAATGGGCTCTTTTTAGTAGTGTTGCCTTGGGTTTCTTGACTTCTTCCCCACAATGGAGGTCTTCTTAATTGGCTCTACACGTAGCTCTTCCCTCTGAACACTACAGGGCTATAAACCAGGTCTCCTCAGCCCCAAGCACTCTATCTTGTCCTACTCTTGCTTGGCAGACACACATGCACACACATGCAAAAGATCTGGGCAAGTTGGTCCGTACCTGTGATCCTCACACTTGGGAGGTGGAGGCAGGAGGATCAGGTTCAAAGACAGCCTTGCTTCCATAGTGTGCTCCAGGAGAGCTTTGGCTCCATGAGAAAACGAAATAAAAATAACTAAAAGGTCAAAAGACTAAGATACAAAGGCAATTCTTTTGAGCATAAGGTAAGAAAGATGAACAAGTTTTAAATGGTGCTGTAAGATGTGTTGGTTATGTTTCCTGATGCTATAACCAAATATGTGGCAGAACCAACTCAAAAGAGAAACGGTTTATTCTGGTTCATGGTTAAGACNATGGTTAAGAGGGCTTAGTCCAAAGTTGCTTAGATAGAACATCAAGGCTGTTGGAGCATGAAGGCTGTTATTCACTTTGTGGGGACAGAAAGCAAAGGAAATAGAATACAGAAGAGGCTAGGCAAACACAGTTGTCAAAGACATGCATCCAACAACCTACTTCCTGCAGCTAGACCCCACTTCCTACCTCTCACCATCTCCCAATAATGTCACCAGATTCTGAGCATCAAGGAATTTATTCATTGATTATGTCAGAGCCTTTGTGTGGTTGAAATTTTCTCTGTCCCTCCAACCAGCTCCCAAATAAAGACGTGTAGACTTATTATTAATTGTGAATGCTTGGCCTTAGCTTAGGCTTGTCCCACTAACTCTTTTAACTTAACTTAACCTGTTTCTATTCATCTACATTTTGCCTCAGGGCTTTTTACCTTTCTTTCATTCTGTATGTCCTACCTTCCTGCTTCCTCCATGTCTGACTGGCTGGCCTCTGGCATCTCCCTGGCATCTCTTTTCTTTCTTCTCCTCTTTCTTTCTTTTCCCAAGCCTGAATTCCTCCTCCTACTTACTCTCCCTGCATGGAAGTCCTGCCTATACATCCTCCCTCACTATTGGCCCATTTAGCTTTCTATTAGACCAATCAGGTGACTTAGGCAAGCAAGGTAAAACAGCAACACACCTTTACATAATTAAACAAATGCAACACATCTTTACATAGTTAAACAAATTTTCTGTAACATAAACAAATGCAACACATCTTTGCATAATTAAGTAAATATTCCACAACACCTTTGGGATGTAGTTATCTTAGAAAACATCACAGACACATCCAGAGGTGTGCTTCCTGAATCCCCAAGGTGTTTTTTTTCCATATGCCTCTGTGTTTCTGGATCTCTGTCTCTGTCTCTCTCTCCCCGTGTGTGTGTGTATGTGTGTGTGTG
>LZPO01054711.1:836711-853375 GCA_001675575.1 Neotoma lepida
CACCATGTGAGTCCCAAGGATTGAGCTTAAGTCATCACCCTTGGGGGCAAATGCCTTTACTCAGAGAGCCATGTCACCAGCTCTCCTGGGTATTTCTTCATCTGATCAAGTTGACTAACAACCACCACAGAAGAGAAATTCTCTAAATAGCAACCAATGCATTTTCAGTATCCACAACCCACTGGAGGTCACAGAGACAATAAGCTATCATCTCCCAAGGGTGTAAGACCCTGGATACAAAACCAGAAAGCACAGTGGACAATAAATATGAGCATCCCAAACTTAGACCAGGACAGTCAAACTATATCAGAACCAATGCAATTCTCCTAGACAACTTGGAAAAGTATTTCAATAATTCCTTCTGTAGAGGAATTTGAGGTTATAAAGCCTAGAATTAAATAATCCCATTAAATAAGTATGTTGGAACATATTGTTTGAACAAGTAGACTTAATTGTCTTATTGCAAACAAATGTTTGGCGCATAGAATGGACAGACTAGAAAGGCAGCATGCCTCAAAANAGGCCGCATTAATTCAATTTAGTCTNGTCTCATTNGCCTATTATCCTGCCTGCCGTACCGTGGTTTGACTTTCTCTAAATGCCTATGGTCATCTANTGGCTTTAGAACGCCTTAAACTTAGCCAGGCACAGTGGTGCACACCTAAAATCCCAGAACTTTAGATGCAAAGATGGGAGGATTTATATAAGTTTGAAACCAATCTGTTGGTCTCCGTGGTGAGTTCTAGNCCAGCTAGGGCTACAAAGACAGACCTTGTCTCAACAAAACAGAATGAAAAAAAGAAGCCCCAGGTTGCGCAGTGGTCATGCTTTCCTAAGACACACGTTCTGAAGATATTTCCTCTCACATGCGTTACTTTTCTGGCCACAAAGCAATAAAGCCTTACTAGTTTTCCTCTATCTTGTGGNTATGTGTATAATATCCCAAGGCTGGTTTTGGATATGAAGAACAGCAATACTGTGAGTTGTACACTCTCACTCTAAAAAAAGCAACTATTGATGCATAAGAGCAATTTTACCCCAACCCTTCAGAGCTAATGTCAATATTAATAAAATATCAAAGGCAGCCAGAAGGATGCTTCACAGGCAGGAAGTATGAGAAGGCTGCGTGAGAGAGAAGAAGTAATACACCAACCGCAAATCGAGGGNCCCNTTATGAAAAGTTTATGTTGGCTAAGAAAAGGCAAGAATAACACGAGACCTGCCCAGAGACACATGCTCCCTCGACGGTAGGGTTGACAGGAAGAAGGCTCCCTCTTCTCCTCTGCCTCTCTCCTAGTTCTCGGCTGCTGTCACAGGCTGTCTTGCTNGTATCTTCTTCCCAGAGCTTGTACTCTGCTTGGCAAACTTGGGGGAAAATNTGCTCACTGCAACCAAAGAAGCAACTGTGGGATGAATCCTACTCCCCATCTCACTGGCTTCTTCTACTCATGTGGACAGAGGGAAAAACACCACCAACCTGAGACCCAGCTCTAACCTGTGGATGTTCCAGGCCGGGCGAGGGAGCCTCCAGCTAAGCTTTAAACTGTGGCCCTTTAGTTTCGCTCATTTCTGGCTCCTGTAGCAGAAACACAAAATGCTGACCTGTTCTATGATAGGACATCTCTTTCCTTAGCCCTTGTTTGCAAATGATTTATGAAGAAGAAACAGATGTGAAATGAAAGCTTGCCCCTGGATATGCATCAGACGTGTGTGGCAAAGGAGGGCAGCTTTCCGTTGTGAGCCTTTTTCCTACTGTGGGAGAATTTGACATAGGCTCATGAGAATTTGTCTGTCCTTGTATGCCCACTCCCNCTGAGAGTCATTACTGGAGAGATTTTGTTCCTGACAGGATTAACCTATCCCTGAATGCTGTTGAGTCAACCCTNCTGGAGCCAGAAGCATAGGTCAAGAGACTCTTCCCTCAACATCACATCAGCTGAAATTTGTGCCAAAGGAAAAATGCTAGAGTTCTGACAGAAAGGCTAAAGTCTAACTAAAAGTCTCAACGCTGTCCAAGATGAGAAGTAGCTGCACAGATCTGAGGAGACCCAAGGGTTGGTAGATAAAGCAGCCAAACACAGAGCAACATGCAGGCAGAGAAAGTCATCAAGACGGAGTAACTGGNCTGTGTCAAAGAGTCAAGTTGTAGTGCAAACAGTGAGGAAAGGAGGGGAAAGACAATGATGAGGGCTGTTGGCTACAGCAGGAGACTGAGATAGCCCAGGTCCAGAAGAAGCTAGTGTCTGATGAGTACGAGGGCTCAGCAGCCTAGCAGTGATGAGGTTCAGTGTCTAGTGCTTCTGCCCCCATGGCAGTTTGCTGTCTGGAATACCTCTATTCATAGAGGCGACTATCCTGACATGTTTCTCAATTACGCACAGGCCTCAGTGCCTTTGCTCACCTCCTAAAAGAGGTGATCATATCTGAAGAAGGGAAGGCACACTTTTCTNGCTGTAGGTGAATGTTTTGTCTGGGTCCCGCCAGGCCCCACNTGGTATAGCCCACCCAGNGGTCCCGCAGCCACTTATAAATTAATAACTCAAAAGCTTATATTAATTACAACTGCTTGGCCATTAGCTCAGGCATATTACTGACTAGCTCTTATACTTAAATTCAGCCCATTTCTATTAATCTATGTTTTGCCACNTATTCTGTGGCTTTACTGGTCTACAGGCATGTTGCTTCTTCNANGGCGGCTGGCATCTCCTGACTCAGCCTTCCTCTTCCCAGAATTCTCCTTGTTTGTTCATTCCGCCTATACTTCCTGCCTGGCTACTGGCCAATCAGCATTTTATTTATCAATCAGAGCAACACATATTCACAGCATACAGAACAATATCTCCATCATCTGGCCTTTGCTTTTGGTCCTTATGTGATATCACTGCAACATATGTGCTATGAAGGGCCAATTTTTAAAGCATAGTATTTAAATTTCCCCTATTTTGTACTTAATCCCACATTTACAGAACTCTGCCTTGTTGGCATGGAAATGCACTGGCCATTGGTGACCATCCTCACATCAGTATCTTCCAGTGAGCGAAGGCAAAAACTAAACCCAAGTATTAGCTGCTCCTTTCCTTCTTCCCCTGCGCATCCAGTAACTTCCCTGGTCTTAGTTTTCTCTTTAGCTTTGCCCAGTGAGAATGAACAGCAAGACAAATGCCTGCCTACCAGTGCTTCCCCATAAGCAAGGCAGCAGCTTGCACTTGAAGGATGATGACCAGANGTGTCTAAAGAATGGCAGGATTCAGGGTAGTTTGAGTTTGTGTTTTGCAATGCTGTTACAGTAAGAACAACCCACAGTATTTGGCTTCGTGTCTCAATTTTAATTCATATTCCTCTCCATGCAGCACACTGAAGCTAGAAGAGCTTTGCCCCCAAGTCCTTTTATGTCTTACCAGCCCACACAGGATGTAAACCCATTGCTCCTGGGATCCCATGGTGTCTTTGAACACACTTCACAGGAGGAATTAAATGTAGGTCTCCATAAGTCTCTCCCAAAGCAGAAACTAGGACTCATTTTACTTTCAAATCTCCAAATGAATCAAAACTTTGGTCAGAAAATGCAAAGAGAATGTGTGAGATTTGATCTTGTGGGAACAGGTGTTTGGGCAAGATTTCNGCCATGTATTTTAGCCTCTGACTTGGACTACAGCACTAAACATTATCCGTGCCCTCTGCATATAAATGAGCGGACTGCACACACACATGGAGAGACCAGCCCTCTCCATTCCTTCTACTCCTTCATGAAATCACCAAGCTGACACTTCAGGGCTACTTGTACTTTCTTTACATCATGAAAAATNTGTTCACTGGAAAGCGAATCCACCTTNTTAATCACCCTTGAAATAAAAGGGAGAAGCTGGAGAAATGCGCTGGTGGCTTTGGTTTGCAAAGGACCCGGGATCAGTTCCTAGCACCCATGTGGTGATTCACAACCATCATAACTCCAGTTCCAGAAGATCCAATGCCTTCTCCTGACCTCCACAGGCACCAAGCAAAACACTCATGCACATAAAATAAATCTTAAAAAATAATTTTAAAAGGAGATTTGTTATAAAATAAAATTAAGCAAAAGGAATCCAGGCATGGTGGCACATGCTTGTAATTCCATCATGTATAAAACAGACAACAGAATCGTAAATTAGAGGCCAACCTTGTCTACCTAACAAGACCCTGTCTCAAGNATGTATATCAAGATAAGTGATGCATAAAAGACACAATGTCCTGGCTGCTGATGCAGCTTGGTAGGTAGAGTGTTTACCTAGCATGGAGCCCTGTGTTTGATCCCCAGAACCTCATTAAACTGGTTTAGTGATGCATGTCTGTATGCCCAGAACTTGGGAGATAGAGTTCACAGCCATCCTCAAGTATATAGCAAATGCAATGACAGTTTACAGGGGGTGGGAGTGGGGGGTTGGAGGGGGGGCATTCATATTGATGCTCAAAACTACAGCTTACAACCATGCCATGGCAAGAATATTTGAAACATCTTAATTAATAATAAACATGATAACATACCAGCTCATGTTTGCCTTGCTGTTGAAACACAGCTATCTGAATATTTGGGGGAGAAAAAGGCATGAAAATGCTCTATGTTTTCCCTGAATGCTAACATTAACTTGAAATAGCAAATTCTGAATCAACAATCACAAAAAAAGCAGACAGTAAAATTCAGTGATACAAAGTTAGGATGTGGTAACACGATGAGGCAAGNCAGTTACAGGGCAGATTAGCCATTGACTAGATACGGTCCACACCGGCCACTTAATGCTCTTAGACTTAGAGTCAGAATTGGTTAGACTCCAATGGTCTTACATGATCATCTCCTACTAGATTCTGTGACTTGTTCATTTTAACGTCACTGGGATCTAAATGACCATCTGATCAAGGCAGCGCACTCAAGAAGATGGTGCAGAGGATGAAGACAGAGAGGATGTGTGAGAACAGATCCAACATTATGTTCTGATTCCTTTAGCATAAAACTATTTTCTCATAGTTGGAGTTATTTTTGTGGGGTTACAAATCTTGGTTCTGGCAAAGTTACTTTGAAGCAATCCTCTTCTGTTATATCTATGAAACTGTGTATCAGACTGTGGTGTGTGAGTACCAGACACACACCTGTAGTCCACATTATGAACAAACATGCCTGTGCAGTTTGATGACTTCTGTCCTATCACTCTGAAATGCTTAGATTGAATTCTAATCAAAAATAATACAAGAGCAAGGGCTTTGCTTCTGATTTTCTATGCCAGCCCCCTCTTTTCAGGAGTGTTCTTGATTAAAATAAATAGAAACCTCCCTTATTCCCTGACTCACTTTACCTGCAATCCAATTTTAAGGGAAGAAGTTCAGGAGTACAAGAGACACCATATAAAGAATTGCACCACTCATCCTTGACAGCCCCAATACAGGCATTTTTGTTTCAATGTCAGGCCCTCTGCAATGAATACGAAATAAATTAATATCTACCATAGTTAGGCCAGGGCTACTGCCTTATAGTGGGGTCAAAATAATGCTGAAGAAGGTAGATGGAAATGACAAATCAGCTCTCCCCATAGTGTGTATGGGGGTGAGTTCTCTCAGGTAGCTTAAGGAAAACTAGTGATTCATCTGACATGTCTTAGTTAGGGTTTCTATTGCTGTGAAGAGACACCATGACCATAGCAACTCTTATAAAGGAAAACATTTAATTGAGGTGGCTCACTTATCATGGTGGGGAGCATGGTGGCATGAAGGCAGACATGGTGCTTGCTACATCTTGATATGCAAGTAACAGGAAGTGGACTGTGGTGCTGGGCAATATCTTGAGCATATATGAGACCTCAAAGCCCTCCTCCACAGTGACACACTTCCTCCAACAAGACCACACCCACTCCACAAGGCCACACCTCCTAATAGTGCCACTCNGTTTAGGGGCCATTTTCTTTNAAACCACCACACAATGCTTCCCTCGTTGATATCAAGCTGAGGTGAGGGCTGAGGTCAGCTACTTTCTCTTCAGGACAGTAGAAGCCCACAGAAAAGACCTGACTAATGTCCAAATGAAGCCCAAGGTAGCCGAGCGGCTAAGACACAAGTGAGAATGGTTTTGAACTCTTGGGACCTGTGNGGTTGTAAGGTATAGCATAATCACAGGAAGAANGATGCTACTCTTTCTGTGAGGAGAATATATGAAAGACTGGGGAGAAGTGTGAGAAACAACTCCTAAAGCGCTGCCACCTCTGCTCTCAGCTTACTTTGCCTTACCCATCCTCTGACCCCACAAGGGAGCCCCTGCTTCAATAATCTCCCAACTCCAGATCCTGCCCTCTGCCCTACTTTGAGACACGTAATTCTTCCCTTCACTCATATTTCAGTGTGTACTAGCCTGAGGAGGTTCAGGACCACTGCTCAGGACCCTGTGAAGACTTCAACACCCCTCCTTTCTGTTTCCTAGGCCAGGATCTCTCAGAGTTAATTGATTGGTGACTCTGCCTAGTCTTGCACACAGGTCCAATGGGACCATTGTTCTTAAGGGAAAAGAAAGGGCAAGTGGTGTTTTGCAAGACAAAAGGAAGCACACCCAAGCACTCTTCAGTGCAGCTTCTTGTGACACTTCAGGAATCAAGAAGGGATAAACCGGTTCAGCACCTTCAAATTCAGTCCTTTAACTCCTACCAACAAGGNAAGGCATTTAGATGGCCACTCTTAGGATACTAAAAAGCAGTCATTCTTTCTCACAATACCTCACATCAAAAGGTAGAGGGCTTTCTACTCCTTCAATTGGATTGGCTGGATGATCAGCCCCTACCTGCTATCCCCCACCTACCCACTCCCAGAGTGATGCCATGTGAAGAGGACTGAAGGACATCCTCAGGGAAGATAAGAAGCCACACAGATAGAGCAACCTCAAATATGAAAAAGGTGGTTCGTGTCGGCCTCTCTAACATGGCTTCTGGGGAACCTGCTTCTCATGTGTTAGCTCCAGGCTCCCAAGGTATGTGTCATAGAAAGTCATCCTAGTAGACATTGTATTGCTTTACCTAATGTAACACCAGACGTCACACGGTGCCACTTCATGCGTTACATCCTTTAAAAGTGAGTGACTAAGGCCGATTCAATATCCAAAGGGAAGGGAACTGAACTCCACCGTGTCATGAGATGTATGTAAAAGAACTTACAGGTGTGTTTTAAAACTACCACACAGATCATTGCCACTCCAACTCTCATGGAAAGTGAGCAAGATGTTTGAGAGAAAGTTTCAGTGTACCAGACTTTAAAATACTACAGAAACTATTCCTATGCACTTATCTCTAACTGGCCTTGCTTTAGATGCAAACAACTATATAGAAGATGGGTAGGAAACAGTGCTTAGAATTTNCTAGATATTAATGAAAAGGATTTGTGATAATTAATGACCATTCTTCCAAAAGCGAAAGATTTAACTTCTGTAGGACTTTTCAAGCAATGGTGAAATTTCCCAACTATCCCCAAATTATCATCTTTCTTCCTAGCAGTGGTTTGTGGAAAAGCATCTATACTTGNGGGGGTGTACTGGCTGGTTTTGTGTGTCAACTTGACACAAGCTAGAGTCATCAGAGAGGAAGGAGCCTCAACTGAGAAAATGCCTTCATGAGATCCACCTGTAAGGCATTTTCTCAATTAGTGATCAATACGGGAGGGCCCAGCCCTGGATTCTATAAGAAGGTGGGCTGAGCAAGCCAGAGGAAGCAAGTCAGTAAGCAGCTCTCCTCCATGGTCTCTGCATCAGCTCCTGCCTCCAGGTTCCTGCCCTGTTTGAGTTCCTGTTTTGACTTCCTCCAATGATGGACTATGATCTGGAAGTGTAAGCCAAATAAACCCTTTCTTCCCCAACTTGCTTTTTTGTTCATGGTGTTTTATCACAGCAATAGAAACCCTAAAAAAGGGGGTCTCTTCAGCCACCATGACCAGCAGAGTAACAATCTGTTGGGGGTAGGGAGGCTAGAAGGCAGTTCTGTTCAACAGGGCTCAGTAGCTGGCATTGGTTCAAACTTTGGGAATCTGACCCTGAGTAGTTTATTTTAGGCATATTTAAACAAAGCATAATTTGGTGGAAATTTTCCTGGTGACAAGTAACACATAATAAAGCTTAAGATATGACTAACGTCAAAACTCCTTGTAAGGTGCATGTGGCATCTTCTATAAAGATGCGTTCTATAGATTGACAAGCTCACAATGAGGGTCTGGGGGAGGATCCGCTGTGGATCCTCAGCCAGACAGATAGGTAGCACAAAAGTCACCAGGCTATAAACCATGCCCACTCCCAGCCTTCTGGGTAAAGAACAGGTTATACATCTCTCCCTTTGAAGAGACAGCCCTGTGTGTTTAACACTCCTGGTTCCCCTAGTGCTGATCTGTGAGCGCAAGGACCTCTCTGCCTCCCACATATACTCTTTTTTCTTCATGAGTAAGTCATTCAACCATCAGTACTTTTTTGTATTGTTTAGATAGAACCTCTAACCATGAGAGAATCCTGTGTTCTGAGCCGTAGGGACACAAATGATAGTGGAATGGAAGCCATAGGTTCTGAGCGTGTATTAGAGGTAGAAGGCAAAGTTGATATATGTCTGAGACTATCTAAAATTATCTCATGTTTTCACTGGAGGAGGTTACCATATATTTTCTGTCCATTTGCCAATAAGAATATGGAGAAAGAGAGTGATGTTAGAGCTTGTGTTCAAAATAACTATCTGTTGCTATTGGTAACAAAGTCTCAGTGAACTGAACTGTAGGAATCCGTGGCCCTTTTTGACTTTCAGATGGTTAAAGGTTTTAGAAAAGGGACTTGGTTTATTTTTGGTTTTTATAGTTCACATATTTCTCAGAAGGTCAGTAGGCCTTGGGAAGGTTTATAGACTATATTTAGATTACTAAAATCATGTTTTATACAAAAATGTTGGGGAGTTAGCCAAAAGTTAAATCTTAAAAACTGAATTGGAAGATATCAGCTGTTGATACAGTCTGTCACCGTGTGAGTGCTCACTCTTCACAGGAGCCATTGTCCCTACTCTATAGACCTTTCTAGCACCCTCTTATTATGTGTTGGCTTTTTCCTTCTGTCTTCACTCTAGGTTTACCCTTTGGACTTGAGGGAATTGGACTAACCCAGTGTCTACACTCCGATTTTTTTTTTCACATTTGCAAATAACACAGTATTTGACCCAAACCAATCTGAGCCAAAAAGAAATCTATCAGCTCATTTCCTTTGGAAGTTCAGAAGTTCAAGCATGAATGTTCAACTGATTGCTGGGACTGATTTTCTAAGTGTCCTATGAGTCAGCTTCTGTGTTGACTCCTTTCTCTGGTGTTCTTTGTCTTTCTCTACAGCCCTAAAATAGTGCTACCTGCCCTGGAAACATCTCCGGGTGACACAGGAATATTGGGTGTCTGAGGACAATGGAGGCCTTTCTCCTCTTAAGGAGCTAGGGTCCTGGAAAACAAAAAACAAAAAACAAAAAAAAACCAGAAGGACACTGAAGTCAGTGGCTTTCAGTTTCTTGTCTTGCAAATTTGAAGAATAATTCACAAACCATAGAGAGTGAGTTTTAAAAAGATGTTTAATACAGATTCTTAAGCGGGTCGAGGNGAGTTGCTAAGACTGTATAGAGCTCCTATGTAGCAGGAGGGGTCGGTCTAGGTGCTTTGGAAAGGATTTACTTAAGGAAGAAACTGGTTGAAGTTTGAGAGGAGGGTGAGCTGGTTACTCCAGGCACCTTCTCTCCATCTCTGTCAAACTTCTAGGCAGAGATACTCATTGAGGAGATAGGAAAGAAACAAGGGCCAGAGCTCTCTTCTGCCACGTTTCTCCGCCAGCAAGGACCCTCTCAGAACTGTCCCTCTGGGGCTCCTGCCCTCCCTGGCCAGTTTCTAGCCCCTGTGCTTGCCCCCTGGAATTTATATCTAGAGAACACAGTGAACACATTTCTTACTCAGAACTCTTAAGAAATGTCCAAAAATTCACAGTCCTTCCACCGGAATGGATCTCTATCCTACCCTTGTGCCAACAAAATATGCTGTGACAATTGCTTAGGCCTTAATCCAGCTTCCACCCCNGCAGCAAGAGCCCATCTGGGCCATAGGTGATAAGACGGAAAAGAAATGGATCCCAAAGGAGAACAGGGGCTCTTGACAGAAGCAGAAGTGGACGCCAGGGAGGCAAGGAGCAAATAGCTTTGGCCATTAGCTCTTCCTCTGCCCAGATGGCACTGGGCACACCAGCCCCACTGAGCTCTTCATAACCCCCTAGCATGCCCTTTTCTCTTTCTTCTTTGTGTTGACTGATGCTGAATGTGTTTAATGGGTTCTGAACCCACAAAATGTCATGAAAGAGTACAAGTGCTCCTTCCTGAAGACACAGTATAGGTCATACACACTAGGTCACCAGACCACATTCAACAGAGCATCGTGGCAATACCAGGGACCTACAGAAATTAGTATTATGGTTCCCAAATGTACTGACCATGTAAACTGAAGCACATATGATTTTAAAAGTCTATCCTAATGTAGTAAGAACTATGATAGTGATTGGGACAGGAATATGCCACCCCAAAATAGGCTCCTCAGCATATGGACTATTCTGTGCTGAAGGTAATTGAGGAATGGCAGACCCAGGAAAAACTCTGCAAATAGAATGTAAGTTTCCCTCTTTAAGGACATCTACACTTAGAAAAGCAGTTCCCATCTGTAAAGGTGACACACTCTTCTGTACCAGGAGAACAGGGTGAGGGCTATAACTCCCCACCAGAGAAAGACCAANTGAAATCTGCAAACTGCATTTTAATAGACTGCCTTGCTCCTCTTCTAGGCCTCGGTCATCTTCTCGTAATTCCCCTTCCTCACCAAGGTTAAAATCCCCTTCTCCTTGCCATGCCTCAGATGGCATATATCTGAGCATGCCCAGTTCTGGCTGCTTTCCTGAGCCACATTTTTCTCTGTGGGCACCGATGTAAATGTACATGATTAAAACTGACTTTGCTTTTCTCTCGTTCATCTGCCTTGTACTGGTTTCACTCACAGGCGCAGGAGAAGGTAGCGAGAAAGTGATTTTTCCTCTCCTACAGTCCAATGCCTGCCTCAGACCTGTAGTGCTAAGAAACACTTAGNAGAATGGCAAATCAACTTCAGGGGTGCTGTAAGCTCTGTTATTTTTAAAGTATTAAGGTTCTTATCCTCTAAGCAATTAATCCCTTTGAAACTACTTCTTTTCAACCCAAAGAGAGGCCAGCTTCATAAGTGTGAATCACTGTGAGCTNAACTGTTGAGAGAAAGAAATGAGTTTCCTTTGTGATATGGGAACATATAGGACAGGGTTAAAGGGAAGGGAACCAGAGCGAGCACACCCCTGGGTCTTNTCATATTTTTATCAAGAGCCATTAAGATCCAGAACTGGGTAAATATCATTCAAATGACACAAAATGAAGCTTTGTCCTCAAACAGCCATCTAGAAAGAAACAGACCCACAAACAATATGCACAAAGGACCNCACGTGTTAACAAGTGTCCCCAAGGGTGGCAGTGGCACTGAGAGAGCCACTTCTCTTTCAGCACTCCCACCTGGAGAACAGATAAGTCCAGGCTCTGCAATGGTCTGGTCCCTGCTTGACATCTTCCTGTTGGTGACATCTCCCTTATTTGTTGCTCTTCCTGCTAAACCTTGGNTCTTTCCTGCTGCATTNCCTGCTGTTGCAAAGGCCTGTGAACTGGAGGGAGGCTCACCGAATAATTTAAAGGCAGCTTCTCACTTCCAGGAACAACACTCCTGGTTACCTAAGATAACGAGGCTACCTGAGCATTTGCATGTGTGTTCCAGACAGGCACACACTGGTGGTGACACTGTTAGGTTGCTAGTTGGCAGGATTAGAGGCCGTTAGGGCTGGACCCCTCCCTCACAATCAACAGCTTGTAAAACTAAGGCTGGAACTACAGTGCCAGAACTATCAGAATTACCAACCCTAGGAACGGGACCAAGCCATACTTCTGGCCTTGGGAGGAGGTGTGACATCCTAAACTGTCATGTGGATGGGCATTGGTTGGTAACTGTCTAAACCTGATTCTAAGAGTCCTTAACCCTATAAGATTACTATCAGGATGCTTGTGATAAAGCACAGGGGCATACCTTATCCTCTCATGTAAGAGTCAATCCAAATGGACCTGTCAATCACCTATCCAGGAAAATGGTCCTCTGGAAAGCTGTCTGCTAGATTATTTAGAAATTGTATAAAACTAACCTAGAATGTAGTTCAGCACAATGGTCCATCTGGCCATTTTTACCCCNTAAGAGTATTTCTCTTTGCTCTCTTTGCTCCGTGATAAACTGTATGTATCTTCTACATTTATGCTTGTGTGTTTTTTCTGATTTTTTTTTCCAGAGAGATTACAAGGTTTGGGGAGTCTACAGTGAGATCCTAGTGATGCTGTTAGCCAAAATAGCCAAGGAGTCGGCAACAACCGTAAGCACCCAGAGAATTCCAACATCACTAGGAGTTGAGGGATGATGCTATACATGAAGGAACTAGCTGGATTAGTTGGTAGACAACCGGGCCAAGGGAAAGCATAGCTGTACCCTGTGCTAAGACAACACATCCAGGAGCAGTTACATATTTAACACAAAGCTGTGCAAGTTTTGTCTTCTTCCTCTTGCTCCTCCCAGCCTCTGAGAGGCATTTCAACAAACATCTTCCCAAGGGAACAAACACACATCACAAATACATTAGAGTCCTAAATAGAAATAGAGGTGAGAAACAAAACATGGAAAGATCTANAAGCCCCACCCAGCAATGTTTGTTTATCCAAGTCCNCANAAAAATGNGCTTGAACCATTCCTCAAATTATGAACCCTTGAGACTTGTGGGTGACTGTTGAAATGTGTGGACTGAGTCAGGGCTGAACATAGAATCCAAGATAAGCACAGATGACTAGAAACAAATTTGAGCAACATCGTCCTCCTTCTACCTGCATCCATGAAAGTTGCTTTTATTAACTGAAATAAGCTCCTGGATTAATTTAGATAAACCCCTTTAGGTTCATTCCTGTCCCTGCATGGAACCCAGCATGCATTAAGCCCGTTCTGGCCAGCGCTCAGACATGTTGAGGCGTGTTGCAAGGACGTGTAGGCATGTGGGAGACCTACCAGGAATTTTCTTAGATGAGAAACAGAGAGAAAGAATTCCTGCTCAAGAAAGCTCTAGAACAAGCAAGGCTATACTAGGACAGTGGTCCAGAGTGGGAGGGGCAGAGAGGTAAAGAGAGTGAGGAGGCCTCTCAGAGGCTGATGGAGTTTCAAATTCCTGTTTTGGAAACTTTCAGAGTATTACAATAAGGTACATCAGCACCAGGTTATAAAAGCAGGCACATTTTACACANTTTCATTTAGCNTACTAACATATTTGGTTTTTAACACCAAAATAAAAAAAATACATTGCAAATAATTGGTGTTATTCACAAGATATTAATGGGTTTTGCAAGCATTACAAATTCATACTTCAGTGTGGGTGATGTGATCCATCGGGCTCCTCCCAAAAAGACTATGTGAGAAATGCTATCTTCCTTCAATTCTACTGACATCTCTCTGAGATGCTTCCCAGGATCCCTCTAGAGTCATCCTCCAGTCATTCTGATCCATCCTCACCATCCCAGCCTGAGTATTATGTTTACTTGCCACAGGAAGAGAGCAAGTAGGAAGAGGTCCTGATGTAGCTAGTCACTGAGATGCCGAACATGCAGACCTGGTGCCAGCAGCATCTTCAGCAACTTCAGTGACCATGGCAACCACAAGCATCAGCACAGACGTTGTCATCTTGACCAGGTGTCAGCAGCTTTGGCAAAGCCTCAGCCATCACAGGAACTGCCTTTGAGTGGCACCAGCACCAGCTGCACCCCTAGATGTATAGAAAGTAGGGCATTCACCCTNACTGTTGTGAGAGCCAGGAAGATGAGGAGAGTCGGATAGCCNAGAGATAACCAGGATTATTTTTTCCATCAACTCAACTTCAACTTCCCTGCCCTCTCCCTGGGTGGCTAGGCTCCCTGGGGGAACACACACTGTTTCTCCATGACTAGTTTATTTTATAGAACTGACCACTCTGAGAATCACCAGGGACCACTGAATGGGCGAGTCCCTTCCATTATGCAGTTAATACCAAGAAGCCTAGATAGGTGCTGAAGAGATGGCTCAGTGGGTAAGAGTGTGTCCCGCTCTTGCAGGGGACCTGAGTGTAATTCTCAGGACCCAGGGTCAGGTGACTTATATCTACCTGTAACTCCAGTTCTTTGGCCTCAGTGGACACTGGCATTACTTGCACAAACCCACACACAGACAGATACACATACACAGTTAAAAATAAAAAACACTTAAAAGAGAAGAAGCTCACTTATCCAGTGACACAAGGCACATTTGCCCATAGTAGCTTTATTAATAAGTTTTAAGTATTGTAACTTTGCTTTGGATATTAGCTCTTTCTTTTATTTTATTTAGTTCCAAAGTTTGGAAAGAGAAGTGTACTTGTCTCATAGAAATCATCATCATCGTCATCATCACATCACCCTGTCTCTTATACACATCTAGATGTGTATAAGAGACAGACCCTATCATCATCATCATCATCACCATCATCATCATCATCATCATCATCATTGTCATCATCGTCATCATCACCATCATCATCACCATCATCATCATCATCACCATCATCATCATCATCATTGTCATCATCATCATCATCACCATCATCATCATCATCATCGTCATCATCACATCACCATCATCATTGTCATCATCATCACCATCACCATCATCATTGTCATCATCATCATCATCACCGTCATCATCATCACCATCATCATCATCATCATCGTCATCATTAATTGTTATCCCCCCAGGGTCTGGTATATTATTTGGTCCTAGAAGACACCTACAAATGTATTTAATTCGGGCTGGTGAGATGGATTAGCAGGCAGAGACATAATGCTCAGGGTGGGAGGTGAGGACAGAATAGAAGGATGACTCCAAAGGAAACCGAGTCAAACCTACAACCTGAGCTCAATCCCTGGCGCACACTCGGTGGGAAAAGAGAACTCACTCCCCCAAGTTGAACTCTGACCTCCACACATGTACTCACACATATATATCCATGAAAAAACAAACAAATTAGTCAATTAAATATATTTAAAGTAATGAATGAGAATACATATAATACTTGTCCCTGGGTAATACTAGAAATGTCTGATAGGAATTTGGGGGTAAGTGTAAAATCAAAAAGGCAAATAAAAAAAATGGATTGATGACTGTTACAGTGACTCAAATTTTAGCTGAAGGTTGTTATACCTCATTCATTTATTGATTTGTGCTTTTAAGAAACATCTTTTGCTTATCTAACATGAAATCAGTGCATAGAAACCGTCCCTATGTTTAATCAGTTCACACTACCTGGGCAGGCAGCCTCAGTGTGAATATCAGAAATTCAGTATGACATGATTAACTAACAATGCAAGCCAGTTACTGCAGTGGTAGAAGAAGGTGAAAATTAATTCTGCTAGTCAAGAGAGTTNGGAAAGTTCCCAAAAACTGAAGACAAACAAACAAACAAAAACCCCTGACGTCAATCAACTCACAATATGGAAAAGAACGTAGTGCTGAGGACATGGGACAAGGCAGTAGGTGCCCACAGGTCTGAAAGCTAGTGGGTTGGTGTGAACCACCAACCAGTGATTTACCCATTCCAACAAGCATTAGCGGAGAGCCTAACATGCACAAAGAATTTCCAAAGTTCTTTATGTGGTTGATAAAAGTATGAGAGAAAAAAAGAGCAAGCTACCTGTTGGTATATATGGAGTGGCAATTTAGAGCACTATTGCTGTCATCTCAGGATTGAGCACCCTCCAAGGCACAGCACTTGGAGATATTTCCTTCCTGCAAGGAGGGNGAGTGATTTGAGCTTTGACCCAAACTTAAACCCATAATCCTCAACATTGAACAAAGAAGATNGAGTCTGGAATACTCTCACATTAATATCCTATATCAATGACAGCAGAAAATGAAATCACAAGGTCGTTTCTGCTCTGGGAATCACAATGTCACAGCAGTGACATCCTCAGGCCACAAAGTATTCGATAGAAGAAATATTCGTAAACATGATCCTGTGTTGGGTACTTTTTTGGTTGCTATGGTAAAATATCCTGACAAAAGAAACTTAAGAGACAACTGGTTGAATTTGGCTCACAGTTCATGGGTACAGTCCGGCACAGTGGGGGACTCCTGGTGACAAGAGCTCGAGGCAGTTGGTCACACGGCACTTACGGCAATGAATGCTTGTGTTTAGTTTATCTCCTTCTTTTAATTCAGACAAAGACCCAAGCCAAGAGAACGGTGTTGCGTACTCTCAGGGTGGGTCTTCCTACCACACTTACCCTAATCAAGATAATCCCTCACAGACATGGCCAGATTATAGAGAGAGAAAGATTATGCCCAGTCAGAAAGCAGAAATGGGTTTAGCTGCTAATGACCCAAGGCTTTATGAAAGGGACCAGCCTCCTACCTGTGGCCCTACTGCTTCTACTTGCTCTTTTGCTTAAGTTAGCTTGGTGGACTCTTATTTGTCAGTGAAGAGATTTAGCCTTCAATAATAATAATAATAATAATAATAA
>LZPO01054711.1:873863-888228 GCA_001675575.1 Neotoma lepida
CCGAGGGAGTCAGAGGGCAGAGCAGAGACTGGCATGACTAAAGGTCATGGCCCTGGAGCTGCTTAACCGAAGGAGGATTTTGAGCATCATTCTGAAAGACTTCATGTGCACCGAAGTTTCAAAAATGATCTACACAAGTGGCAGAAGTTTGGACCAGGTAAAGGCCCATCCCCACCCCAGTCCTTTGAATTATCAATTAGTCTGAGTGCTGTGGCATGAGGTGTAGAAGGTCCATGGGTTGATTTGCAGATGCTCTTTCTCCTCAGATTTTTGGAGCTAGCACATCACTTTGTGTTTTTGTTCCCTTTGTCTTCTTTTCTGAATCCAGAAAGAGCTGTGTTCCGGTGTCTGCCAGGCAAAGTTGCTAGAGGCAGCATTCCCGGAAGCTCACTGCTCCAGATGATCCCAGACCTCACATGACCTGACCACATGTCTAGAAATGTTATGTCTTTCCAGGATGTGATTCCTCCTAACAGAAAACTCACTGTCAATCCCCTGCCTCAGAAGCTGCTGCTGTGAGTGACCAGCATGAGTAACATCAGGCAAGGCAGCTTTGTCCAGGTCACGGGCCAAAATGAGGTGGACAGCAGNTGCACCCAAGGGAGGTGTGAGCCCCACCAAACACAGTGACTTCAAGCACATGCCACACTCAGCTTAACTGAAACATTCAGAACAGGAATGGAAGGACAGTGGCTCTTTCCTGTTAAGACATAGTATGCAGGGGGTGCATATTTTGTTACATTAGCTATTTCAGCTTATCTGGTTTGAATTATGGGACAACTNTTGGGGATCCTGGTGNCTGTGGGTTGGATGAAGGGAACTGACTCTCAGTGTGTGCTTCAGACATGTGTAGGAATANGAAAATATGCCTTTAGACAGATATTAAATGATGACAGGTNTATGGTAAAGACATTTGTAATGTAAAGTAGGGTTTGGTGGCACATGCCTATAATCTCAGCTGTCAGGAAGCTGAGGTAGGAGAATCGGGAGTTTGAGGCTATGTAACTTGACCCTGTGTTTTAAAAAAAAAGTGTTTTTAATCCATAATTACTTAAAAATAATTACAGAGACAAAAATCTATAAAGACAATCAAAACAATAATAATCATTTATTGGGCTTTACACATATGCCAGATATGTCCAGAAACCCCTCAAGAGTATGCTGGAATAGGTGTGATGGTTTCTCAGCTGACACCTTGATGAGATGTAGAATCCCCTGGGATATGGGCCTATCTAGGCAAGCCTGTGAAGAATTATCTTGATTAGATTAACTGAGATGGGAAGCCCCACCCACTGTGGGTGGAACTACCCCTAGGCTGGGATCCCAGATCATGTGAAGAGAGGTATCTTAGTCAGTGTTTCTATTGCTGTGAAGAGACACCATGAGCATGGCAATTCTTATAAAGGAAAACATTTAATCGAGGTGACTTACAGTTCAGAGGTTCAGTTCGTTATCGTCATGGCAGGAAGCAGGGCAGCATGCAGGCAGACATGGTGCTGGAGAAGAGCTAAGAGTTCTTACATCTTGCTCAGACAACAGGAAGTGGTCTGAGACACATGGCTTGAGCATAGGAGACCTCAAAGCCTGCCTCCACAGTGACACACTTCCTCCAACAAGACCACACCTACTCCAACAAGGCCACACTTCCTAACAGTGCCGCACCCTTTGGGGGCTATTTTCTTTCAAACCACCACAAGGGGAAAGTGAACTGAGCACAAACATTCCTCTCATTCTTCTTCCTGACTAAGACTGTCATGTGAGCAGCGCTGCTCCATGCTCCTTTGGCCTTAACTTCCTTGTCATGAAGGCCGGTGCCCTGTAACTGTGAGTCGAAATAAAGTCTTCCTTCCTAGATTGCTTCTGTAAGGGTGTCTTATCAGAGCAACGGAAAGGTAACAAAACCACTGGGTAACCTCACCTGAGAGTACTCTTCCTGTTGGAAAAGAGGTAGGGTTGAGAATGGGTCTTATGTGGCCTTGCTGGCCTCGAACTCAGTATGTACCTGAGGATGACCATGAACTCCCGATCCTCCTGCCTCCACCTGCTGAGTGCTGGCTTTACAGCTGTGTGTCACTATGCTCATTTTTTATGCAGTGCTAGACCTCGAACCCAGGGCTTCATCCATGCTACCAACTGAGCTTCATTCCCAAGCATTCTTTAAATCACCCTTAACTTTGTGTCCTAAATGGGTCTCATCAGTGTCTAACTGGTCACCCCTCACCCAGTTAGACTGAGCCCCACTGTATTGCTTTGCCACCCAGAGCAAACCAGTTTAGCTCACTGCTTCCTGGAGACAAGCTTAGGCCTGGCAAGGATGACTTGAGATTCTCACGTGTATCTTCCCTTCCCCTCCCCTCCTTTCCGTCCTCTACCCACCTCCACTTGTACTTTAACTCAGTCTTTTCAAACTAGATGGGGCATCCAGGAAGTATCTGCTTCCCTTTTTATTCCACAGTCGACAGGTCTCCTAGCAACCCTGGCTATTCGCAGTCTGGGAGGTGGATGTGTCGAGGGAGTCTGGGAGGCAGAGGTGAGAATGTGAGGAAAGCTCTTTCCTCTCAGGCCCCGAAGTACAGAATTGCTACTTCACAGTAATTANTATTACAGAAGAAGGCTTTGGCTCCCCCTGCCATATCATATACTCAACTCTCAGGGTAACAAATGATTTGCTAAGGAGGGCAGGGCTGTACTTTCCTGCCAGAAGCAGAGATTTCTATTTGGAAGATACTGAATGATACTGCATCTGGCTTGCCTTAGGCACTCATGAAGAGAACAGTGAAGTTAAACGTGATTTGGGGGTGGAGTTTACAAGATCAGTTAGATCAATATGCGGTTCTTAAGATATATATTGAATTGTTCTTTGGTGATAATATAATTTTAAGGCCAGAAAATATCTTAGGTTCAGGTTGCTCAAGTATCATGGTTTTAAGCTGGTAAGTAGCGGCCTAGAGATGTAAGATGGCTTACTTTGTTGCTTTCTAATAAGAGAAGCTCAGAGCGGGGACTTGAATGCTGTTCCCTAAGTTCAGCGTGACACTTCTAACTACCCAGTATTGCCCATATAGATATGCCATACTGGCACACCACTCAAGGGATGAGCTGCAAAACAGCTTGGAGTTTTAGAGTAAAACTTGTGTTATAGACAGAGTGCAGAAGTAACTGAATCACGTGTNGGTGCCCTTGGCCTCACTGGTAACATGTCTTTCCTGGCTGAGTGAAGGCTCACTGACAGTTTTAGAGGTTCAATCCCTTATCATCACAGCAGGGAGCATGGCGGTGTGTAAGCAGACATGGTGATGGGGNAGTAGCTGAGAANTCTACATTTTGCAGGNAACAGGAAGCCAACTGAGACACTGGGCAGTATCCTGAGCATAGGAAACCTCAAAGCCTGCCCCCACAGTGGCACGCTTCCTCCAACAAGGCCACACNTCCTAATAGTGCCACTCCCTATGAGATTATGGGGGCCAATTACATCCAAACGATCACAACATGAAGGTGGAAGGGGGGTGGAGAAGAGAAAGGGGACCAGCTGGTTGGGAACAAGAGACANTAATTGGCTCCCTGTGAGATTATGGGGGCCAATTACATTCAAACCACCACAGAGATGGTATTCCATTCCCAGTGACCACAGCCCATCCACTCAGTTTCAGGGCTATTTCTGGAAAGTTTTAACAATCTGTAGAATTACAGCAAAATTCTTCATTACAAATGACAAACATCCAAGTCAAATTATCTTTGAAGAAAAAAAAGAACTGACAAGTTTGTTATTAGCTGGCATAACTCAGGGCAACTCAAAGAATGTGAGAGGTGCCACAGGCTCCAGGGCGGAAGGAGTGGNACTGGGCCTCTGTCCTCCACCTGGATTGTCTCTCTGTGTCTCCTCAGAGCTCTCTTATCTACCCTTCAAGCAAGACTTCTCAGCTGGGCATGCTGGCACATGCCTGTAATCCTAGTCCTTGGGAGATGGAGGCAGGAAGATTAGGAGTTCCAAGACTCTAGGGAGGCCTCTCATAGACCCACCTGAAGTTCATACCCTCCCCTGAGTCATCCCTCTGTCAGGGAGGAATGGGGGAGCCATGGTTAGCCAGCACTGCCACTGGCCCACACCTCTGTAAGTGGTAGGGAGGGGGATAGTTACTNGCAAAGGGGTGACAGGAAGCCAGCACCGATGAAAAAGGCAATAGCCATCACTGTCTGCTACATCTCGTTTTCTAAAAACTCTGAGGTCCAGCACAACCTCCATCATCACATGTTTCTCCTCCCTCCCTCCAGCTCACATGCTCACATATGGACCATTAATAAATAAACTTGGATAAAAACATTGGCAGCCCAGGGAATTCTGGATGAGTTCATCAGCCTTGTCACACATGAGCCTTATCCATGTAACCTGTAGGACACCTCCAAGGCCCGCAAGCAGGATGAGTGTGCTACATGCAGAATCCCTAGGGGGGAAGCCAGAGCCAATGCTCTAGTCTTGGTTTTGTCACTGAAGAACTCCATAGCCTTAGGAAAAGCTTTCCCCGTTTCCTCTCTGTTCCTTGGTTTATCAGATGGCAGAAGTCTGCCCTAGGTCCCTAAAACCCATCTGACCCTACTATCCTACATTGAGGTGCAACAGAGAATGTCNTTGCCCCCTCNAGTGGTTCATCTAAATTAGGAAAGCACTCAGAGCGTCTGAGTNCCCCTACTTGGAGAGAAAACTCTGTAGAGAGCCTACCTGACATATTCCTACCAAAACTGTAAAAGGTGCCCACCATTCTGGGCAGTGCAGGGCGGGTGGAAGACACCACTGCTTTATCAACCAAAGTCCTGGAGAAGCGCAGAAAGTGTGTGAGACAGAGAGCATTCTGCTGCATGCACAAGCAGCCAGCACCCTGACCTCTGTTCACCAAGACACTGTGTCCATACAGTAGGTGACAGAAACACACAGTGACGGCAACCTTTCGAAAGAGTTGTACTGAGGAACAAAAATATACCAGCCGCTTGCCACAATGTGAACAACTGTAGCCGGTAGAGGATTAGAGGAAAGGAAAGGTCAGTCTCACAAATGTTATTAATCAAAACTCTTTCGTTCCTGAAATGTTTATTGAGCATGTACCATGGTGGACTGGAGCACAGCACCAAAGGTGGGAGAATCTGCAGTTCTACATCTCTTGGGCCTCATTGGCTACCACAGATCGTATAAGTTAAGGAATGGACNTTGCCATAAAGTAGAGACCTAAGGTGTTCTCTGAATTACCATAGAAACAGTGAAAGCACACCATGATAGTATCAAGGAAACTATCCTTAAGGAAGTGATCCTTAAACTGATGTTGTGTGGGGCTCTCCTGGGGAGACACAACACAAATGTCTCTTTACCCTAGATAGGGAAACATTGACAGGTCAAAAGAGTGATTCTAGCAAAGGCAAACGACATGTAATGACTTTACCTGGGATTACTCGCGGGAGTTTTGGTGAATGGCTACTTAATGGCTGCATCCCTAAAAAGACCACCCAGCTGGTGACAACATATGACAGCTGTATCCCTGGAGCTCTCTGCCAACCTGCCAATGGCTGAACAGCTTTGCACACCTCCTCCAGGCAACTCTGCTCCTTCTCAGCGATTGATTGCTGCTATCACCTTGGGGAGGGGCCCTGGAAACCTTGCAGTCTTCACTCTCCAGGATTTGTGAGGTGAGCTTACTTCCTGAGTCCCCTGGCTCCCTCCTCCCTCCAGCAGGGAATGTGTCAATATGGAGGAACTTGACAGCTGAATTATCTGAATACTAGGAGGAACCAATTCAGTCCTGGACTAGGGCAGAAACAGAGCAAAGGATATGCAAGTTATGATAACTATTTTAAGTTTTTAAAAGATGNTANGTAAACTATCAGCATAGGCCGTGACCTGNGGATGCACAGAGGCATAAGACAATATTGCCTCACAATGATCTGTGGAGGACAAAGGAGAGGGCTTGTAGCCTATCACAGCTGTAGTCCGAGAAGATTGTGGTTGCAAATGAAGCATAGTTATGATGTTGACAGATGTGTGCAGACTATAACAGACAAATTATGCCTTAATAGCCTCCACCTTAGGGAGTTAACCATTTTTGGATATACAATAGATAGTGGGTGCTCTTGTGGATAAGGCAGCCTGTGTCCAGATCAGAGCTTACTAAACTTTTANTTCTTGCAACTCCCCCTTTGTCTAAAAAAATTTATGCATGATCCTGGTCTGCAGATACATAAAACAGGCATACTAATCAAACATCTACTGATAATAACTCATAAAGAAATTTATTTGGAGCTACTAAAAAGTTACCCAACTGGTCAAAATGCAGAGAATAAGTGTGGGGTGCCCAGTACCCCCAACACCTAAGGCTCAGGGAAGATTGTGGAAGAGGAGATAAAAAGATTATAAAGACAGAAGACCAAAATGTCTGCTGTGAAATGGTGTCTTCTAGACATGACAGGGATGCTGTCCCCATAAATCTTGATAGTACGGTCACTTAAACAAGACCTGCATAATGACAACTCCAGTCAACATGCATGAAGATTGGGGAAATCCCACAAGGCCCTATCCCTAGATGAACAGCTTCAGATAGTCAAGTCAATGGGTGTTGAAAGAGGGGAAATCAGTTTTCTCTATGTCTGAACCTCCTGAGGTTATCTAATCCCAAGTGGTCAGCCCTGAACACGTATGCATAATAGCAACACTAAGTGGGCTCAGTAGGTTGTATGCATGTGCATGTGTGTGTGTAACATTAGTAATCAGAGAAAAAGAAGTCATAAACTTGAGAGGGAGTTGGGGTGGAGACAGGAGGAGGTAGAGCGGCAGGGCAGAAATAATATACATACAGTACTCATGTAATAAATTCTCAAAAATATTTAAAAATTTACTTTGAAACAACTCTTTGTTAGGCATGTAATTTTACCATTATTAAAGATGAAGGCAAATTTGCATACTGATGAGATGAATGTGGTTTGTTTATTTTCACCAGAAGTAGAACAAGGCTATGGACTCTCAAAGCCCTCCCCTAGGTGGGCTCCTCCAGCAGGACTACATTTCCCCATAACCTCCCCACACNTTATGGGGGCCAATTACATCCAAACGATCACAACATGAAGGTGGAAGGGGGGTGGAGAAGAGAAAGGGGACCAGCTGGTTGGGAACAAGAGACAATAATTGGCTCCCTGTGAGATTATGGGGGCCAATTACATTCAAACCACCACAGAGATGGTATTCCATTCCCAGTGACCACAGCCCATCCACTCAGTTTCAGGGCTATTTCTGGAAAGTTTTAACAATCTGTAGAATTACAGCAAAATTCTTCATTACAAATGACAAACATCCAAGTCAAATTATCTTTGAAGAAAAAAAAGAACTGACAAGTTTGTTATTAGCTGGCATAACTCAGGGCAACTCAAAGAATGTGAGAGGTGCCACAGGCTCCAGGGCGGAAGGAGTGGNACTGGGCCTCTGTCCTCCACCTGGATTGTCTCTCTGTGTCTCCTCAGAGCTCTCTTATCTACCCTTCAAGCAAGACTTCTCAGCTGGGCATGCTGGCACATGCCTGTAATCCTAGTCCTTGGGAGATGGAGGCAGGAAGATTAGGAGTTCCAAGACTCTAGGGAGGCCTCTCATAGACCCACCTGAAGTTCATACCCTCCCCTGAGTCATCCCTCTGTCAGGGAGGAATGGGGGAGCCATGGTTAGCCAGCACTGCCACTGGCCCACACCTCTGTAAGTGGTAGGGAGGGGGATAGTTACTNGCAAAGGGGTGACAGGAAGCCAGCACCGATGAAAAAGGCAATAGCCATCACTGTCTGCTACATCTCGTTTTCTAAAAACTCTGAGGTCCAGCACAACCTCCATCATCACATGTTTCTCCTCCCTCCCTCCAGCTCACATGCTCACATATGGACCATTAATAAATAAACTTGGATAAAAACATTGGCAGCCCAGGGAATTCTGGATGAGTTCATCAGCCTTGTCACACATGAGCCTTATCCATGTAACCTGTAGGACACCTCCAAGGCCCGCAAGCAGGATGAGTGTGCTACATGCAGAATCCCTAGGGGGGAAGCCAGAGCCAATGCTCTAGTCTTGGTTTTGTCACTGAAGAACTCCATAGCCTTAGGAAAAGCTTTCCCCGTTTCCTCTCTGTTCCTTGGTTTATCAGATGGCAGAAGTCTGCCCTAGGTCCCTAAAACCCATCTGACCCTACTATCCTACATTGAGGTGCAACAGAGAATGTCNTTGCCCCCTCNAGTGGTTCATCTAAATTAGGAAAGCACTCAGAGCGTCTGAGTNCCCCTACTTGGAGAGAAAACTCTGTAGAGAGCCTACCTGACATATTCCTACCAAAACTGTAAAAGGTGCCCACCATTCTGGGCAGTGCAGGGCGGGTGGAAGACACCACTGCTTTATCAACCAAAGTCCTGGAGAAGCGCAGAAAGTGTGTGAGACAGAGAGCATTCTGCTGCATGCACAAGCAGCCAGCACCCTGACCTCTGTTCACCAAGACACTGTGTCCATACAGTAGGTGACAGAAACACACAGTGACGGCAACCTTTCGAAAGAGTTGTACTGAGGAACAAAAATATACCAGCCGCTTGCCACAATGTGAACAACTGTAGCCGGTAGAGGATTAGAGGAAAGGAAAGGTCAGTCTCACAAATGTTATTAATCAAAACTCTTTCGTTCCTGAAATGTTTATTGAGCATGTACCATGGTGGACTGGAGCACAGCACCAAAGGTGGGAGAATCTGCAGTTCTACATCTCTTGGGCCTCATTGGCTACCACAGATCGTATAAGTTAAGGAATGGACNTTGCCATAAAGTAGAGACCTAAGGTGTTCTCTGAATTACCATAGAAACAGTGAAAGCACACCATGATAGTATCAAGGAAACTATCCTTAAGGAAGTGATCCTTAAACTGATGTTGTGTGGGGCTCTCCTGGGGAGACACAACACAAATGTCTCTTTACCCTAGATAGGGAAACATTGACAGGTCAAAAGAGTGATTCTAGCAAAGGCAAACGACATGTAATGACTTTACCTGGGATTACTCGCGGGAGTTTTGGTGAATGGCTACTTAATGGCTGCATCCCTAAAAAGACCACCCAGCTGGTGACAACATATGACAGCTGTATCCCTGGAGCTCTCTGCCAACCTGCCAATGGCTGAACAGCTTTGCACACCTCCTCCAGGCAACTCTGCTCCTTCTCAGCGATTGATTGCTGCTATCACCTTGGGGAGGGGCCCTGGAAACCTTGCAGTCTTCACTCTCCAGGATTTGTGAGGTGAGCTTACTTCCTGAGTCCCCTGGCTCCCTCCTCCCTCCAGCAGGGAATGTGTCAATATGGAGGAACTTGACAGCTGAATTATCTGAATACTAGGAGGAACCAATTCAGTCCTGGACTAGGGCAGAAACAGAGCAAAGGATATGCAAGTTATGATAACTATTTTAAGTTTTTAAAAGATGNTANGTAAACTATCAGCATAGGCCGTGACCTGNGGATGCACAGAGGCATAAGACAATATTGCCTCACAATGATCTGTGGAGGACAAAGGAGAGGGCTTGTAGCCTATCACAGCTGTAGTCCGAGAAGATTGTGGTTGCAAATGAAGCATAGTTATGATGTTGACAGATGTGTGCAGACTATAACAGACAAATTATGCCTTAATAGCCTCCACCTTAGGGAGTTAACCATTTTTGGATATACAATAGATAGTGGGTGCTCTTGTGGATAAGGCAGCCTGTGTCCAGATCAGAGCTTACTAAACTTTTANTTCTTGCAACTCCCCCTTTGTCTAAAAAAATTTATGCATGATCCTGGTCTGCAGATACATAAAACAGGCATACTAATCAAACATCTACTGATAATAACTCATAAAGAAATTTATTTGGAGCTACTAAAAAGTTACCCAACTGGTCAAAATGCAGAGAATAAGTGTGGGGTGCCCAGTACCCCCAACACCTAAGGCTCAGGGAAGATTGTGGAAGAGGAGATAAAAAGATTATAAAGACAGAAGACCAAAATGTCTGCTGTGAAATGGTGTCTTCTAGACATGACAGGGATGCTGTCCCCATAAATCTTGATAGTACGGTCACTTAAACAAGACCTGCATAATGACAACTCCAGTCAACATGCATGAAGATTGGGGAAATCCCACAAGGCCCTATCCCTAGATGAACAGCTTCAGATAGTCAAGTCAATGGGTGTTGAAAGAGGGGAAATCAGTTTTCTCTATGTCTGAACCTCCTGAGGTTATCTAATCCCAAGTGGTCAGCCCTGAACACGTATGCATAATAGCAACACTAAGTGGGCTCAGTAGGTTGTATGCATGTGCATGTGTGTGTGTAACATTAGTAATCAGAGAAAAAGAAGTCATAAACTTGAGAGGGAGTTGGGGTGGAGACAGGAGGAGGTAGAGCGGCAGGGCAGAAATAATATACATACAGTACTCATGTAATNAATTCTCAAAAATATTTAAAAATTTACTTTGAAACAACTCTTTGTTAGGCATGTAATTTTACCATTATTAAAGATGAAGGCAAATTTGCATACTGATGAGATGAATGTGGTTTGTTTATTTTCACCAGAAGTAGAACAAGGCTATGGACTCTCAAAGCCCTCCCCTAGGTGGGCTCCTCCAGCAAGACTACATTTCCCCATAACCTCCCCACACAGCACCACCAACTGAGGACCAAGGGTTCAAATGCCTGAGCCTGGGGGAGCAATTCTCATTAAACCACCACATAGGGTTTCTCACTAGCCTACAACTCACCAGTCACGCTAGGCTGGCTGGCCAAGGGGCCTAGGGATCTGCCTATCTCTGCCTAAAAAGTCTGGCATGGTAACATGTATTTATTATTATTATTACTACTACTATTACTATTATTATTACTATTACTATTACTATTACTATTACTATTACTATTATTGGTTTTTAGAGACAGGGTTTCTCTGCTTAGCCCTGGCTGTCCTGGAACTCTCTCTGTAGACCAGGCTGGCCTTGAACTTGAAGATCCACCCTGCCTCTGCCTCCCAAGTGCTAGGATTCAAGGCATGTGCCACCACTGCCCGACTTTTTAACATGGGGTCTGAGTATTGCCCTCAGGCCCTTCTGCTTGCACAGTAAGTACTTTCCCAAGCAAGCTCTCTCTCCAGCCTGCATCTTCACCATTCTTCAATGTTGGCTGCATTTGGTTTTACAATCGACCAGGATGATGATGCTGATTTTCATAAGTACGTAGTATAGAATGAAAATATGTTTGGGGCCATATTAAAAAGTTAGACATTCGGTTTTAATCAGAATGCAAACTTCATTGCACAATTTTTTGAGGATTGTCTTGGGTTTCTATTGCTGTGATAAAACACCATGACCAGAAACAGTTTGGGGAGCAAAGGGTTTATTTCATCTTATGCTTCCAGATAATTGCCCATCTCTGAGGGAAGTCAGGGCAGGAACTCAAGACAGGAACCTGTAGGCAGAACTTAAGCAGAAACCATGGAGCAATGCTGCTTACTGGCTTCTCTTCATGGCTTGCCCCATCTGCTTTCTTATACAATTCAGGACCACCTGCCCAGCGGTAGCAAGACTGTCCCCATGGGCTCAGCCCAGCCACATCAATCATTAATCAAGAAAATGCACTACAGACTTTCCTGCAGACAGACAACCTGGATGGAGGCATTTTCTCAATTGTGGTTCCTCTTTCCAGATAACTAGCTTCTGTTGAGCAGACAACAACAACAAAAAAAGCAGGACAAAATTTATTTTATTTATTTATGTGTGTATTCCATGTGTTTCTGTGTGGGTGTATGTGAATGTGTGTGTGTGTGTGTGTGTGTGTAGGTGGGTGAATCTATGAGATCCTAGAAGCCAAAGAGCTTTTTTTGTTTGTTTGTTTTTGAGACAGGGTCTCTCCATGTAGCCCTAGATGTCCTGGAACTTACTATGGCNTTGAATTCACCAAGATCTGCCTGCCTCTGCCTCCCAAGTGCTGAGATTAAAGGCATGCATCATGATACCTTGCCCAAAGATCATTTTGAAGGCATGGCTAATGAATGAATGGGCTGTGACGGATGCTTCAACAAAATTGAATAAATGAATGAATAAGTAAGACAATCAATCAATGAATAAGTAAATTAATGATGAATTGTCNATTCTTGGGATTTTTCTACTTTAGGTCTTTTAAGATCAAGAGCCTTCTAGAAAACATTACTATAGAGCTGGTGGCCCTTAGGAGGTGACCTTCTGCTCTGGAGGGACAGTTAGTAATGTTTAGAGATGTAGTTGTTCCTCACAACTAGCCTGAGTGCCATTGACATCTACAGTGTACCGGAAAGAACAGATTATTGGCACACACACACACACACACACACACACACACACACACATACATACACTGAATAAATGTTTAAAAGAATCCAAAAGACCAAAAAATGTGTGTGGGGAGCACACACACACAGAATCCCAAAAGTCATGGCTAATACTGAAATAAAATTACAATGAGTTAAAAGCATTCATTTGAAGACATTTCAAGGATATATAATGAAAGACTCTAACTTCATTGAAACTGCCATGATTCTCTTAAAGAGTGTCTGAATGCTTCTTAATAAATTTCAGGGGAGAAGAATCCTAATTAGTAAATGAACTCACATTTAGGGTGTGATTGATAGCTATCTTTGCCTTTAAGTGTCTTACACTGTGAATGTGTTCATTCATTAAAACTTCTCAAAGTTCCCTTTTCCTATTTATTAGTGACTTTTGTTAAACTTCTTATCTATAGATCCATGGTCAATACTAAATACATTAAATTGAAATATAGAAAACATTCAAAGAATTTCACTTACTAAGATATTAATGTGCATTTACTAGGATGCCATTTAGTACTGAAATATTTATTAATACATTAATGAATTATTAATTCCTTTATTTTATTCATTACTTAACATCTCAGCACTTTTGAATTTTAATTTCTTTGAAAAAAAATCTCCAAATAGATTTTGCCAGTTTATGGAGCTTACTATCATAACCTACAAAAAATATTGTTAACCTACAAAAAATATTGTTCTCCAAAGGGAAAGTTCATTTCAGAGAATTCAGCTTGCTAGAATGTCTAAGCTCTACTAAACCTGTGTATTGCATAATGCCAGGTAAACAGAAAGTGTATAATTAGTGTGCAAAGATGAAGTGGGACAGGAGGCACAGAACAGACAAATAAAACAGAATGCTAAAGGGTGGCAGCAACTGGTATGGTGTGGTTCAATTAGTTACNACCAGGAAACATTAAGATTGTTCTAATTTCAACAAGTGAAGTGTGGATGGTTCCTCTCTGCACATAAAAGCCGTATTTACTTTGTGTTATCATCACTGATAGTCACTTTAAACATTAACAGTTATTATACATAGAATACCTGGGCACCGGTTACAGTGCCACAGTGCAATTTTCCCTTTCAATAGCAGGTAGATAAGTCATTCACAGCTNTTGTGTGCTAAGAACAAAGCTCAGTGAGGGGACCAGGAATTAAATCCTGTTCAGAACAGGATCAGTTTCACGTTAAAATGAATGTCAGGGACAGGTAAAAATTATTGAAGACACAGGTGAAAGCTATGTACTAAGAAATAAATAAAGCCAGGAGTGGTGGTATACACCTCATAGCTTCTGGGAAGGAGCTGAGGACAAAACACATTTGAGGTCATGCTTCAAAGNCTCATTTCCTCCAACTAGACCACACCTCCCATTATTTCCACCNCTCCTAACAGACAATTAAGTTATTAATCCATCAGTGGATTAATCTGTTTATGGTGTCACAGAACCCTCAGGACCCAATCACCTCCCAANGGCCAACCTCTGGACACTGCTGTGTTGGGGTCCTTTAAGATATAAATCATAGCAACTACTGAAAACACAGTGCTATAATTTAAGCTTAAATTCCTGACTTTAAAGAGCTAGTAATAGATTACATCTGGAATGCCCAAAGGCTCCTGTGTTGAAAGGTTGGCCTCCAGCTGATAGTAGCATCTGAAGGTAGTGGAAACTGTAAGAAATGGGACCTGAATGTAGGAAGTAGGACATGACGGGGGTGTGACTTTGAAGGATGTAATTTGTTCCTTGGCATTGTCCCCTAACCTCTCTTTTCCCCACCTCACTCCTCTCACTCCTTCCACCATGTGGGCCCTGGGGATGCAGTTCAGGTCGTCAGCATGGTAGCAAGCATCTTCACTCACCAAGTCATCTCACCAGCACCTAGAATTGTTTTCAATTAACTCTTGCCTGAAAATTTTAAGGTGTTGGTTGCTTTTATAAAGAAAACNGTATTCCATATTGACCTCAAACTCAGTATGTAGCCGAGAATGGCCTTGAACTACTGATCC
>LZPO01054711.1:890996-909101 GCA_001675575.1 Neotoma lepida
CTCCAGGACATATGTGTAGGAAGGACTTCCTGAACGGGATTCCACTTGCCAAGGAATTAAGGCCAACAACTGATAACTGGGATCTCATAAAACTAANAAGTTTCTTTACAGCTAAGGAAACAATCAAGTGAAGAAGAAACCCACAGAATGNGAGAGAATATTTGNCAGATGTATATCTGACAGAGGATTAGTGTCTAGAATATACAAAGAACTAAAANAAACAAAGGNTCTAGGAAGCAAATAACCCANTTGAAAAATNGCTTAGGAAGATCTAAACAGAGTTCTCCATAGAAGAAATAAAAAGTTAAGATATACCTCAAAAAGTGTTCATCGTCCCTAGNAGTTAGAGANGTGTAAATTAAAACAACTGTGAGATTTCATCTCACCTCAGTCAGAATGGCTAAGATCAATAAAACAACAGACTAGGAATGCTGATGAGGCTGTGAAGAAAGAAGAATTTTCATTTGATATTTGGGGATTGCAAATTGGTGCAGCCTCTGTGGAAATCAGTGTGGAGAATCCTCGCAAAACTAAAAGCTGAGTCTATCACATGACCCAGCTATACCATTCCTTAGCATATGCCCAAATGACTGGGCATCCTAGTCCATGGATACTTGCTCAGCAACATTCATTGCTGCCCTATTCACAATAGTCAGGGAATGACAACAACCTAAATGTCCTTCAACAGATAATGAGAACATGGCACAAATAGATGCCATGCTCAGCTGCTGCCTTCACTCACAAACCACAATGCAATGTTTTTTTTTGTGTGTGTGGGGGGGGGACTTGAAGTAGTCCCTATGTTCAAGAACAACTCCTTCTTGAATTTTCTCCTTCTTCTATCCTGCTCTTTATTTCTCATTGTGAAAATTGTTAGTTAGAAGAATTCATCCAGCTAGCAAACACTAGGGGAATTCTTTTAATTCACAGAATCTTTTATGGATCTATTTTGGTTCAGCCAAAAATAAGGAAACAAGAAATACTTGGCTACCTGGGACTTGTTTTCATGTTCCAATCAAACCAAATTACTTAAAACAATTGAAAACCTCCAAGTAATTTACCCNCACCTTTTCTGAATTATGCTAGAGAACNAAAGAATATTCATGTCATAAAATTCTTTGGTTTAGCTGAGATTTANGGAAATATTTTTCTCTTTATTTAAGTCATATCATGTCGAGATTAGATTCAGTCACAGTAACAGGAAATTCCAAATAGCAGAGGCTNAAATGTGTAGAGATCTATTTTGTCACCAGATGTGGCAATCCAGATGTGGTCATCCAAGCATGGGATAACAGTTCTGCCATACAGCAGAGATTCAATTTCTTGTATTAATGATTCACCCTGGTTCAAGTTGCTTCACGTAGTTTAAATTATCTTTCATCCATGTTCCTGTAAGCAGCTCACTGGCTCACCGGGACACACACACACACACACACACACACACACACACACACACAAAGTGGAAGAGGGACTACTTGGGAAAAGGAAAAGTGATCAGCTAGGGTGGGAAGGAAACAAGAGAGGGTAATGGGGGCTGGCATGATCAAAACGCATTATATACATGTGTTGCAATTCATCCTTAATGTAGTACATTATTATATATAATCAATGTATTCTAACAAACACAAGAAAGGAGGCTGAAGTAGCTGTGTCCGATTCTAGGTAGGAAACAGGAGAGGTAAAGGAGAGACGTTTTGCTGAGCTGTTCTTCTTCTAGAGACCCCTGCCAGCTTCCTGGAGACCCCTATCAGCAGCCTAACAGCTCTATGCTCCATCTCATTGGCCAGAATTTAGTCACGTGGCTGCACACAATCAACAGAAGTTGGGAAATGGGTTTGTTTTCAAATGTAGAAACATACTTACCTCGGTAATACAGAGTTTATNTTGCAAAAAGAAAAGTTAAAAATTAGCAGCAAGGGTGAATGGGTGGGTAGCTAATCATTCATCCCACAAATGTCAGCTCTTGTTGCTTGGCAAGTTCCAAATGCACTGGTGTAAAAAAAGATAGGACCTAACACATCACAGCACTGTCTTTTAGCTAGCCAGCCATGCTAATGTATTGCTTTCTTTTAAAAAAATAAAGTTTTTTTTTAAATTTTATTTTATGTGTATGGATGTTTTGCCTACATGTATGCCACTTATGTACAGTGTCCACGGAGACCAGAAGAGGGCATCAGAACTTCTAGAACTGGAGGTACAGATGGTTGTGAGCCACCAAATGGGTGCTGGGAACGGAACCCAGGTCCTTTGCAAGAGCAACTAGTGCTCTTATCTGCTGAACCATCTTTCCAGCCACTTGTTTTTTCTTTTTTAAAAAACATTTTTGTTTTATTTTTACATGTGTGTGTTACTCATGTGTGTGCATATAATGGTGCCTGAGGAGACCAGAAGAGGACATCATATCCCCTGGAGCTGGCATTACATGCAGAGGTGGGCTACACCAGCACATAGAAGAGAAACATATGATATTATTTATATATATATATATAAAATATCATATTATTATATATAATATATAATAATATAAATATATATAATTTGTATTTGAAGGTTCTGAATAGGTAGGAATCAAATTGATATCACTACCCCCCCACCTCTTCTCCACTAGTCTATGAAACAAGCCTAGCAAGCTCTTCATCCAAGACACCCAAGTATTCTAGTTTGCTTTCCACTACTGTGACAAACACCATGACAAACAACTTGGGGAGGAAAGGGTTTATTACACTTTATAAATTATAGCCTGTTGTTTTATGTCTGCAGCACAGTTTTATATCCGCTGCCTCGGTTGCGGCTGTGTGCTGCTTGCCGCTGCCTCCTCCTCACTGCTGAGGCTGCAGACTGAGGGGAGCCTTCACGTCCACTACCTCAACCACCTCCATGTAGAGAAGCAAATGTTGTTTTAACTAAGCATCTTTTTATTTTACTAATAAAGCCTCGGGAGCCATCACCCAGATGCTGGAGTGAAAACCTGCTAGCTTAGAGAGGCAGAGAAAGCAGCCAGCTGACCTTCCTCCTCTGCCATCATCTTAGAGAAAGACTTTTCCTATCCCGTCTGAAACAAACAAACAAACAAACAAACAAAACAAAACAAAACAAAACAAAAACCTCCTCCAACCGGATGTCCCTCCCTTCTACTTCCTGTGCTCCCCCCCTCACCTCCCAACTTCCCCTTACTCTCTATGGTTACTTTCAGTCAACTGGTTGCTTCCTCCACCTCTTGACCTATGGTTTTATTTAAATAATGCAGTCTTGGGGTGCAGAGTATGATCAAATACTCCAAACAATAATCCATCATTGAGAGGAAGCCAAGTCAGGAACTTGGAGGCAAAAACTGAAGGAGAATGTTGGAATTCCAGCCCCACCCCACCACCCCACCACCCCCAGCTACATGACCGTAATCCTCCATGCGCTGCATGATCAGGTTTTCGCGCAGGTGATCACACAATCCATGTGCATGCTTGGCAGAGCTCCATAAGCCCATATGCGCATGTGCAGGGGAATCCTTAAGAATCGGATCACGGACTTCTCCTCTCTCTCTCTCTTCTCCTTCCTCTCTCTCCACAGGCCTGGTCACATTCTTTCCTGTCTCCCCCTTCTCCTAAAAAAACTCTGATAATGGGTTCTGTNGTACCTCATGGCTTTTCTCACACGGTAACAGNGCAGCTAACATTGCGCTACCGCCTGCCACATTAAAACCAACAGAGAAACCANGGGAAAATGATACTTCTTGGTATGCTTCCTCTGGCTTGCCCAGCTAAGTTACTTTCGCAGCCCATACTGTCCAGAGAATGGCTCTGGCCAGATTTATGTTAATGAAAAAGTAAACACGACTGGGGACAGCCATCCAATTACTCCAAATGTATAAGGAGAGTTGTGCCCAATATTGAGATGCAATTATGAGATTACATGCACACATAACATGGAGATGCATGGTAAATGGGGAGAATCATAGCTGTTATTGCACAAGAAGTTTACAACAAGAGACAGCCAATGCATTCAAAAGGCAGTAATTACATAACGCCTTGCATGATGGTTTCCTCTAACAGAACCCTTAGTTCTGATAGGTTGACCTTCTGAACTCTAGTTGTCACTGCTGTATACTCTCATGGACTTTTGCTACTAGTGGCTCTCAGTACAATCCCACCTGCCAAGGGATNTGGTACCACCCTCATGGACTGGGCCCTTGTACATCAATTAGCAACCAAGAAAATGCTCCACAGACATGCCTACAGGCCAATCTGTCAGAGGCAATCCCTCAGCTGAAATTTCTTCTTTCTAGATATGACAAGTTGACAACCAAGCTTGGCCACCACAGGAAGTCACCCACCANACTCNGCTTCTCGTCAGAGTTATTTGTGTCCATCTGTTTTCAAGGATGGAGTCTTGGCAGAGCTGGTTTTTCTTCCCTCTCTGTGTTCACTGCTGCACTTACACTGTAATATGTCATCCACAGATGTTAGTGGAAGCAAAAGATGTTGAAAATCCTTGCTTCTGTTCACAGTCTTCAGAAATGTCCCTCAGCAAAGTCAGGAGGTAAGGCTTCTGTAACTTTCTTTTACCTTGGGATGCCCAGAGTCCCCGTGTCCCTCATGCTTCTTGCTGGGCCACCTTTGGTGGTTTGAATNAAAATGTCTGTGGTATTTGAACACTTACTCTTCAGTTGGTGGTGCTGTTTAGGGATGTGATGGGACATTTAGAAGGCAAAGCTTGGCTGGAAGAAGTTTGTCACTGTGAGTGGGCTTTGAGGATTTACAGCCTCATCCCACTTCATGTTCATTTTCTGCTTCACATTTATGCTTGAAGAGCTCTCAGCTTTCTGCTCTGTCTGCCTGTTGCCACGCCTCCCCCATCATTGTGGATTTTCCCTTAAATTGCTCCTGGTTGTGGTGTTTTATCACAGCAANAGAAGAGTCAGGAATACAGCCAACTGTCCTCCTGCTGGGGTAGCTGTGGGGCAGCTTCGACTCCCTGGTCTCTTCTCTAAACCTACACATTCCCAGGATCGACCCGAGATCTCAGCCCCTTGATTTCATAGATCAAGGNAATAACCCCCTGGGGCTGGAGAGATGAATCAAGTGATTAAGAGCACTTTCTGCTCTTGTGGACAACCTGGGTCTAGTTCCAGCTCCCACAGGGTGGTGAACAACCATCTGTTACTTCTGTTCCAGGAGATCAGATGCCTTCTTCTGGGCTCCCTGAGCACCGCCTGCATGCAGAACACTCACATACATGCAGGCAAAACACTCATACACATAGANCTAAAAAGAGAAAGGAAGAAAAGAGGGCCCAGAAAGGTGTTGTGTATTACCTTGTTCATAAAATTAAGGACAGAACTAAGAGAGACCCCAGGTCTCCTGGCTCCAAGTCCATTACTTTTCTATCTTGCTTTGCTTCAAATCCTGCAGCTTGAGCCCTTTGTCCTCAGGCTGCCACCAAGGATTGGTAAAGACCTGCTGTTAACCAGCTTCATTAGCCATCTCTGCCCTAACTACAGCCATTGGTGCTGTGACTCCTGGTGACGGACACTGGAGACGGACATTGGAGAATGGTTACGGTAGTCCTTGCCACCAGCCTGTTGTGAAGTGAGTCAGAGAACTGTTGTTGTTTTGTTTTCCACCTCTCAGTCTCAGACCTTTCTATATGGGTCTATCTAAGACCTGCCCATTTCCCGCAGCACACTTTCTTGACACTGTGTGGTCTTGTATAAAATTAAAAGGACCAGCCTTTAATATTATACTTCCCAGGGGCCCAGAAGGGAAACTACACAATGGCTGGATTAATTTTCAGGAAATGAATCTAAGTACACCGAGCTCTATGTNCGTCTACTTTATTTCTCTGGCATAGAATCCCACAGCTTCAGTTCTGTTCTCAAGCCTAGTTCCTTTCTGTATAATTCTCTCTATATTTAGCTACTGTCCCCTCTAAGTTCTATCTTAATTCTCTCCTCTTAATTCCGCCTCATCTGGGTCTTTCTCATCTCATCCTTACCCATCCAGTACTTTCCTATCTGGCTCTTCCTCATCTTCCATCCCATCATCAGGTCCTTCAGTCCTATCCTCCTCTCCATCCTTATACCTCTCTNCCTTCTCCCCTTAGTTTTCTGAACTATATTGTAATAAACCCAAGCAATTCAATCCTCCCCCTACAGCCAGGTCACCAGGCCTGAATTCCTGCAAGGTCATAAAGGCAGGTAAGAATTTTCCTGAGGCAGTGATTGTAAGACTTCCTTTACAACCTGAAAATAGAGTGGTTAAAGGAGGAGGTCAGCTGAGGGCTAATATCAGTTAGTATATCAAAGAGGGAATGTATGTGCTCAATCTACATTCCTAGAAGTGGTTAGTTGAGTTAGGGGGTCTGCAAAGTTATTAAGGTTGTAAAAAGGAGGGTCTCACCTTAAATTGCACAAGAAATAAAGCAATCCACCTGACCTAGGGAACAGGAGTTGTTTCATTTGGCCTTGGATGCTTGATATTTTAGATAAATACACTGTTAGGAGTTCTTGAAAGCACACATAACATACAAGAAAATCATTGTAGGAACCAGCTAAAATATCTATCAAAGCTAAAATATCACCAAGACTTCTTAAGCCATGGCTTGACCTTTGGAAATGTCCTTGACTTTTCCAAGTAGTAGCTTTTGTGATAGTAGCTGAATTCCATTCCATTTTCCTGCAGCCTGCAGCAGTGTGGTAAGTGGCATTCTCTGACATAGTCACCCAGCACTCCACAGAAACCATGGCGGTAGAAGCGCTCAGCGCCTGAGCCTGTTGTAATTCCTGTGAAGGGTTTGTGAAGTTCCTCAAAACGGTTGTGAATGAAGCTTTTCAACAGCACTTGGAAAGGAGTCAGAGAACTTCACTCTGAGCCAACGAGGTAATGAAATTCAGTGAGTGCCACAGAGGAGCTATATGAATGCCTCAGGACAGAAGAGAAGCCAGCTGAGCCAGCCAAGCACAGCTACTTCCACAAAATGCATTTGCCTGAAGAACTTGAATGTTTTTCAAACCATGGCATTGTATTTTTCCATGAAGTGTCAAATATTCTGTATTCTCAGTAAAGCTACAGATCCAAATTTAAATTTTATTTTAGTTTGGCATAGGTTTTTTTTTGGGGGGGGAAACCTTATCAGAACTGGATTATTATCAGAACATCTACTGAGTGGAGTTCTGAGAAAGGAGGAAGCAATGCAGGCTTTCAAAAAAAAAAGATTTATTTATTTTTATTCTGTGTGTATGAGTGTTTTATCCCAATGTATGCATGTATACCACATCATATCTGGTCCCCAAAGAGCTCAGCAGATGGTGTGGGGGTCCCCCTAGGACTGGAGTTACAGAGGGTTGTAAGCCACCACAGGGTGCTGGCAATCCAACCTGAGTCCTCTGCAAGAGCATCAAGTACTCTTAACTGCTCAGCCACCTCTCTGGCCCAACGTTCTTTTAAAAGATGGTCCCTGAGAGGACTACTCCGGCAGGCAACTGCCTTTCCTACAGTTTATGATTATAGGATGATAGATCCTGATGCTGGAAATGACCTGACAGTACATCTACTTAACATGTATCTTAGAGGTGAAAAACTAATGTCTGCAACCTGATAATATAGCAGTCGTCTTATTTTGTAAAAGTTGTTCCAGANTAGGAGCAGGAATTAAGAGTAAGAACCAGGACACTGAGTTACAACTGCATCATTGTTGGGACTGAGTGTGTATAGTAGGACTGAGAGAAACCAATGCTCCATGCCCCATCTAGGTCTTAGAATGATTCCTGNAATACTCTCTGCCTCATAAAAAGTGGATTGCACCTAGATTTCCTTTGGGAAATGAGTGCTTACACGCATAGTGCTAACACCAACATAATAACCTTTTTGCTTTTATACAGCTTAGAAAATAACTTCAATGGGTTTCCAGAGCCTTCTTGGAGACATTTAGAGCAATTTCTTTATTTAAAAAATTAGGATAAGACATACTTTCTAAAACAGGTATGGTGTAGTACACACATATAATCTCAGAGATTGGACATTGAGGGGAATTGAAGGTTTGAAGCTAACCTGGGCTACATAGCTACCCAGACATATCTCAGACAAAGAAACAAGGCTCTTTGAAGATGCATTTAAAGAAGTTAGGTAACATATGGAAAAGTACTTTTAAATCCACATGAAAGAATCAGGTTGGTCTATTTAATTTATGTGTACACATTTCAGCCAGTGGCATTAAGGAGTCAACTCTGTGGCAGATCCCATGCTAGAGACCTGGTATATATGGGGTTAAACGGATCCCAGTCCTCCAGGAATCTATAAGGTTGGTGCTTTCCTAGTCCAAAACTCAAAAACTGGAAAAGTAACCAGGCCAGACTCATCCCCTGCTATGTTCTGTCGTGGTGTTTTCTACTTCTTTCCCACCTAGCATTCGCTCAATTTTAGTTAGCTGAATAATTGTTTCACTTCGTCCGTGTCAGTCACTAGCTTCTTAGTTCTGTGGGAACATGTCCTTTCCCCTCCGGAAGCTCAGCGCCTAGAGTGTGTAGCTGACACANAAAACCCTAACAAATATTTGTTTAACAGTTGAATGAACTAATGAAAAAATCATCTAATACAGCACAGCTCATATTAATACATTAGACTTTGACAGTATCATGGCAATCTATAGCAGTATTTAATACGAGCCTTTATGGAGCTGCTTTCCAGAGCCTTGTTACTTGAGACACTGTCTTACAGTGACCCCCAAGTTAGTAGCTTGAACACTNGGAAATNCACCTACCTGAGCCTCCTGAGTGCAGGAAGGATTACAAGCATTGGCGAGAAAGANTNTTTTTTTTCTTTTGGTACAAGTGTATATTGCATGCTGATGACAGCCTTCCATATTAAAAGAAAATTACGAACTTCTGAAGCCACCTATACTTTCACGGGTAACCTGCCAAAACTGAGCTTAAACCGCCTTGTCTGTGAATTATCTAGGTCGTGTCCGTAGAAGCACAACAAGATTCCTTGGGTGACTCAAAGGCCCACGCAAAGTCCAATTAGATCACCTTTGGAGGAAGGCCAGATTGTCAGGCTGGCGCAAGGCGGGGACCTAACCAGTCGCCACGTCGGACTCTCAGGCGCCCCGCTGCGAATCACACGTCCCAAGCCGTACCTTCCCTCGGTGCCGGGTCGTCCCGCGCATGCGCAGCTCCGGAGCGGCCTGCGCGTGCGCAGCTCCCAGGACCGCCTCTCGGGGCGCGCTGACAGCTTCCGGTCTGGCGTCCCCGCCCCCCGGGTGGCTGAAGCTTTCGGGGCTCCGTGCTGTCAGCCGCAGGGTAGAGTGGGCCGGGCGTGGCTAGGGAACGAGATCCCCGCGAGCGGGGTTCCTACGGCCATGGCCTGCTCCATCGTCCAGTTCTGCTCCTTCCAGGACCTGCAGTCCGCGCGCGACTTCCTGTTCCCTCAGCTGCGGGAGGAGACCCCCGGCGCCCTGAGGAGGGACCCGAGTAAGTGTCCGGCGACCGGGACGCGGCTGAGAGCCTCCCCTCAGCGTCTCCCCAGCCTCAGCCTTCTGCGTCTAGCGNCCTGTCGCCTGTCTGTCACCCCTCCCTACCCCCTCCTTCCCAGTTCCAGCTTCATGCCTTCTTCCTCTGCACACCACCTGCTCCGGGAGCGCATCCTCCGCCCCAGTCCCTGCCAGGTATCAGCCCTCCACCCTGTGCTTGTCCCCAACTTCCACCCTTCTCCATCCCTGGGACTGTGGCCTTTGCTCCACTCCTTCCCAAAGTGTTTAGNATCCCCACTCTCTCTGTTCTTCCATCTCCTGTCATTCATATTTACGGAATAAATGGCTGATTGGTAAGTGAGGGGCTTTTAAGGTGGTGGGTAAACTCCCAAATAAGAAAAGTAACCACTTAAGAAGTGAAGGAGAGTCCACGGTAGGAACTAAAATTGCAGCGACATGGCCAAGAAAAGTTAATTGGCGTTTATTGAGGACAGAAGCCTTCCGACTGTTATTACCATCAAACCCTTCAGCGCTATAAACCCNAGGGCTGGGTTATTAGATGCTGTGTATTTCTTTAGGATTTGTTATATGCTCCTTCGTTTCTCCTTTTGAAAGAGTATGTCTTGTGCTGCTTTGTTGTTTTTGATATGAAACACGTTTTGCTTTGTAGCATAGTGTTGTTACTCTGTGCTGTAGCAGAATGGTGATATAAGACCCAATAACAACAACAATAAAAACCAAAACAAAACAAAACCAAAACTCTCCCTTTCAGAAATTAGAAGCTATCACAGAGCACTAGGAAGATTCAGCCTCACATTCAAGGCCAGCTTGGGTCTGTCCGAAGAATAATGTTTGAAATATACTAAATTAGGAATGAATAGTCTGTACCAATCATTGGTGCTACATGCCACTTAAGGTTTCTGTCNTGTAGGACCAATGATTCACTGGTAACATCTGCCTGTATGTCTGCACNTGAGTGAGGGTGCCCTAACAGGCCAGCTGAGGGTGCCAGGTCCCCTGGAGCTGGGGTTACATGTGTGTGTGAGCAACCTGAAGTGGGTGNGGGGAACCAAACTCAGATACTCGGAAAGAGCAGCAAGTCCCTTTAACCCCTGAGCCATCTCTCCAGCCCCTATGAGACACTAGGATTTCGTATGGTGAACTGGGTACAGAAGACAACCTTAGAGAGACTGAAGTTCGGGAGGCTTGTAAAGGTTCCTGAGAAGATGGAAGGGGAGTAGCAGAGAGAGGAACACAAGGCGATGGAAATCTTTCAGGAGCTGAGAAGAGGATTTGATGCAGGTAAAGGGTGGCCGGCAGAGGCCAGGTAGGACTAAGAAAGTACCCCGTGGTTTGGGAAGATGGGAGTGGCTGGGACCTTGGCATTGTTTTAGTGGCATAGTGGCCAGAAGTCTGTTTGTAGGGTGTTGGAGGAATTGGAAAACGGGTGGTGAAGTTGGTTGTTTTAGGGAGCTTAGCTCTGAAGGACATGGGTTTGGAGTGAGAAACAGGGAATGTAGAATGGAGAAGCATGTCTCTGTCCCACTGCCACTGTCCTGATCCAGGCCACTGTGTCTGTCGGCCTGGGCCATGGCACTGGTCTGCTAACAGACTTCCTTCCTGCTTCCACTCTTGGCTTCTTATAATTAGTTTCAACAGTAGTCCTAGTAAGCTCCAAAGAAATAATTTAAATCACATTTTCCTTCTTATAATCCACAATTTTTTTTATTGTACTTTTACTTAAAGTCGGTAATTCTAGGCCAGTGAGAAGGTTCAGTAGGTAAAGATGCTATCATCATAACTGTAATATTTTACTGGTATCTAGAGATACATATTTATAAACTACAGCATGGTATTTCAGTGTACATATGAATGTGTCATTATCAGATTGGGATGACTGGCATACCCATCACCTCAGATATTTATCATTTCTTCCTGTTGGGAACAGTTAAAATTCTCTCTACTAGCAATGCTGAAACATACAACTAGTAATGTCGTCTGCAGCTACTGTGCTGTGTGGTAGAACATTAGTCACTCCTGTCCATTCACACCTCTGTATTATTAACTGTCCTTTCTCCATAACCCGTCACCATTGTCATGTCCTCACCAGCCTCTCTCCAAGCCCCCTGCCACTGTTCTCACATCTTTACCAGCCTCTGCCAACCACTCTTCCAGCCTGTCTGTTTTTATGAAATAAATGTTGTTGTTGTTGTTGTTTATTTGTTTTGAGACAAGGTCTAGCTGGCTTGGAGCTCTCCCAGGCTGGCTTTAAACTCAAGATCTGCCTCAGCCCCCCAAGTGCTGAGATTATAGACATGAACCACTATGACTTTTTAACTTAAACTTTTTAACTTGTACGTTATGAGTGAGAATGTATGGTATTTGTATTTATGTATCAGACTTAATTCATTTAGCATTATTTCCTTGCTGTTTCATCTATATTGTTGTAAATGAGGGAAATTCATTTTTAATGGCCAAATAATGTTCCATTATGTATATGTATATTACATTTTCTTCACTGACCCGTCAACAGATTCCCCAGGTTTAATTCTGTATCTTGGCTATTTTGACCAGTGCTACAATTAACACAGGAGTGTGTTTCTTCACCACGCCGATTCCTCTGTTCTGTCCCCTGTAATGGGAGTGCAGACTTACATCAATTCTGTTTCTAGAATTGTAAAGAATTCTGCGCTGTTTTCTCTGATAGCTAGACTAATTCGTACTGATTTAATTTATATTCTCACCAAGAGTGTTTCTCGACATCCTTGCTGGTCTCTTGTTCTTGCTGTTTCATAATAACTCTTCTTACTGTGGTTTTGACTTTCTGACAGTTAATGCTGTTGAGCAGTTTTTCTTATATTTCCTGGACATTTTGTCTATTTGTGTCAGTTTTTGAATTGGATGATTGTTGTTTTGCTATTGAGTTGCTTGAGTTTTGTACAGTCTGTGGTTTGCCATCATTCTGTTATTTCTTGGCTGTTACCCCTTGGATTGGTTTTTACTTTTGTTGCCAGCACTTTTGATCCTACTCTCAAATATCTTTACTCACAACAGTGTTCTGAAGTGTTTCTGTGTTTTCTTCTAGTAGCTTCATCGTTTCAACTCACACTCATGTCTGATTTATTTTCTATTGGATTTTTGTATATAGTTGTTATGTAGGGCCATCTTATAAAAACTCATCATATACCATCCTTATATCTTGTACATATTTATACTCATTTGTCATTTGTCTTTAACTTTATTAATGGGAAAGGATTTAGGTTTTAAGATTTTTTTATTTTATTTATCTGTTCTTTGAGAACATCGTACCCATATAAATATGTTTTTGTCTCATCCACCTCCCAACCAACTTCTCCCAGATCTCCCCATGTCCCTCTCCCAACGTCATGTCCTTTTTTTTTTTCATTGAGTCCAATAGAACTGCCCATATGCACATGGGTGTAGGGCCACCCACTGGATCATGGAACTATACCCCAAAGGAAACTGATTTTTCCTCCTCCAGCAGCCAACCGCCAGCAGCTCTCACTGGGGGAGAGATCCTGAGAGCCTCTTTCTCATCCAGGCTGGAATGTTGCTGACTTGATCTTACGCAGGTCTTGTGGAGGCAGCCACACTTGCTACTGCCTTTGTTGTGGACTCCTTTCTGTTCTATTGATGTATTTATTGATTGTTGTCCATTTTAATGCATCGTAGATTGTCTCTGCCAAGTTACTCACTCAAGAATGTCATAGGGATAGTCTTACACATTTCTCTCCCAGTTGAGCTTTAGAATTTATTAAGTTTTAAAGGCCAAATTCACATCGGGATTTTTGATGAGCGTATATTCTTATGTTCACTTGGGGAGGGTTGTCATTTCTCTGACTAGGAATTCTTCTTTCATGCTAAATTTATTGAGTGTAATTGGCAGAAATTCTGTATATTAGAGACATACGGTGTGAAATTTGATATATGATTTACATGTAAAAATGACTATTACAATCAACTTAGCCCACCTGCCACCTCACATACTCTTTGGAGGGTGTGGAGGACAGAGCACTTTCTATTTATTTTTAGCAACTTTCAAGAGTACAATACAATATATACCTAAGCTGGATGTTGTCCTTATTTCAGAAATGCTAACTATGATATTGTTAAAATGATCAGCTGTTCTTTATGTGCACTTGAAACAAAACCCCCACAACTATGATGCAAGAGTTAGCTGGTGTTCAGAGGATTTACTTTAGATATGAAGACTGAGGTACACAAGGAAAGTAGTTGACATTAGAAATGTTAAGGAAGGAAGATGCAGAGCTGGAGTCTGTAGAATATGTGGAGAATAGTTTCATCAGTGTTTGTGCCGTCGTCACATTTTATACTGGCACATGCTCCTCAGCCTTGTTAGTTTGGGTTCCCTCTTCTGTGCCTTGTGTGTGGTGCTGTAGATAAGAATCTTCAAAGACTCNACCAGAAAACTCTTAGAGCTGATAAACACTGAGCAAATGTCTCAAGATACAAAATTAATATTAAAAAATAGCTTTCCTTTATGACAAATACACTGAGAAGGAAACAGCTCTTTTCACAGTAGCCTCAAAACAAACAACAACAAATCTAACCAGTGAAGAAGGTGACCTCCCTGGGGAAACCTGAAAACACGGAAGAAAGAAATCGAGGGGCCTGGAAAGATGGCTCAGAGGTTAAGAGCACTGGCAGCTTTTCCAGAGGTCCTGAGTTCAATTCCCAGCAACCATATGGTGGCTCATAACTATCTATAATGAGATCTGGTTCCCTCTTCTGGGATGTAGAAATATATGCAGACAAAATATTGTATACATAATAAATAAATTTTTTTTAAAAATTGGGGCTGGAGAGATGGTTCAGCATTTTAAGAGCACTGACTGCTCTTCCACAGAACCTGGGTTCAATTCCCAGCACCCACATGGTAGCTCACAACTGTCTGTAACTCCAGTTCCAAGGGACCTGACAGCCTTACACAGATATATATGTAGGCAGAACACCAGTGCCCATAAAATAAAAACATAAATAAAATATTTAAAAAAAAGAGAAATCGAGGAAGACACTGGTAAGTGGAAAGACCTCCCATGCTCATGGATTGTGAAAGTGGCCATCTTAACAAAAGAACCTGCAGATTCATTGCAACCCTGATCAGAATTCCAGCACCATTTTTTGCGGAAANTAAAAACAAAAATTGTAATTCATGTGGAAACACAAAGCATCCTGGCTAGCTGAAGCATCCCCGAATAAAAGAATAATGATGGAGATGTTACCATACTTGTTTTAAAATTATTACAGGATCATAGTAATAAAAGAAGCATTGTACTGATGCACAAATAAACACATAGATCAATATAGAATGGGATTTAAAATTATTACAGGATCATGGTAGTAAAAGCAACATGTACTGTCACAGAAATAAACACATAGATTAATAGAATGGGATAGGTATAAGTAACTTTCAGTTACCTGATTTTTGACAAAGATGCCAAAAAAATGCACACTGGAGAAAAGACCACATTTTCATATGATATTAGGGAAACTAGATGCCTACATGTGGAAGGATGAAACTCAATCCTTAATTACCACCCTAGACAAAATCANCTCAAAATGGATCAGCAGCCTCAACAGAAAACCCAAAACTCTGAAACTTTTAGGAGAAAAGGTAGAGAGTGCTTTACAAAGTATGTGCAGAGATAAGGACTTTCTAAATAGGATTCCATTTGCTCAGGAAATAAGGCCAATAATTGGCAAATTGGACCTCACAAAATTAAATTTTCTATTCAACAAAAGTAACTGAAACTGTCAATAAAGAACTGCAGAACAGGAAAAAAATCTTTGCTAGCTATACTTCTCACCGAATATTAATATCTAGACTATACAGAGAACTCAGAAAACTAAATACCATGAAACACCGAACAGATCTGAGCAGAGCCCTCAAAAGAAGTAATGGCTAATAAACAGCTAAAAAGTGTTTTTTATCGTTAGCCCTCAGGGAAATTAAAATGCAAGCTACCTTGAGATATCCTCTCATTATAGTCAGAGTGGCTATTATCAAGACAGCAAATGTTTATGAGGGTGTGGAGAAAGCGGGGCCCCATTCACCGTTGGTGACAGTAGGTGTAATTGGTGCAGCTACTATGGAAATCAGTGTGAAGGGTTCTCAAAAAACTAACTAGAACTATCATTTGACCCAGCTATACCAGTCCTGGGCATTTATTTGATAGGACTGTCTACCCTGGCATTTGTGCACATCCGTTTTCCTGAATGCTCTGTTTACAATAGGTAGAACCTAGAATCAGCCTCGATGCCCACCACCTGGTAAGTGGATAATGGAAATGTGCTATATATGTATAATGAAATTCTCATTTGGCACAAAAGAAAAATGAAATTAAGAATGGAAAATATACTGAGTAAAATAAGACAGGCTCAGAAAGACAAATACCTCCCTCTCATATGTGGATCCTAGCTTTGAAGTTTTAGCTTTGTGTATTTATGATGGAGTGATACCTGTAGAGGCCAGGAAGCAAGAAAGAAATTGAGAGGTGCAGTGGCCCTTTTTGAGGGAGATAATAAAACACATATGAAACAAAGGGAGGAAACTAGGGATGAAAAGGTTTAGACAGAATTAGCAGTAAGTTCTTTTAATAGATGCACTATATTATTGCCTTTAGTGCTGACCCATTTGAAAACTAGAGTAAGTGGAAAGCACAATGTTCTTAGGTGTGACCACCTCTTTGTTACGTGATAACCTTTCAGTAAGGGGCTCCCAGAGCCAACTGCCTGAACTGACCNCTGGAACTCATTTGAGCTTAAGCTCTAGAACCTGATCCTATTCCTTGATCTGTGTGGTGGTGTTCACTGTTCCTGTGCCTCCTGGCTTCTCATAAAGCCACAGGAGATTAGTGTGGGATGATAGCCCACATGTACTTTGTACATTTAATTTAGATTATGGGTTTGCCCAAATGAGTGTGCTTTAATAAAAACCAAAATATTTCATGATTAATGTAGGAACAGGCACCTCAATGAGCAAATTGAAAGGATGTCACTACCATTAATGGGGAGCTGCTAAAACCTAGATGAGGATTAAGGATTAGCCCAATGAAAACTGATAAATCAAGAGTAAGAAGGAAGATTCATACTAATTTCATTTATATGATTTAATTTTAAGGAAAATATGGCTCAGTAAATGAAGTTAATGTTTTTCTGGGTCTCAGAATCTAAACCTTGCTTCTAAAATTCACATTTCAGCTACTATTTGACTTCTATTTTGCTAGTTTGGGAAGCATAATTTTCTAAAAAAAAAAAAGTATGTTCTGGCTTACATATCAACTCAATGGGCTTTTAAGTTACAACCCATTTTTTTAGTGATTTCTGTGCAGGAGTATATAAAATGTTTTTAATAATAAAATTAATGTGTAAAATACTGCTTTATAGTATCATAAATATATCAATTTATAGAAACAAAAGGAGACTGTAGCATATGAAGTTTCCTTATGCCTGTAGATCATCTGTTTGTTCATCTTTATAAGAGTAAGCCTAAAGATTTTGTAGGGTTTTGGGCAAAAGGAGCATGCTTATTTTTGTGAACTTTAGATGATTCTTATCAAGCCAGGAAAATGTGCTATGCTGTTTTTCTGATGCATGATAGTTTAAGTTGTATCATTTCTAATTTGTTATCTGAATATATGTTCTTTTTGATATGGGGGAGGTCATTTGTTTGAGAATGGGAGGCAGCATTAGAATTCTACAATGAATAAGGACGTTGGAGATACACTGTTTTAATCATGATGGTTTGAAAGGAATTAATTCAGCTGTTGAACACAGGATGTCATCCATATTTTGGTTGCTGAAATGATGTTTATCTCCCATTTTGTATGTCCTTAGAAATNGAAAAACGCTAAGAGTTCTTAGGCACAGAACATTGAAAAACTTCTTTATTCTTGGTAATTGACTTTGTCCTCCCAGGTGGTGCTTGCCTTCTCTGAGCTGAAAGGACCCACGGAAGGCTTTTGAACCCTGTCAATAAGTTGCAAATCATAGGTTCTAGAAGTTTCTTCTTATAAAAGCAATACATAAAGATGGGAATGAATTTGCTTTTGTACTAAGATCTTAGACTATAAAAATTAAATTTCCCCTTTTCTAACATTCAGTTTTACAGTTTCTCATTCAATTTTTGTTCTTGACACGCTCATACAAATAACTGTCAAATTAATTGTCCTCTTATGGAATTCAATTTCCTTTCTAGCTTCAGGTTCTTGTTAAATGAAAAAAAATGTGTTCTCCATTTAGAGGTACAGACTATTGAAAAGTAAGTTAGAATAATGTATTTTGGGAATGAAATAAAGCTGTAGAAAGCAGAAGGCCTGTGTTAGCAGACTGATTCATTCATTGGCAATAACCCTAAATAGGGCATTTGTGTTGGGGGAGGATGTTTTCTCTGTGGTTTGAAGTTTCCTTTATCAACTCAGAGAACTGTGGTGATATTTTATTTGTCTTCCCTAATAAAATTTATCTGAGGGTCAGAGGAAAAACGGGGCTGCCAGCCACTAGTAGAAAAACAATAGCCATGCAAGTTAGCACACGCCCTTAATCCATTTGGTTCTCTGTGACTCCAAGGTCACATGGGGAACTAGCAGTAGGAGGTGGTGGCAC
>LZPO01054711.1:910401-939065 GCA_001675575.1 Neotoma lepida
CTCTCTCTCTCTCTCTCTCTCTCTCTCTCTCTCTCCCTCTCTCTCTCTCTCTATCTCTGTCTCCACACACGGGGAAGTGGAGGGGCACAGACAGACAAACACAAGGGTAGGGTTTGAGGAATAAAAACAAAGATTAAAAAGAGTCCAAACAAAGTACACATATCTCATACATCCTAGAATACTATTTTGTCATTAGGTTGTACAGCAAGGCAGGTGGGAAAGCCCACTGACACATGCACCTTTGGGATAGTTCCTTATAGGAATGTCCTGATATAATGACTTCTTCAGGTGCAGTGTCTGGGTATGAATCATATTACGGAAGTTTGAGGTTTGAGAAGCATTCTCATCATAATCTTTACATGTCTCCAGTAGGCAGTGCTTGCTATTATTAATCCGCCTTTATGTATTTATCCACTGTTGTTAAAAAATATTTGAGCAATAACAGGTGCTTTTCTTCTTCAGAATGATATGCTGTTGGGAACTCAATGGTCTTTATGATTATTTTTTCCCAGAACTCTCAAGAAGACTGTTAAATTACAAGTAATTGAGTGAGCAAACTGAATTTTTATTGGCGCAGGNTCTTTTGTTAGTAATGAGGCATGTCCGTTCTTAAATGTTGAAGTAGCTGTTGTATATATGCAGGTGGAAGTGAAATGCAATGGTTCTTCAGTCCATAGCCAGCATGTGCTCTCAACTTCATAGCTAAGGATGTTTCTGCTCCTAATGAAATCTGCCACTTAAACTTGAGTTCAACTAGAAGTATCCCATTTTCCTATTATTTCTTAATAAAAACTAAAGCTAGTAATAAGTACTTTTAAGTTGCTTTGCCTCACTAATTGAAATAGAATTTATTAATGTTACAGTGTTTCCTGGAAAATTTGTTTTTAAGAGATTGTTTTGATCCTAGATATAAAATCTGCAAGCAAACTTCCTGAAAGATTAATGTGAGCCCTAAAGAAGTCACCTCTGGCAAGATAACGCTCTAGTCAGCCTGTNGTTAACCTGATAGAGTAGGCAAAGGTGGAGTGTGGATGAGGATGCCGTGTTTGCAGGTTGGTTATTGTACAGTGACAGTTTTCAGTGCCTCACACAACTGTCACAGTTCTCTGAGGCAGATGCAATTATTAGCTCCACCCTTCTAAGGAGGAAGGCGAGGCAGCAAGGGATTAATTAAACTGCCCAAGCAACTGTAACTCTCCAGGGCAGAATTTGGAATCCACCGCAGGCAGCCTGATAATACATCATTCCTTACTCCAGACTTGCCCTGTCTTACAGCATAGTCGTTGGCCACATGTACTAGTGAGCATTGGAATGTGGTTGGTACAGACAAGATGTGCTCNAAGTGCAGGGTACACTAGGTTCTAAGAGTCAATATGAGAAAAGAATACAAAGTACCTCATGAGAGGTTTCACCTATGTATTGGAATGATACTATCTGGCTGTGTTAGAGTAATATAGTGTTAAATTTAGTCCTTTTTACTTTTAAATGCAATTACTAATTAAAATTACACATGTGGCTACTATTGAAGACTGCCTGCCAGTGAGTAGACAATCTGACTGGATGGTAGGCCAAGGAGAAAATGATGTTCAGGCCCTTCGATAGTGTTCCTAAGACATGATCCCTGGGCCATCTGCCTCAGATATGTAGAGTTGGGGAGATGAGCCAAGGACTCCAGTCCTGGACCCATGCAGAACTTTCAAAAAGACTTCCAAGCCACCAGTCATCCTAACTCATTATTTTAGTTTCTTTCTAATTACTTTGTTTTTTTCCAGAGGGAACCTGGCAGGAGATCTGAAATTCTGGGTTTTTGAAGGCAATGAATGTGGTTGCTGGCTTGTTTTTTCTGATCAATTTTGTTGGGTTGTACNTCAAGAAAATGAGAGACTCAGACACTGGTGATAGTGTCACTTAGAGAATTACTTGTGGATATTGAGTGACTGCTGCTTATTTAATAGGCAAAACCAATTAAGATCATCCTATAATGTGCACTCTAGCCTTTGATGTAAATGAGTACCACACAGCTCATGATGCAAACTGGGTAGCTACCANTGGCTATGTGGTGTGGTGAGTAGTGGTACTTGGATCATCACACTACAGCTGGATCTCCCAGAAGTTGCCCACTCAAGGTCCTGACTCCACCACACACTTGCATTTTAAGTCAGACCAGGGCTTAGAACTTTTAAAATATTTTAACCTTTAGAAGATATGGATCTAGTTACTCTCCTAAGAGACAGCCATGGTAGAATATTTTTAGCTTTTCTTTATTGTAATTGGATATAGTAATATAGTAATTCTTTATAGTAATTGATAATACATTAAACAAATTAATCCTATTTCCTCATGATTACATGAACTTTATAAGACCTCAGATTTTACAGAAATGTTCCATCTTAACAAAAAATTAGATAGTTCATAATTTAATGTTAAGCACATTGTTTTGCTTACCTATAACCCTGATCAGTGATCAGTCTGTAAAGAAACACTACTAACGGCATAGATGGCAGTTTTTTAAAAATGTGGGTCTTGGAGATTGCTCAGGTCCTCATATTTGTCAATGAACACTACCCGCCAAACTGTCTCCTCATTCCCCCTTAATCTATCTATAGTCTAATGATTTTGAGAAAATATTCCCATGATAGCAGGAGCTGCCCAACTAATTCTTCTTTTCCTTCAGTTGAAAACAGTGTTCTAGCTGGACATTGAAAAGTGCGTAAACCTTTATTGAAGAAAATAATATATTTCTCAGAGCCTTTCTCTTTGGGCTTTTGAATTGAAGCATGAAGAGATACTGGATCTCTGTAGGGGCAGGAAATCCAAATAACTACTGTCTTCCGCCTGATTGTATGAGTCATTTGTGAATTGAGTCAGACTCTTTCTATACTAATAAAGGAAAAATAAAATCCTTTTTATAGTGTTGTGGGTTCAACAGAGATTATGTGCTTGAACTGAGCTCTTTGGAAACTTACTTTCTTTTGTATCTGATGTCTANCGTGNAAAAGATGTTACTTATTAATGAATGAATGAATGAATGAATGAATGAATGACTTCCTGAAGGGCTTTTACTCTGCAAAGTTGTTTTGATGTTCTAGTAATTTGATATTTACATAATGTTATAGCAATTTTAAATGTGAACCATGGTCTTAAATTTCTTGCTTAAGAGACAATGCATATTCTAAGACTGTTTGTTTTGTATTTTTCAGTTTTTTTTGAGACAGGATTTCTCTGTGTAGCCCTGGCTGTNCTGGAACTCACTCTCTAGACTAGGCCTTGAACTCAGAGATCTGCCTGCCTCTTCCTCCCCAGTGCTGGGACTAAAGGTGTGCGCCATCACCACCTGGCTTCTAAAAGGATTAATAGGTTGGTTAAGTTGCCTCAATCAACCCATAGTGAGATAGTTTGTTTTGGTGATATAGTAAAATGAATGAGGAGAGTGTTTAATGAATTATATTGCCAAAAAAGCAACATTTAATTGTCCAAAGGAGTTTTAANACACTGTCACATTGTGTAGCCATGGCTGGCCTGGAACTCAATAACTGAATACATAGATCAAACTGTCTTCAAACTCACAGAAATCTACTCACCTTGCCTTTAGAGTGTTGGTATTTAAAGGTTTGTATCACCACTCCTTGTAGTTGTTGTTTTTTTTGTTTTTTGTTTTTTTTAATTCTTTAGCTCTTTGAGGGGTCCTCTACCCAGCTCCCAAATAAATACACGGAGACTTATTCTTGGTTTGAATGCCTGACCTTAGCTTGGCTTGTTTCTAGCCAGCTTTTCTTAACTTAAATTATACCATCTACCTTTTGCCTCTGGGCTTTTATCTTTCTCTGTTCTATATACCTTTCTTCTTACTCTTCTATACTCTTACTTCTTACTCCTTTCTTCTTACTCCTTGGCTTGCTGTGTGGCTGGGTGGCTGGCCCCTAATGTCTTCCTCTCCTCCTTTTCCAGTGTTTCTCTTGTCTTTGTCCATGAACCACATAGAAGGAAGTGTAGCCCAAGTCTCAAGCACTTGAGGTGTGCAATAATGGCAGAATTGAACTTAAGTCCTAGGTTGCTGCTCACTTCTATGACCTAGGCCAAGCTATTTAAACTGTTGATGAATCTGTTTTCTCATGTAACATTACATTGTAAAGGAACCTTGTGATGTTTCAGTGAATTACTGTGCGTGCAGCACTCGGGCATGTAGAGTCATCACCAGTGTACTGTGCCTTGAGGCCTTTGCCTTATGTTCATGTTTTTCTAGTTAATTTGAAACGTTTCTAGCTACTTTGTAAAGACACTATTTTGGCCATGTGTGGTGTCATGTATCTGTAATCCCAGTCCTTGGGAGGCCGAGGCAGGAGGGCCATCAGTTTAAGGTCAGCTAGGGCTCTGTAGCAAGACCTTGTCTCAAAAATAAATAGAGGCTAAAGAGATGGCTCAGCTGTTAAGAGCACTTGCTGGTCTTCAGAGGATCCAAATTCAGTTTCTAGCACCCATGTTCGGTGGCTTAAAAAACACCTGTAACTTTAGCTCCAACCTTCTTCTGGTCCCCATGATCACTCACACACATATACATATTCACTCACACAGATACTTACATACACATGCACATACTCACACTGATAAAAATAAATAAAAATAAAACCAAAATCTTAATAAATAATGATGGTGATTATTTGCAGAGCATATGTGTATATGCATTTGTATACCTATGAAATATTTCACTCTCTTGTCCAAGGTACTGTAGCAATTACAGCACTCATGTGTGCTATAGTTAAGTGTCCATCCACATCCTGCATAAGATCCTAGATTCTTTTAGAGCAAGGAAGGTGTTACACTTTTCTTAGCTCCTACTACAAGGTTTGGTACATGGTGTTTAACAGAGCAATTGTTAATTGACTTAATTGACTTGTATCTGGAAATCTGAAGATCATGTGATTTTAATCAAAGTGTGGTGCTATTTTAGGACTTAATATATGCCTAGCAGTGTATTTGTAATATATGCCTAGCAGTGTATTTGGAATTTTAGGAAGTAATTATTTGGCATTTAAGTGCTGAAGATTAGACTGTTGTTACTAGGAGCTAATTGAGCAGTGATTCCAATGCTAGACTGTAACCCTTTTGAATCATCTGTGTCCTTTTAAAGCCGAGCNTGTGAGNAAATGTTCTCATTGCTGCTTTCTCTCATTAGTCATCAAGGTCCTGCTCATCTCTTGTGCTGACTTCCGCTCAGGGTTTGAAAGCTGACNGCTTAAATATATTTAACTTCTACCTCATGGTTACATTTGATGGCTAAATCATGATGGCTGGCAGTGAGAACTTACATATCACATGCAGAACCCCTGAGTATGCTGTCTGGTTCAGTTCTTACACAGCCCCACAGTTGGAAGTACTATTCGAGGAAACTAAAGCTTACAGAGGAGGTAATTTGCTTCCTCAGCNGTAGGAAGTGCTGCATCTGGGATTTGAGCAAGCATTAAATACTTCATAATGCATTTCATAAGTAAAAAACTGTTACAATTCAAGTGAAACCTCTGCAGCCTGAGTCTCATGCTGAGTCTTATTGGAACTTCATTGGTAGTCTGACTTCATTTGGGGTGATGGAGCATCTCTCTTGTCTCTGGTTGCTGAGAGATGATAATTTTATTGCTTTAAGTAAATTCTAAGCAAATTACATAAAATCAACATAAACGATGCAAGGGATGGTGCTTTCTAAACTTACCTGAGGTTTTTAATTCCTTGTTGCATATTTTAGTGAATATATTTTAATCTAAAAAGATTGTTTCAAATGTAAGAAGCAAGAGAAACAAAAAAGGAGGAATAGGAAGCTTGTCTTGTTTCAGAATTCAGGTTGTTTCCATGGATACTTTATCCTATCAAGAAACAACAATTCAATTTGAAAACATCTGTGTGAAATTTTATGTGTGTTTGTTGCTGTATATTTATCTTTAAGTAACAATTATTTGTTACAATTTGTGTTTGTGTGTATGTGGCTTTTTGAGACAGGGTCTGGGGTGGCCTAAATTGTCCTCAAACTTGGCTGTGTAGTCAAGGCTGAGCTTGAATTTTTGAACTTCTGATCCTTCTGCCTCTACCTCCCAAGATCTGTAATTACAGGCATGTGTCAACCATGCCCAGATTTTTTTTTTAACTTTATTTTATGTGCATTGGTGTGAAGGTGTCAGATCCCCTGGAACTGGAATTACACACAGTTGTGAGCCNCCATGTGGGTGCAGGGAATTGAACCCCGGTCCTCTGGAAGAACAGCCAGTGCTCTTAACCACTGAGCCATCTCTCCAGCCCCACTCAGATTAATTTTTAAACTCACCTTTACATTTAATTTAAATGTGAACCTACTCAATGTCNAGTATTTTAAGATATGAAAAACTTGTACATAGTTTTACTAGACATAGATATGGAAATTAAGTAGGTCATATGTTTCTTGGTTCTTACCATCTATGACCAGATCCTGAGGTAGCAAGGCTTACAATCACATTCTTCCTTAGCATTAACATTATACAGTGATTGCATCTGCTGGGTGTGATGGCACACATCTATGATCCAGTGCTCAGGAGGCAGAGGCAGGTGAATCTCTGTGAGTTCAAGGCCAGCCTGGTCTACATAACAAGTTCCAGGACAGCCAGAGCTACATAGTGAGACCCTGTCTCAAAATCAACAACAAAAACCAACCAAACAACAACAAAAAAAAGATTGTTTCTGTTATGTTTAGAGAAAAATGTTTAAAAATATGTTAAGCCTTTTAATTTTATGTGTTCTCTCTCTCTTCCTCCCTCTCTCCCTCCCTCTAGGCAAATCATCAAACTGGGAAGATGATAGTTGGGGAGCATGGGAAGAAACAGAACCCCAAGAACCTGTAAGTCTTTATAAANGCATGGTTTTGTTTTTATTTTGTGTGTGAAGGGGTATGTGTGGCGGTCAGAGGACAACTTCATGGAGTCACTTCTTTCCTTTCACCTTTAATGGGTTCCAGGAATTGAACTCAGATTTCCAGGCTTGCATAATAAGTGCCTTTACCGACTGAGCTGGTGCCCGGCATGGTGTTTGATAGTGACATTTCTTTTTTGTAATGATAATGGCATATTTCAGTATTAGGTTGACATTTTGAAAAAATCTTTGCCACAAATGTTTTTCTGTTTAGTTAGTAGTAACTAACTAGATACCTGCTTTTAAGGAACTTAATGACTATAATAATTGGGCATTGTAGTCTATGCTACAACAAAGGACCTGAGACTTTGTAATTCATGATGAAAGTATCATAGACTGTGGTCCTGGAGGGCCAGTTCAAATCCAAGATGAGGGCTTAGCATCTGACAGTGCCCTTTTTGCTGCCTCATTGCATGGCAAATGAGAGAGAAAAGAAAAGGGAGTGTGTGTGTGGGGGGTGTAGAATCCAAACATCCAATCTTCCCCTCCCCCTCAGAACAGACCCACTCCTGTTATAACAAACCCATCCCATGATGGCAGCATTAATTTGCTCATTCTGCCTTTATGACTTCACTTCTTGTTGGTTCTCAACTCCTCNTTTTACATGAGGTTAAGTGTATAACATGGCGCTGGGGACTCGGTAGAACCATAGAGGTGGGCTAGATAGAGAACTGTTGCTTTAATAACCAGAATAACTATCAGGAGACTAATGGATGAGTAGCAATGTGCTGGACAAAGGCAAAGTTCACAGCTTCAGGACACCAGGGCATGCTGGAGTGGGACAGCATGTGGTTTCATTACATAAGCCAGAACAGCACACAATTTAAAACCTGCGATGGTTCATTCCTGGAGTTTTCCGCTTATCCCTTGGACCATGACTGGCTTTGGATAACTCAAATCACAGAAGTAGAACTGCAGATAAGGAAGACTGTTACTGGGAATTTACCAGATTTCTTTCTGTTGGTTATTTCTGATTTCACCCTGATGTTATCAGAGAGCTTCTGTTACGTGCTTCCAAACAGTGTCAATCTAAGGGGCCTACTTTATGGCTTCATACACAGTCTGTTCTATAAGATGTTCCTCTCTGTTGAGGGGAAGGGGTCCCTGCATTCAGTTAGGTTAGTCTGTTCCTGTCTTCTGTGTTCTTCCTGATTTCCGTTCTTTCTGTTAGTGAGAGAAGAAAGTGGAAATTTCCATGTGTTCTTGTGGGCTTGCCTCTTCCCCTGGAGCTTTGTCATTGTTGCCTCATGTACTGAGCGGTCCTACTGTAGAATGTGTCTCCATTTATGATTGTCTTACTCCTAGGTCGCTCCTGCTCTGAAGTACATCAGTATTCCCAGTGATGTGTGCTAATGTCTGTCCTGTCTACTTCTTACACAGGCATTGCTTTCTCATGGCCTGTCTCTTTCCCTTCTTTTCCATTTTAACCGACCTCTGGTTTTGAAGCTAAATTTTGTTTTTAATAGGTAGTTGGATATAGGGGGAAATTATTAAGGCAACTCCATGTAGTTAACAGAAGGTTTATTTATGGCAACTTACAGCAAGTAAAGGGGCTGGTCACAGGGTCCAGGAGAGGTGAGGTGCAGTCCATCGGTGTTCTCTGGAGAACTTTGCTCCGTCTACCATCCAGCGTCCAGGATCCAGGAACCAAGAGGGCCTGCACAGACAGATCTCAGATCTTAAAGGCTCCCGACTCGGCCCACCCCAGGGGGAGGTCCTAGGTAGGCGTGGCAGTTACTGGAAGCCTTACTAGGGGTTGTGCTTCCAGGTCAAAGCTGGAACTGCCACCCACTACAGTTGGATATTGCTTTTCTAGTCAGCCTAATACTTTTGGCATTCATTGAATAATTTGTTCACATTTTAAGTGATTATTGGTGTAGTAAATTCTCATCTGCCACTTGGCTCTGTGTTTTGTGTATACCTAGTCACTTTTTAGTCCTTTATTCGTCAGTGTACCCTAAGGGAACACAATCAAAAGAATGACTGTTATTAGAAAGGGACATATTAGGCTGGTCTGAGTACTCGGACAATCACTGTCTTAGGCTGGCACATGGCATGGTCTAGTACTCCAACAGTCACTGTCTTTATCCTGGAGGCCAAGAGCCTGCAGCTGCTTAGTTCATGCAGCTAGTTGCCTCTGTGTGGTGCTGAAGGCCTGGAGGGTTCCTGGAGAGCCACTGTCTGCAGTCCATGTTAGAAGCCTGAAGAAGCAGGATTCTGGTGTCCGTGAAGGCTTTCAGTAGCGAGGCAGATAAGCTTGCCAGCAGGAGCAGAGGCAAGAAGCAAAACCAAAGCATTTTCTAAGACCTTTTTTGTGTGGGTTGCCATGGAAAGGTGCTGCCCACATTAAAGATGGCCCTTCCTACTTCAGATGACAAGATGGAAACAAATCTTCCAGTCAGTGCTTGGTGGCCGGCTGTGAGGTTCTTCCCAGTTCTAGTCAGGGATAACCAAGATCGGCCATCACAGTGTCTTCTAACTCTTTACTCCATTCTTTTGTGTTGAACAAATGTTTAGTGTACCATTTTAATCACTCAGATTTGTATCAGTATTGTTATGTTAAATGTATATTATATTGATATGACTCACATACCATGTAATTTACCCTTGCAGTATATAACTCAGTTTTCTTAATATTCTCAAAGTTCTATAACTATCATCATGATCTAAATCCAGAATATTTTAATTACCCTAGAAGAACCCCCATAATGTATTACTTATTTTCTAGTAATAACTGATTTACTTTCTATATATGAATTTACCTGTTCTGAGCATTTCATGTGCAATTAAAACAGGACTGACTGGCTTCTACTTACTTATAACTCAGACCCTTCATAGCTTTCACCTACATCATTTGTTTGTGGTCAGGAAGTCTTTCTCTTTTTTATTGTTTCACACTCACAGCTATACCAGGACTGCCAGAAATGTTGCTCGGTGGAGGTAAGACTATTATTTCCACTATTTTCAGTGATTATAAACAACTCTAATGGTTTATCTTATATAAAATTAAAAGGACTAGCCTTAATATTATACTTCCCTGGGGCCCAGAAGAGAAACTACACAACTGCGGGATTAATTTTCGGGAAAAGAATTTAAGTACACTGAGCTCTATGTCCGTCTACTTTATTTCTCTGGGATAGAATCCTATCTACACAGCTTCAGTTCTGTTCTCAAGCCTAGTTCCTTTCTGTTTAATTCTCTCTGTATTTATCTACTGTCCCCCCTAAGTTCTATCTTAATTCTCTCCTCTTAATTCCACCTCATCTGGGTCCTTCTCGTCTCGTCCTTACCATCTAGTACTTTCCCATCTGGCTCTTCCTCATCTTCCATCCCATCCTCAAGTTCTCTCTCTAGTTCTCCAGTAAANGTNCTCAAAAATCCTCTCTGTCCTTATCCCTCTAAGTTATCTCNCTGTCTGTAGTCCTCTGCNCTATATTGTTATAAACCCAAGCAATTCAATCCTCCCCCTAAGCCAGGTCACCAGGCCTGAATTCCTGNNAGGTCATAAAGGCAGGTAAGAATTTCCTGAGGCAGTGACTGTCAGGCTTTCCTTTACAACCTGAAAATGGAGTGGTTAAAGGAGGAGGTCAGCTGAGGGTTAGTATCAGTTAGTATATCAAAGAGGGAATGTATGTGCTCAACCTACATTCCTAGAGGTAGTTAGGGAAGAAGTTAGAGGTCTATAAAGTTAGTAAGGCTGTAAGAAAGGAGAGTCTCACCTTAAATTGCACAAGAAATAAAGTTGTCCACCTGACCTAGGGAACAGGTGTTTTGTTTGACTTTGGATGCTTAAGTCTGTTCTTAGAAAGTACAGCGGTATCTCTGATATTCCTTTAGTAGAAGGGAAATGGTATCCAGTAAATGATGGAAAAGCCACAATAGCACACGGGAAATTCATAGCAGGAAACGGCTAATAATCAAAAGCCAATACCACCAAGACTCCTTGAGCCTCAATTTGACCCCTGGAAGGCCAATGGCTTCTTCCAGGTGTTAGCTTTGTCATAATCAGCTGAAATCCTACTTTATATATATTTGTGTCTAGCAGCAGGTTTATATCTAGAGGCACAACAAATCGCCGAGTGAAAAGCTTGGCAGATATGTGAGATACAGAAGTCCAAGGCCTGGTCAAGGTAACAGACATCATCACCCACAGGAAGCGAGTAGACAGGAAGCTTTTAATGCTCCTGCTAAGAACAGACCTCCATCTTCCCTGAGAACATAACTGGATTTTGCCCACATTAAAGATGNCGTCAACAGTGGGAGTAGGGTATCTTGCTGTTCACTTACTGTTAATTGTGTCGAGGCACTGTACCTGTAAACACTGAAGGAATTCTCATCAGCTGCCATTGGGGGCAGGCTGTGGTGAGTGGTGGAGGAGAGTGAGCTTTGGCTGTTGTTGGCCCATCATTGGAGAGCTGGTCCTTGGTGCAGCAGCAGCATGAAGAGGATTGAGAGAGCCAGATTTCAAAGAGTAAGTGAAACAGCAACCACCAGAATTGAGTGCTGCTGCCCTGGAGGCCAGCCCATGTCTCTTGAGCTCAGCAGGAAGCAATATGAACTTCAGAGTGCCTTTTATTTCTATATGCCTCTCATCGCTTTGAAAGTTGTTTCTCATTTTGATGACTTGAAAGAGTAAAAAGCTTTTGTACTTGAGAGACTTAATCCTGGGAGTCTGGAAAAGCCTTTTTTTAAGAAAGGAGAAGCCTGTTTTGCTCATGTGATTCTGAGCTGTCAGCTGTAACAAGGGCTGAACCCAGCAGAGTGGAAGTCACCCTGTGAGGTAGTGACAGTGGCAGGAAAAACAAACCAGTAAGCTAAATGCCTTGAAAGATGGTGACAGGAGGAACATGGTCACAATGGAGAATGTCACATGGAAAGGATGGTGAGGAGGAACAACTGCAGTGAGAGAGAGTGGAGTAAAGAAGATGTTTGTATCCAGGGTCTAGGAGAGGATTCCCTGTACTTCCTGATACTCCATGATGACCCCAGCTGTCCCACCACTCATAAAGCTGTGAATAGAATCTCAAAGAGATTGGTACTATCACCTTTGTGGTGCAGCTCTGGAGAGTACATTGTGTCCCAGGAACCTTTGGTCACAGTGACCTCTCTCTTCAAAGAAGACATTAAAGCCACTTTGAAGGATGATGCAAATAAAAATGATAGCAAGAGAATCTTTCACTACAGAAGGATTTGGCTTCCTCCTGGGAGAACCTCATCTTAGTCATGCTGAGAAACCAGTTCATGGTTGGGGAGGTCTGGTTCTGTGGTCACTGTGCACGTTCAAGAGTCCATTGGTCAGTGTGAACTAAAACCTCCAGGGACCAAGCAACTGTAGCCTGAATCTTCACATGTGCTTGACCTACGTCTTAACTCCATTGTGGAGTGCAAACTCATTGGCAGCACCAAGTGCATCAAAAGGGCTTGAGGGACATGTTCCCCGAGCCTGGCACAACTGGTTCCACTATAGGCCACTGGCTTGTAGAGAAGGGGAAAACTAGGCTTTCCTCTAGGCTTCTGTCCACTTTGGGTTGTTGTCAGTGAAGCTCCTTCCTGCCCATGCTGCGAATTGGTTGGAAACACAGAGCAGGAACCTAGTTGTAGTTCCTGGGCTTCTTTCTGCAGGCTGTCTTGTCTTTCTCACACTAACTAATATCTAAAAATGAAAGCAAAGTACTTTTTCCTGGACTTAAAAAAAATTGTGTGTGTATGTGTGTGCGCACACACTCATTCTTGGAGCTGGAGTTATAGGTGGTTGTGAGCTGCTCGACATGGGTGCTAGGAACTGAACTTACATCCCTAGAAAAATGATAAGCGCTCTTAACCACTGAGCCATCTCTCCAGACACATTTTCTGGATGTTTTTAATGATAATGTCACTAAACAATAAAGTCCTTATTCTGCAAACGAAACAATAAAATCATATTCCGATATCTGCATCAGCAAGAGCCATATCCAAGAAGATCTAAGTCTGTGACTATGACATTAGTGGCCTTTGAGGTTTAGGTGTACTTTCTCCTATAGATATTTCCCCCTGTAATTGTCTGTTCATANAGCCATAGCATACTACCACAGACTGGGTCACTTAAAGAACAAATATTCATCTTGTCACAGTTAAAGATCAAGATGCCAGGTGTTCTCCCTCCTCTCTGACTGCTGCAGACAGCTGTGCTCCTGTGTCCTTGTTGGCTTCTCTGTGAACAAGTGGGACTGTGGAGTGTGTTCTGGTGTCTCATATCTTCTTAGGATATGAGTCCTATAGGATAAGGCACAGCCCTCAGGACCTCAATTAACATAAACTTTTTTCATATAGTCCCTATGCTCAGCATAGTCACATGGAGCTACTGCTTCAATATCTAAGTTAGGGTGGCAGGGGGAATACAATTCAATATATATAGTGTCCAAAATAATGTTTCCATGTCTGATTGGTCACAGCTTTAATTGGGCAAATGAAAAGAATACAACTGATGAATTCCTCCTTCCCTACAAGGAAGTGCAATAAGAGAATGAGGAGACAAACGGGATTGGGATGTAAGGCAAAGTATAGCAGTCTTCCTTGATAATGACAGGTTGATAGCATTGTGGTAAGGCAGTGGCTGACTTGGGGAACCTGGAAAAGAAGACAAACACATTGTCCAGTAGATAGAGGACAGTCCTGTGAGTTACAGTAAATCACTTTGCAAGAGTAGGTTTGTGTTTTACTTTCTAGTGTTACAAGAGCTTTTAGTTGGGACTATGATTGCTTTGCTGTGGGAACTAAGTGATGAATGTGGAATGCTTGTTCAGCCAGTGTCAGGCCGTAAAGGGGACTGAGACAGTTTTGGAAGAAGCTTATGGAGGCTTACATTAACCTAAATTGGTACGTTATTCTTTCATTGGTACATTAGAACAAATGGTAGGAAGGATAGCATTGGCTGGCTCCATTGTAACCCGATAGTAGACAGGAGAGGAATGGACCTAGGAAAGTTCTGCCTGAGGTCCTCAGCTCCAGTGGACAACGTGAAGAATTTCTACTCAAAGTACTTTGAAGTATGTTCCATCGCTTTTACAAAAAGGTGCATAATATGATTTTCAAGAGCAATCATGATTTATCAGATTAATAGGAAATGAAAGTATGCTGATTGGAAAGAGGCCCTGGAGACATATTTATTTATAGGCCAACAATTGGAATATAACTCAAGCTGATTACATGTTCTTAGAGTAAAGTCATTTGAGATGATTCTGGAGAATCTCCACCCTTATTGCATCACCTCCGTTAGACGTTGGTGCCATCTGCCGCACAGGACACACAGCCATCCTGGAAGGTGACCACAGAGGGTCTCATTCCCAAGGGTAGTTCTCACTAGGAGCTTGGGCCTTTGACTGTATGAAATGCTTATTTTGCCAATGGTCTTTCTTTCAGCACTAATTAGAGCCAAGAGTAACCTAGTCATTCTCAATGGGGAGTGGTTTGTTTTGTCCCATCTGAACAAGGACAGTGATTTGGCATCGTTTTGGTTTTGGTTTTCAGTTTGGGGCAGTGGTATGTCCAATGGGCAGGAGCTGAAGGTCCCACCAGCAGTTTCTACCACAGAGGATAGTCACTCAGAGCAAAGCATGATCCCACTCAGACTGTCAGAAGTGCTGAGGTTCAGAACCCTAGCTTGCTGCAGAGCTTTTCCTGTAATTCTCCAGTCTCTGCCTTTCTGTTTTTTTTTTTTCCCTCTGTTATTTCTTGGCCTTTTGGAGTGGTGGGCTTCAAAGCATTGCTCTGTCAGACATTGGTTTAGTTTCAGTAGATTGTGGTGGAGTGCTTTGCTAGTGTGAAGGGTACAGTTAAATGATGGCTGGCCAGCAAAGGTGACTTTGGGTTGTTTCTAGATTCTTGTCCTCAGAGTAACAAGCTGCGCAGGTCCAGTGTGGTAGCTGACATGCTGAGGAGGCTTACTTTAGTCTCTCCCTTATCAACTGCAACTTTTCCTTTCTCATCTATGATTGTTGGTTCTAGTTGACCTCTGCACTCCTCAGGAAGTCCCCCCAGGGAACTTTCTGTCCTGTGCATTTGGGCTTGGTGGTGAGGCCTCTGTCCTGCCACCTGTCCAGGTGGATGGGGTAAGGAAAGGCATCTAGGGACCTGAGTGGCTAAAGATGCTTCCAAGCAAGCCTCCTCCTTTCACCCCACTCTTGCCTCCACTTGCAGAGGTGCCTGTTGGAGATTTCCCATCAACCAGGGCTGCTCCTTAGCTCCCTGTCCCATCAGTTAGCACTTAATTTCCAAGATCCATCCTCTGCACTACACCAGAGATGAAGAAGAGCCTTTCAGCTGGGAGTGAATGAAGCTCAGGGTAGAATGGGTAGAACACAGGCTTAGCATGCACAAGGCCCTAGGTTTCATCTCTAGTGCCTTCCCTAACCCCCAAATATGCTGTTTTTAATGGGATTTTGTACCAGGGAGAATAAAAGTAAAATTCACATGGTTAATTCATGCTTTTTACTTTAATGTGCATGTGTACATGTGGCATGCCTGAGTATGTAAATATATATTCCATGTTTGAGCATGTGTGTGTGTGCACATGAGTGCTTCTGGAGGCCTGGGGTTGGCATCAGGTGTCTTCCTCAGTTGCTCTCCGTCCTGTTCACTTAGGCAGTGTCTAAGTTATACCCAGAGCTCACTGTTAGGGCTCATCTGGCTCAGCTGCTAGTCAGCTTACTCCAGGGGTCCAGTCTCCACCTTCAGAGTCATGCAATTACAGGGAGGCTTCATATCCACTGACTTTGATAGAGATTCCGAGATCCACACTCTAGGCTTCATGCTTGCACAGCAAGTACTTCATCCACTGAGCCAGCTCCTCGTGACTTCTGGTCAGTTGTGTGCTCTTGTCTATTTTGTAGACATTTAAACAAAAAACTAAGAAGTGAATACATGTGTGTTGTTCATTTTTTTAAAATGGGTTCTATCCTTTGTAAGTATATTCTAAATTGATGGGCCCCTAGTATATTAGCAAACTTTAATCTTAGGATAGTGTGAAATGCTCATTAATGTTTTAATCTTTTATTTCACTTGTCGGTGACATTGGTCATCTTCTTATGTTTTCCATATATAAATCTTTTTNGTGAGTACTTGCTACTATTTATTTTTTCTAAAATCTAATAGCAACTTAAAGCCCTTAGCATTTGATTTAGCTATATGGTTTATTCTGACTTAAACTGGATACTAATTGCTATTTATTTATTGGTCGTGTTGGTCTAAGAACTAAATGGTAGAGTCTCTGGGTAGATATTATTTGGTACTTTCTTGTATCATAAGTGACCTGGTAGAGTAAAGAGATTTACTGTCTAGTGTCAAATATTTATTCAGGAAATAGAGACACATGGTTGTTAGGTTTGGAATTCCATTGTAGTTAATTGTGAAATGAAGCTTTTAATAAAAGATGAAGTTGTTTTGCCATGCTTGTTACAGAAAATCCAGGTATTACATAAAAATGTAAGCATTTCACTCTCTAACACTAATAATAATTATCACTACCAATGCCAGGGCTTTTCCATGTTGGCTTTTTCCACATAGATCAAAAGTTGAATGGGCAAGTAAGTGGACACTTGCAAAATCTCCTAAAATAGTATCTCGCTCTACAGTTTAGACATAAATAACAATAGAATCGGGATGCACTTGCCTTTTGTGCCCAAGGCTCTGGCTCAGTCCTTAGCACCGAAACCAGGAAAGTAAAAACAAATAATCCTGAGCTAACTGTGAGATAAACTGTAAAATTACTGACTTCCTCTAATTTTAAAAATTGACATTCAGAGTGTACGGTTTTGTCACTAATTTTACTTGTAAGAGGGATTTTTTTATTATAACCAAATTAGAGAGAATTCATGCTTTGCCCCCCTTTGATTTTGAGAGGACCGTCAGATTTTTAGTATGGGTATTTCAGGCTCTGATCTTTCTACACTGTGAGGAAGCTGTAGGGTTTGGTGGAGGGGCTGCGTAGCTTTGCCTTCTCTGCTCTATTTAGTCTTTCAAACTGTTGTGGAGATCTTTGTTTGGGGACAAGAAGTCCCATTGTACCTTACCCCAAGAAAGGAAGGAAAAGGAAGTTTGAAAAGCATTGGGCATAACATAGATTAGAAGCAGACTACCAGGAAACGCAGCGTGGAGACCTTGCTTTTGTGTTACCTCTCTTGCTTTCAGAAAGTGTGAGTGAGTATTTCTGAGTTTGGTGGCCACCTACTAGAACTACAGTGAGTATGTGAAGAGACCCTGAGAACATTGGATTTTACTGGCACCCCTATAATACATAAACAACTTTGAAAGTTAGCCAAATGAAAAGAATATTCAAGATCAAAAGTGCAAACTGAGGAACTGCCCCTGGCTGCTTTGGTGGCTGCTTCATACAGTAGTGGGGACTCCAATAGACATCAGGCAAATGATGATTCATCAGCGTGGTGGCAGCTGTCTGCAAGCAAAGGCTGGCTATGGTGCTGTAGGATTATCTTCTGACACATCCTGAAAGAACGACTCATCTGACAAATTTATAGTCTGAAAACCAAACAGAAGAATGTTAAGGCTGTGGTGAAAAGCCCCAAGTGAGAGCCAGTGCATTCTCCAGGGCCTCTGTGGCCACTTCCTGCACCACCAATCAGATGAAGACAGAGGTTTCTTCCCTGTCCCGAGAGGGTCTTTATAATAATGGATGCAGTGTTAGCTTCAGGGTCTGGTTTTTGAGGGAAACTCAGAAACTTGCTGGTTTAAGTGTGAGGTACTTTGTTTTCTTTCTTTTTAATTTCTTCCTCACTTGGGAAATTAGGCATCTTTTCAGTTGGTGGTGTTACCTTAGGATCGCTGGCTTCAAGGGAGCAGTGTTAGTGATTGTGAACCGTTACTGTGGGTAGATTTTCCACAAACCTAATTGGTATGCAGAGATCCTCGTGTTACAAAGTGAACAGTGAGCCTGCATCTTACCAGCTATCAAATGTGCACCAATGCCATGGGCTGTATAGCCTGTTGCTAAGTTGAATGCAGCTTTGTGGTGAAGCTAGTTGATTGCGATCCAGCCTGAGGTAGGGGCTTCTTTATTTTCCCTATCCTGGTATTTTTGTCAAATTATTTCTGCTTTGACTTAAAGTTTCTTTGAAAGATCTGACACAGGGACTCCTTCAGACACATCTCTGTCCTTCATGCATAGCTTCTATTTCTGCTGCCGCTGCCCTGTGCCTTTAGCTGGATTCCTAAGAACCCTTGTTTTTCTCTGTCAACTGGCCACATTTTCAAGAAGGAGAAAGTCAGAGCAGGGTGCAGTTACCAAAGGAACTGGAACTCTACGTAGAGGGTGTCTTAGTTAGGGTTTTATTGCTATGAAGAGACACCATGACCACAACACCACCAACCCCATCCCTCACCCGCAAGGCAAGGTTTCTCTGTGTAGCCCTGGCTGTCCTGGAACTCACTTGGTAGACCAGGCTGGCCTAGAACTCAGAGATCCACCTACCTCTGCCTCCTGAATGCTAGAATTAAAGGCGTATACCCAGCAGCAAAGGAAAACATTTAATTTGGGCTGGCTTACAGTACAGAGGTTTAGTCCATTATCATCATGGTGGGAGGCATGGTGGCGTGCCAGCAGACATGGTGCTGGAAAGGTAGATGAGAGTTCTACATTTGGATCCACACACAGCATGAAGAGAGCCTCACAAGAGGCCTGGCTTGAACTTCCGAAACCTCAAAGCCCACCCCAACATGACACACTTCCTTCAACAAGGTCACACCTGCTCCAGCAAGGCCACCTCCAATAATGCCATTCCCTGTGATTCTATGGGGGCCATTTTCATTCAGACCACCACAGAGGGAAAAAGGAAGATGTTTTTAAAGGTATGGTTAAAGAAATACCTTAAATACACTGTCTTTGCTGGGTGTGGTAGTGTGTGTCCATAACCCCTGGACTACCACTTTTTTTTTTAATCAGATGTTTACTATTCCTCTGTGGTTTGCTCTCTTTCCAGGCTATTGTCTGAAGGGTGAGATCTCACTTACATGAAAGGACCCAAGACTCAGACCTAGTATCTTGGGTCTTAGTCACTAGTGGGGAGGGCATAGAGTGTGATAGTCTTAGCTTACAGATGCACCACTCTGAGGAGCCTGGGATGCTGTGTGGAGTAAACAGACCATACTCTAGAAGAAACCATGGATCCAAGGAGAAATATAATTACAGCTGACTTTTATCCATAGAGATAACTTGCTCTCTAGTTTTTCTGTAGAAAATGTTTTTAAGACAGTAAGGTAAATAACAGAATTCTCTTTAAAAAGAGCTTGACTAAAATATGAATTTTGCCAGTAATAATGCCTTCCTGTTTTCAAGAATGTGCAGCCTTCTTAGCTCTGGCTCCAAATCCATTCTTATTCCTAACGTGAAGGAAAGCACATGTAACTACACCAGAGGCTATAAGCTCTCTTTCCCGAATTTTAAGTGTTGTTCTGGCAGAATATTATGAAGCCCTCAAAAAGAAGAAAGAAACTTNTTGTGGAATGAAGAAAGCAACATATTAAAGTATGCATATCTTATATGTGCATTCTCACAAGGAAAAGTAGGGAAACACAGTGAATAAATATTTGTTTGTATGTGCAAAGTAACATATATTAATATATTTCACTGGTTTCTCTAGTTGGCTAGAGCCTGCTGAAAGATATTTATTTGTATGTGTTTGTGTGTTATGTGTATGGGTGTGTACATGCACACATATGCATGCTTGAGGTTATGGGCATGCCACAGCACATGAGTGGGGGTCAGAGGACAACCTGGGGGCATCTCTTTTCTTATTCCAACATGTGAGTTCTGGAACTTGAACTCGGGTCTTAAGGCTTGGTGGCAGGCACTTTTGCTTACCCAGCCATCTTGTTGACCCTGAGAGAGATTTTCTAAAGACTTTTACCACCTGATGGAATTCCTAATACTGAGTTAATTCTGAGTGTTTCTTGTGTTGCATTCTGCTAATGCCGTGCTATTTATGTATGAAGNTTTTGTGTNAGTTTTCACAGCAGATGTGTTTATATTAGTATGTTGTTTGGTGGCTGTCATTGACCTATTTTGGTATGGAAGAATTGAGAGTATTTCTTTTCTCCCCCTTTCACTCATGACAGGCAGGCACAGTTGCAGTATTCTTTAAATTTTTTGCATTTATAGTAATTGTGTTTTTATGCATAGGAAGAAGAAGGAAATACTTCTAAAACACAGAAGACTTCCTGGCTTCAAGAATGTGTTTTATCCTTATCTCCAACCAGTGACCTTATGGTGATAGCCCGGGAGCAAAAGGCTGCGTTTTTAGTGCGTAAGTACCGTTGTTCTCTGCTGCCTCCATTTTAGTGCAGAGATTGGAACAGAATGTGGACTTTGAAATGTGTTATTTCTGTTCTATATTATATGGTGGTCCTATAATTTATTATACTACATTAATTTATGCACTACATTATATAAATAGAATATTTCCCTTTTGGGGTATGTGTATGTATGTGTACATGTATGTGCAGGTGCTCTGCACATGCGTAGAGACCACAAGCTGATGTCAGGTGTCCTCCTCTATGGCTCTTCACCCTAATTTTTGAGTCAGGGTCTCTCACTGAACCTGGAGCTCAAACTGGCATCTTCCTGTCTCTGCCTCCCAGGCACTGAGCTCACAGACCTAAGCTGCCTCTGGCTCTTTCCTTTCATGTGTGTGTGTGTGTGTGTGTGTGTGTGTCTGTGTATGTCTGTGTGTGTCTGTGTGTGTGTGTGTGTGCGCGTACACATGCTAGGGATGGCGCTCAGGTCCTCACATTTGCATGTCAAGTGCTTTACNGACTGAGCTGTCTCCTTAGACCCAGAGTACTTCCTTTTTATTCTGTGTTGCCTCTTTTTTTGTGTGTGTGTATTTTTTTTTAAGCTGTCCTTCTGTGACACTTCTGAGGCAGGGCTGGCTATACCTAATCTTGCAAGGAATACTCAGTGCTGAAAGGACTGTAACTGGCTCCTTACAGCAATGTGAAAGGGACTTAGCTGCAGTTTGAAAACTCGGTATGCTAAATTTTCTCTTGGTGCATAAGTTTTCAGCTCAGATGTTTTTGTTGAAGGTTAAGTATTAAGATTTTGAGCTACATAGACTATAAAAAACCTCATAGAACAAAATAGATTATGTATAAGATGTCTGTGGGTAGTCCTACAGAGAAAATTCATTCCCATGGCATAAATCTAATATAAAACTTTCCCTTGCCATTTGAAAATAAAAGTAGTTTTCTGAATAACGTCAGTATGGTGGAATATGAGCATTCATAACTTTATTCTGCAAAAACTCTGAATACANTAGTAAATTGTGCTTTAAACTGGAAGAAGGAGAGACCAAAGGCTAGGGGACCAGCTGGTCTTACAAAAATGCTTTTACAAACTAAAAACATTATGTATTGACCTATAATAAATGCCCAAGTCAGTTCCTACAGAACTATCTTATACTCAACTGTTTAAAGGAGAAAGATCAAAATTTATAAATAAGTTACCAGTTTTATTTTATCTTTTTCCCCAGCAAAGTGGAAGCATGGTGATAAAGGGAAGGAAGAAATGCAGTTTGCTGTTGGTTGGAGTGGCTCCTTGAGCGTGGAAGAAGGGTAGGTGCTAGTTCTCTTGTTTGTTTGTCTGTGTGTGAGATGTAGGAAATGGGTTTGTTTGTAAATGCATCTGTTTCATTGTGTACAAGTTGTGTGTGTGTGTGTGTGTGTGTGTGTGTGTGTGTCCTTCCCAACTTTACTAGTTATACAAAACTATTTGGTTAGCAGATTTTATTTTATTGCTCTTAATGATTTTTTATAAACCCTAATCTGAATAAAAATATTTTTTAAAGACTTATTTATTTAATTTTATGTGTATGAATGTTTTGCCTGCATGTGTATGTGCACCAACGAATGTGCCTGGTGCCCTCTGAGGTCAAATGAGGGTGTCAGATCTGAACCCAGTCTCTGCAAGAGCAACAAGAACTCTTAGCTGCTGGACCGTCTCTCCACCTGTGAGGAATGTGAGCAAGTTTCAGAAAACATCTCATAAAATTCATTTGCATTTGTCTTTCCTTCTGTTCTCCACACTGACTTTGTTTATCTAGAGAAAGTAAGGTCAGTAGTCATCATCCGGGTTATGTCCTAGCTTGCTTCCTGTTGATATAATAAACACCATGATCAAAACAAGGTGGGAAGAGTTTATGTGCCTTACAGCTGATAATCCATCATTAAGTTCCAGACNGGGAGCTCAAGGCAGGAACTGAAGCAAAGACCATGGAAGTATGCTACTTCCTGGCTTGCTCAGCCTCCTTACATACCCCAGGATCACCTCCCCAGGGTGGCAGTGCCCACAGTGGGCTGGACCCTTCCACATCAGCCATATCAGTCATTAATCAAGAAGATGCCCCACAGACCTGCCCACAGGCAGTCTGGGGAGGCATTTTATCAACTGAGAGTTCCCCTTCCCAGATGACTCCCGATTGTGTTGAGTTAACAAAAACCAACCGGCACAGGCTTATACTTGGAAAGTAGTGGTATTTAATTCTTAACTCAAGGATGCAAGTTATTTACCTAGTAAGAAAGACCATGATCCCTAGGGTGATTACAGAATGGACACAAGAGCCTGGAAGCTTGAGCTAACCATTGTTCCCTGTGAAAGCTGTGATCAGAATGAACAAGAATCTTCTGGAAGGCCAATCAGAGGAGAAGTGATCATGCATCCTGTGCATTGTGGATCTTCAGTCACATGTTTTCTACTGTCACCAATGAGAACACGTCATTTCTGTCAGAAGTACAAAGCAAATACAGTGCCTGAGTGACAAGGGAAGATTAACTTGTCGTGATTACTGAGCATGGTCTGTGGGGCTGCATGTACCTTGGCTTGAACAGATTNTGTAGGTTTGATGGTTTAAACAAAGTCAGTCCATAGGAGGTGTTTAGATTTCAAATCTTCTTCTCTGAGCCCCTAACAATATTTCAAGTTTACATGTCAGGGAGAAGAAATCACTTTTGGGAAACAACCCTCATATGTCCTTAGAAATAGGTCATTAGGGGCTGGAGAGGCAGTTTACTAAGACTACTTGTTGCTTCTGCAGAGGCTCCAGATTCAGTTACTCCAGTTCCAGAGGATATTACACCTTCTTCTAAAACCTTGGGCACTGGGCACACACCGTGCACACACTACATGTAGACAAAACACTCATTTANATAAAATAAAATTAAAAAATCTTCTAAAATTTTTAAAAAAGAAATAGCTTATTAGGAGCAGTGTATGTAAAATGTAAAAGAAGAACCCAACCAGGCAAAATGTAGCAAGTTCATAAAATACAGTACCCACAGAAATCCAGTAGCCAGTTCCTTCTGCCCTACACCTGCTTCAAACAAGGAGACAGGGTGGCTCTGAACTGCAGAAGACAAGGATGCTGAGAAGTGGCTGCCTGGCAACCACTTGAGACTTTCCAGGTTTTCTGTACAGTGATTTATATAAAGTTTTGATTTGTTTCATGTCAATACCAAGTGAAAAAACACTGTTTTTGTTATGTTACATGCTATATGTATGGATTTTACTATTTTTAGTTATATAAAATAACCAGTCAAATAAAACTGGTCCACAGGATGTCATCTTCTACTTAGTGTCTTCTAACATTAAATTATAGAGAAATAAATAATTAATCCAGGCACGGTGGTACACACCTTTAATCCCTTGCACTCTGAAGGCAAAAGTAGGTGAATCTCTTTGAATTACAGGCCATCCAGGGCTGCATAGTGAGATTGCATCTCACAAACACACACACACACACACACACACACACACACACTTTATTGCTAAGCACAGTGACTAAGCTCATGATTTTGCTTTTGTTTCTGCCTGTAGGGAATATGTGACCAGTGCTCTCTGCATCCCACTGGCAAGCCAAAAGAGGTAAGGATGAGGATGGGCTCTGTGTCTCTTCTGCTTTGATGGCTGAGCCATTACAATCATCAATTTCATTCGTGACAGGAGTTCCACCGGGCGTCCTGACTGGACCTGCATTGTGGTGGGGTTCACGTCTGGTTACGTGCGGTTCTACACTGAGGTGAGTTGGGTTTCCAGCAGCAGAGAGAGCCAGCTGACTGCGTGCTGTGTATCATGTTGTGCCACCTCGTGACTTCATTGCCAAGAACACAGGTGGGAATCAAGAGGATAGATAGTCTTACTATGAATGCTGGGAAATGTGTAGCTGATGTAAATTTAGCAGTGATTCTCAACCTTTCTAATGCTGCGACCCTTTAATACAGCTCCTCATGGTGTGGTGACCTCCAGCCATAAAATTATCTTGTTGCTACTTCCTAACTGTAATTTTTCTACTGTTAGGAATTGTGATGTAAATATGTTTTCCAATGGTCTTTGCGGGTTGCAACCCACAGGTTGAGAACTGCTGCTTTATGGGGTAGAAGAAGAACAGGTGAGGAACCATCTGTAGAAGAAACAGAAGAGACACTGTACACTTGTGAAAAAAAAGAGGACCCGATGTCCTTGGGAGACTATTGGGAAATGGTACTGTTTGCCTTATCCCTGTTCAGTCACACTATGGAGAAAACCAGCAGGGCCCTTTTCTGTGCTTGCTTCTAGAGTGGTGTGCTTTTGCTTGCACAACTTTTGAATGAGGACAAAGTGCTTCAGCTTAAGTGCAGGACCTATGAAATCCCCCGACACCCTGGAGTGACTGAGCAGGTAATGTAAAGATTATGTTCATAGTAATAGTGCAGGGCTGGAGAGAGGGCTCAGCAGTAAAGAGCACTGGATGCTCTTGCAGAGGACCCAGATTCAATTCCCAGAATGCACATGGTGGCTCAAAACCCTCTGTAGCTTCCAGGGGATCTGATGCCCTCTTCTGTCCTCCACAGGCACTAGGCACATGTGATACACAGACATAAATGCAGACAAAACATCTATACATGTAAAATCAATTAGAAAAAAAAGTAACAGTGACATTGTTTTGAAGCAGTTTTGTTTTGCTTTTTTGCCTGGAATTGAGAGATTTGTCTTGTGGCACAGTTAGCTGAGCTGGCATATTCTAGAAATGTATTTTGTAGCTAAGTAGAATACCAGTCTTTGTATTTTATAAATGAAATACTGTGTTAAGATGACTGTCTTAGTCAGTGTTTTATTGCTATGAAAAGACACATAACCACACAACTCTTATAAAGGAAAACATTTAATTGCAGCTGGCTTATAGTTTCAGAGGTTTAGTCTGTTATTGTCATGGTGGGAAGCATGGTGGCATGTAGGCAGACATGGTGCTGGAGGAGCTGAGAGTTCTACATCTGCAGGCAGCAGGAAGAGTGAGAGATGCTAGGCCTGCCTTGAGCATTTGAAACCCCAAAGCCCACTCCCATGTGACACTTCCTCCAACAAGGCCACACCTCTTTATAGTGCCACTCCTTGGTGACCAAGCATTCAAATCTGTGAACCTAGGGGGGCCAAATCATCACAGGGACTTAAGGTGAAAATATATTAATGAAACTTTGTATCATTTCAATTTTAATTCAAGTGTCAAAATTACCTATAATAAAAAAAAGTGTCTCACAGTAAAACAGTAACCATAACATTACTGAACCAGNATGCTTTTATTCCATTTACAGTATATAGGGTTAAAACTTTATAGTGAATCTTTCTTTTTGCACTATTTAGTTCCAGAAAATTCCATGTTAAACTGACATATACTGAATGCATACATGGACTTAAATTGCACAATAAATTACAGGAGTTATAGAAAAAGCAATCCGGTANGAGAAACTAGATTTTGTCTGCAGCATCTAAGAATTAATTAATCAATAAACAACTAATCTATCAGTCATACAGTCAAAATAAACTGCAGGAGGAAAGGGTGAGCTGTGACTGTCCTGAGAGGAGGAAATTCCAAAGGATGAGATCTGCTGTGAGCCTTGGATAATGAGCATGCAATTTGATTGGTTAGTGGGAGAAGAAAGGGTTATATATCCAGGAGTCAGGAGAAAAGTGAGGGAAGGCTCAAATGTAGAACTTTGTACATGGTAACCAAGAAACCCATGAGAAAACAGTGAGAAACTGATTGGTAAGCAGAGTGATCAAAGTTTGTATGAACTCAGAATTGATGCAGAGGGTTAGAAGAGCTCCCAGAGAAGGAAGAGGTGCAGCCACAGGCTGCTGGAGCACTTGTTCTTAGGCCACAGTATGAGAGACTGGAGTCAGGGGGGTACCTGTGGGGGTGTGTTTGTTGTTTGGGGGCTTGGTGTTTCTTTGTATAGCTCATGTTGTCCTGGAACCCACAATCCCCCTATTTCTGCCTCCCTAATGCTGTGATTATAGGTGTATCTCAGCATGCCCTGCTTGAAATTGGATTTTTAAAAATTACTGAGGCAGAAGATTATGATTAAAAAAAAAACAAGATTAAATCCTGTTTGTATGCTTAATAAAATGGGAAGATTAGGATTGGGCTGAAGCATAATTGGCAAAATGCCTGCTGAGTATGTAAGGCTTGGGTTAAGTCCTCAGCACTGGAACTATAAGTAAATAAATAAATGTGGCATTGATGATTAGAGGCATCACACTCAGTCCTGTTCTATAGGCCAAATGTGTCTATAAAATGTGTATGATAAACTCACGCAAATGTGTGTGAATTTATTTGAGAATGAGTATTGGGACAGGCCTCTGATTTCAAGTGAGCATCTGTGAGGTATTGAGATGTTTTATTTGTTTATTTTTTGTTTGTTGGTTTTTGGATTTCTCTATGTAGTCTTGGCTATCCTAAAACTCACTCTGTAGACCAGGCTGGTCTTGTACTCAGAGATCTACCTATCTCTGCCTCCCGAATGCTGTAATCAAAGGCGTGTGCCACCACACCTTGTGAGCTTCTGTTTTTAACACATGACTTAGAAATCTATAATGACTATTTCTCATGAGCTGGAACAAAATTTTGACTCTCACCATTATCCAGAAACCATTTCCTACTACATACAAGCTCATATTTGAGAGGAAATTGAAGTCTTTGGCCGTAAGGCGTCCTGAAATTAGTTCCTGCTGCCTTCTGCTGCTTTCTCTGATTGCTTGTGTTTGCAGTTGACTGTTTTTGTTTTAGTTGTTACCTGAGTGTGATTCTTAAGTGTTTTTAAAAAGGGAGGTGTGTGTTTGTTGTGTCTGTTGAAGAAAGGGTGTTTTTTCTTTGTTCCCACCCAGAATGAAGAGCTCAGCATCTTATACCCNGCTGCCATTGTGACCATTGATGGCTTCAGTCTTTTTCAATCTCTCCGTGCTTGTCGAAACCAGGTGGCCAAAGGTACTGTTCTAGCAAGAAGAGTCTAACTTCTGGTGATAATAATTTTATTCAGTGTGGCCTCCCCACACAAGTGAGGTGTCTCCTGCAGGGGAGTGTTGTTTAGAAGCAGTGGCTGGAGCCGCCGTGCTCTTCAGATGTTGGCAGTGGGATGTGGCAGCCTGCAAGCAGCATGCTTCACTTAACTCAGCAACATAGCTTGGCTGGGAGAAAGATGGTCACTGGGTGAGGATTTTGGTGTAGCTAGCAAACCTTTCCCTGGATAAGAAGCTATAGGACACATGCACAAAAGTCCTCTGCCTCATAGAGGATAGAGGTGTCCTGTGTGCTGGCACATTTCCTCACAGGGGAGAGGGCCCAGCAGGTCAGTGCAGCCTCTTTATTTGAAACACTTNTCAATGAAGAGATGCCAGAGGTCTAAACTTCAAGTGTGAGGGCTTCATTATTAGAGGTGAAAACTGCATGGATAATCAAGGATCCTCATTGTGCTGATGACAGAGTGTGTGTGGAAGCTAGGGTCAACAGCAAGGGTGTCCCCTAAGCACTCTCCACTTGCTACTTACTTACTTTGTTTGTTCATTCATTCATTCATTCATTCATTCATTCATTCATTCATATTCATTCAGTCGAGACAAGGTCCATCACTGAGCCTGGAGCTCACTGGTTCAGCAAGATTAGCTGGCCAGTGAGCCCAGGGACCTGCCTGTCCTCACCCCTCCAGCAGTGTCATCACAGGTTTGTTACAGGTGCCACACTGTAGCTTTTACATGGCTGCTGGGGTTATGGACTCAGGTCCTCATGCTTGTGTGGAATACTGAAGGAGCCGTCTTGCCAGCCCTCTGAGAACAGTTTCTTAGGATATGTTTGCTGCTTAACAATAATATATGCTTAACGTGTGTGTGTATGTGTGTGTGTGTGTATGTGTGTGTGTGTATGTGTGTGTGTGTGTGTGTGCATATATGTGTGTATGTGTGTGTATGTGTGTGTGTGTGAATGTATTTCTAAGCTAACTTTATAGAAGGAGGAAAACAATCAGTTTTCTGGAGGGAAAATAAGCCTGTGAACACCTTTCCTATACCGTCAGTGGACAGATTGTCTCAGCAGTCTGTGGTTGGTAAAATTCTCAAAGCTTGGTTTTGTGGTTCTTTTCAGTAGTACATACTTTATCCTCATGTCAGAATACTTTGAATTTTTATACCTATTTTCATTATCTTTTAAATTGTTTAAATTTAGCCCCATTATAACTTCATTATTTTGAGATTGGTGAAACAGTCACTATCACTGGGAGGCCAAAGCGAGAGGATCTCAACTTCAGGATAGACTGTGGTATGTGAGTCTGTGCTTAGGAAATAGTCACCATTAATGTATTTACCAAAAGAGAATAGCAGTTGTCTGTAGGTGAGAATTCTATTAAAATACTAGCAAGAGACAATTGTGTTAATGGTATTGTCGGCTTTTTTT
>LZPO01054711.1:940325-963646 GCA_001675575.1 Neotoma lepida
AAAGCTCCAACATTGAGCAACTTGACGTAATCTGACAGTGAAAAAACAAGCCCTCTAGCCAACACAAACATTGGCCTGGGGTGAACTGCAGAATGTGCTGAAGAAACAATGAGTGCCATGCGAGCTGGTGAGAGTGAGGCCAGGGCTGTAGACAGGACCTTGTCTTGAAAGACCTCTCATACTTACACAGAGGAGTAGCTGAATATTTTCTCAGGCCATTCACAGCCATGTCAGGAACCACTGAATTCTCAGCAAAAAATAATTCCCTCACATCACCTGTCAGAAAAACCACTGTGGAGCCTGGAGAGATGGCTCAGAGGTTAAGAGCACTGGCTGCTCTTGCAGAGGTCCTGAGTTCAGTTCCCAGCAACCATGTGATGGCTGACAACCATCTGTAATGAGATCTGGTGCCCTCTTCTGTTGTGTAGGCATACGTGCAGGCAGAACGCTTGTATACATAATGAGTAAATCTTCAAAAAAAAGAAAGAAAGAAAAACCACTGTGGAGACAGTTTAAGAGACTGGGACTAGGTGGGTCACCATTAGGAGAAGCTGGGTATGTTTATACATGCTTATAAGTCCAGCTATTCTGCAGGTTGATGCAGGAGGAGAGCAAATTTAAGGCCAGCATGTGCAGTGTACTCCATTCTAAATTTTAAAAAAAGAAAGAAAAACAAAACTAATAAGGAGACTGTACCTTCATGAGATACAATGGTCTTTTGAATTAGGGTGATAAAAGTGTAAGTAGAAAGAGAAATATTATTTTAAAATATTTTCCATTGATGTAATATATGTTAAAAATTTGAACAGTATGTAAATATATAGAGAAAAAGAACAATTAAAAAATTCTTACTCTTTCAGAGATCCTCATCACTGGTGTTTAGCTCCCTAGTTGTGTATAAGTGCATATGTAATATGCATACTGTCGTGTGGAAGGCGAGCTTTTATACACAGTATTGTATAATACCAACTCCCTCACATCGGGGTACTTAGGATACATTTTGTCAGCCTCAGTCCTAATGGAATGTGGGAGACCAGCTCGCACATTTATTTCCCCCAGGGACTCTTGAGGAATGAGGGATAAGAGACTTAAGTAGAAATAAAGAGGGGAGAGAAACAGAAATGCAGGATAGCCTTGGGTGGACCTGGATCCTTATCCACCGGCCCAGAACTTTATTCCAAAGGGCTTTCTATAACAATGCCAAGGGGAGGGGCAAAGGACCTCCCCCTTGCTAGATACAGCCAAGTGTAGACTCTTNCAAACACCTGGTACCCAGGCCCGTGGTCCAGTCATCCTCTTATACAGTCCTGCTGGGTNCAGCCACTAGGAAACCCTAGGTGGGCTCCAACAATGGAAGACAGATGGCTCACTTGACAAGGAAGCTTTAGAAGTTTATTTACAGAGAAGCTGTAAGGTTTGCTGTCGTAGAAGCACCAGGGATGTCCGTACACCAGGACTTCTTAGCAGCCAGGCTGTTAACCACTGCTAAGCCTGAAGTGTTAGGGGTCTTCAAACTTAGAGATAGTGACTGGGACCAGCNCCTGGGGAGCAGGATGACTTTCCTCAGGGCTCACAGCCAGTTTTCAGGGAAGGAGCCGGGGGAAAAAGATGTCCCATCTTCATTCTCTGTTCTCTCTCTTGTCTCCTGATGGGACTCGCATTGTCTGAATTCAGCCAGAGGTCAGCAGGAACTGTCGAAAGTCTAGTCTAGGAAAGGCAGGAGTTGTGTGGAGGGCTGACAGAAGGCTGGCCCTCAGCCCTGCTGGCTCTGTCCTCACAGTCCTGTATGTCATTCTTGCGTGGACTGTTCTAACGAATGCCTTATTAGTAAACAGTTTGCTCTGTCTTCAGTTTTTTGTTACGAGAAATGCTAACATAAAATTTCCAAAGTGTTGAGCTCAGCCCAGGGTCTCCTCCCTGCTCTGTTAATTAAACTTTGGAACATTGAAGCTGGCTGGGGAAAATGATTGGATAGAAAACATTGTTCTATTCATTTACTCCCCAGCCTACAAATGAGAAAACAAAAGGTACAATAAACTTTATGTACATCATTATGTAAAGTCTTAACTCATTCAATAAATAAATACCTATTATTCCCTAGGTAATGCTGGTGCTGGAAACACATGACAGTCCAGACCCTGCCCTGAGACAGCTTGTGTTCTGTGATAGAGATAAACATAACTAAATGAGTAACTGTGGTGCTATCAAAACACTAGTCGGCATTGTGGAGGAACTCAGCAGAGANTTAGGCCCTAGAGCAGTGGTTCTCAACCAGTGGGGTCTCGACCCATTCACAGGGGTGGCATAGCAGATAGCCTGCATATCAGATATTTACATTGTGAGTCATAACAGTAGTAAAATTACAGTTATAAAGTTGTAACTGTATATAACTGTAGAGTTATAAAATGAAAAAATTTTATGGTTGGGGTCACCACAATATGAGGAACTGTATTAAAGGGTCGAACCGTTAGGAGGGTCTAGAACCACTGGTCTAGAGTGAAGGAAGTGCATAGATAGACTGCTAAGAACAGACCTCTTCGGAGAACACACCTGGATTAAGACAGGAAGGATGAGAAGGAGCCAGCTGCAGGAAGATTTGTAGTCAGAGCATTCTCAGCAGAGGACACAAAAGGAATATAAGCCTGAGGACCCCAAAGACCTCAGAGGATTTGAGAAGCAGGGAGGTCAGCATGGCTTGATAGAGTGAGTATGAAAAAGGGAGTCAGGTTGGAGTTGTACAGAGGGTCAGAGCTGAAAATAAGGAAGTTGAATTTTATTCTGAATTTATGGTTTCTAAGACAGCCAGGACTATGTAGAAAGAAAGGCCCTGTCTCAAATAAACAAAAACAAAAGTACCCCTCGGGTGCTCTTTAGAGACAGATGTGGAGGAGAAAGCAAAGCAACGGGAGTATTTTGGTAATTCAGGCGTGTGAGAATGATGGACTCAGAGCAGAAACAGTAATATGGAGTACGTTGTATAGTTGCTTGGGTATGAGTTTGAGAAATGAGAGTAAAGGACTCAAGGCCCCACCCCCACCCTCCTAAGGGATGGGATCGCAGGTGATGTCATTGTTAAGTGTGAGCAGCTGGGTGGATAAGCAGGTTGTTCACTGAAAGGAGAATGAGGAAGATATTTACGGAGGGCAAGACAAGAGTTAGGGTTTTGCATGTTGACTTCTGGCAAAAGCACATTCTAGTAGAGCATGGAGCAGGCAGACAGACAGACGTGTGATCTGAGGTTCAGAGGCAGTTGGGACTGCAGGTAGAAATGGTTTGGGTGGGTACTGTGAGACCACAGCATTCAAGAGAAAGGGTGGGTCACTGGATTTGTCAGCTTGGAGCTCTTTATTGACTTGGTGAGCAGTTGGAGGGGAGAGGTTGGGCTGGGATGGGTTTGTTTCACAATAAATGTGTTCACTTCCTGTTTTCAAAGTAACAAATAAGAACAAGCAATAAAATTACAGCATCCCCACTCTTCATCTCCAGTGATGACCAGTTCTTGGAACACTTTCACAGATGTCTAAACTGACCTCCAATACTACATTCTTGATTTCTTCCCCTCACACTTGCTGCTCTTTTCTCGCTCTTCTTCCACCGCCTCCCTCTCCCTTTCCCTCCCAGTTGCACTCAGGGCCTATTACTTGCTCAGGTGCTGGTTGGCCTTGTCTCCCAGCCCGTCTCTCACTGCATCGGTTGTGCTGATCCGGCTCCTCAGAATACCCAGGGACCTTCTGCAAAACATTATACTTGCTACTCTCCTGCCTGGAACATTGCCCACCTAGCCATGTGGTTTTTCCCTCACTCAGTGCAAGCCCCTGTTCACATGTCACTGTCAAGGAAGCCCTCGTAGGTATGAGGCAGAAGTGGAAGTGGTCCAGTGAGCTTGACTTTATGGAGATTTATGTGCAGAGGAAATTCAGTGTGTTTCACAGTATGGAAAGGGCTTGTGTTCAGGGAAAACCTCCAGTNACAAGATTATAACCCCAATGGGAAAATCTCAGCTAAGGAAATAGAATTATAGTTGAAAGCTTTCTGAGCCACGAGTAAGATTTATATCATTCTTAATGAAAACAGTGAATGTGAATTTATTTTTTTAAGTGGCTCTACAGCTTTTGAAGGGATGGGAGAAGAGGAGGGTCCTCAGTGAGCTGTGTCACCCTATATACATGAAGCACAGTTCCAGAACTTGTGACAAAAAACATCATTCGTCTAGATCTGGCTGCCAACGTGCAGTAGTGTGTAGGTAGAAGACCAAGTTAGTATTGCTGCAGAGAGCAGGCTAGCCAGGTCTGCACCGGACATTAATGCCGGACAGTCTGCTTTGTTCAGCAGATGGATTGCAAAGGACTGGGAGCTGGGAAGGTGCTAGGACGGTGGGGCTGGGGTTGGGTCTTGTGTCAACAGCTGTTTTTCTCAAGAGCAGAAACTTCAGACTCTCCAAGGTTAAGATTTACTCTGGAGAGTGTGTGGAGCAAGATTAGTGCGGGGCTTGTGGGAAGGGCAGTGATGGACGGTGGGTTAGGCCGGATGACGGGGAAGGGAGCCCAAGTGTTACTTGATAAATAGAGGGAAAAATTAGCAGGATTAGTAGGTTGAAACAGTTGGTAAATAGTGACATCATTGCAAGGACTCATAAAGTAATGGGGATAAAAAATGACTGTGCTTGAAATTCAGGTTAACGCTTTTAATATCATCACCACTTTCAAATGTGGACTTTTTGTAGTTTTGAAATAAAACCAACTCAGTAGCATCTTAGAACAGAAGTAAAAATAATCACTTAAATGAAGTATTTTAATGTATTCAAACTGTGATTCTTGTCTCTTATTTTCTTTAAATTATAAGGTATTATGACTCTGTCACCTTTTGATCAAATGAAGACTGCTTCCAATATAGGTGGATTTAATGCAGCCATTAAGAACAGTCCACCTGCCATGTCTCAGTATATCACTGTGGGGTCCAGTCCATTCACTGGCTTCTTCTATGCTCTAGAGGTATGAGTTTCACCATGAGTAGAGCCACTCTTAATTTTTTAACTTGCCTAAAAATTAGATATAGTAACTTAGCCTTAGAAAGATTAAGTTTAAAATTCTGTTTTACCTGAAGCTAAAATTAATCACAAGTTTCTTCTAAAAATTTTTATAATTAAAGAAATTATTGTGTATAGATGTGTGATGTGTGTGAGAGTCAGAGGACAGCTCTTGGGAGTTTGCTCTTTCCTTCTGCATTGTAGGTGGCTGAGATACGCTTCCAGTTCCCCCTCCCATTTCCCGGGGAGTGCCGGGCTCACAGATGCACACTGCCTCATCTGGCATTTCTATGTGGGTTCTGTGATTGATCTTGGGGCATCAGGCTTATGTTGCATGTACTTTNACCCCCACTGTGCCATGTGACCACTCCAAGTTTCTTCAAAATTATTTAGATTAACTGAAAAGCTCTTAAAATCACGGCAAAATATTGGGGGTGTACTTTAGTTGGTACACCACTTGCTTAGCATGCCTGAAGCCTGAGTTGGATCTCCATCAACGTATAGGACCCGTACGTAATTCTAGCATTGGGAGAGCTGGAGGCAGAAAGATCAGAAATTCAAGGTCATTCTCTGCTACATAGCAAGTTTGAAGCTAGTCTGGTCTACATGAGACCTTATTCCCAGCTCCCCACAAGTGTGTGTGTGTGTGTGTGTATGTGTGTGTGTGTGTGTGTGTAACAAAAACCCAAGGTAAAACCAATAACTTTTGGTCTCTGAAGCACTAAGTTTTTTGACAGCTACATTTTGTTTAAATATCGGTGCAGCTGCGGGTTGTTGATTATGCCCACCCACCAGGGATTAGAAGAGATGGACTGAGACAGAGCAGGGAGACAGAGCTGTGAGACAGAGCAGGGAGACAGAGCTGTGAGACAGAGCAGGGAGACAGAGCAGGGAGACAGAGCAGGCTCCCCTTATAGTTGATAGAAGCCTTGAAAATTGTTTCCTAAAATAGAGAAAAGTTAACTGTTACATTTGGCAACACTTCTCACTTAAGAAGTAGCCTTCTTTGGATGGGCTGAACTGTCTTTTTACTGTTATACAAATATATATTTACTAAACAAGAAAGGGGGAGGGGAGAGCTAGTTGTATACCGCTGGGAAATCTGCAGCACAGCAACAATGCTGTCGTCTTATTGGCCTCCTTGGTTTTCATTAAGCTACAGTTTAAAGAGAGAAACCCCAAAGTTGGTTCTAGGCCAGCAGCAGCTCAGCACAACAGGAAGTTCTTGCTTCAGGCAGTGTGTTAGTTTGCATGTTGAGGCCAAAATACTTGGGGAGCACCTTGGGCCACTAGCGCATTTTACCTTTAAATCTTAGCCTTACTCAGTCTTGTTGCTGTTACTAAGGCTAATGCCTCCATAAAGAGCTGCTGGTGCAGGCTTTGCAACTTGCGTTTTTATGTAAGTCTCCTGTAGAAGACCAGCTCCATCTCAGTCTTCTCCGCCTGCCTCTTTTGCAGGGAAGCACTCAGCCGCTGCTATCTCATGTCGCACTCGCAGTTGCAAGTAAACTGACTTCTGCTCTCTTTAGTGCTGCCAGGTAATGGAGCTGCATTTTTAAATGATCTGATTTGGGGCTGGCTTGATTGTGCCTAGACTTTGGTAGTCTGCACTCTAAGACCCTTGTAATAGTGTCCCCTAGTTTATTTTATTTACGTGTGTCCCCTCCCTTCAGCGGTTGGCTTGGTTGGAAAAGCAAGCATGAAGAAGAAACCGGCCAGAAGCAGAAGCCCAAGATGGAGCCAGCCACTCCCTTAGCTGTGAGGCAAGTCTGTGAGCGCATCTCTCTGTCTCTCTCTGGGTGCTTTGAGCAGCGCTGTTATCTTTACACTCACTTGGGCCATAGTTGATTTTCTGATTCCGTGACTCTGTGGGCTCCTGAGAATTACTCCTCATGTGGAATTCTTTTTCAACTAGATCATGAGTTCTGTGATGAGAGTAGTTCTTCAGAACTAGATTTCCTTTCTTGTTTTACTCTAGAATATCGCAGTGTATCTGTCTTGTTACTTTAATTTTTGGGAAGAGAGGGCTTGGNTTTTACTTGACTTTCTTTTTAATTGTCGCTTATTACCTAATACAAAATACCACCATAAAAGTAATACTGTGGTTCCTCTTTTTAAAGATGCTCTGCACCTGGAGAAAGCTGACTAATTAACTGTTAGTAAAATCAAGTTTTTGAGGTTTGTAGGTTTTCATTCACAACTTCCTAAGCAAAGAGGTTACAAAGTTGCTTGTCTTCTGGACAGTCCTGTCTTCCTCCATGCGAGGCAAGCACCACACTGACCTGTATCCCAGTTTCCCTCTCACTCTATGTTATTAGCACACCTGATTGCTGATTTGCTCAGCAATCAAGAAATTAGTCAGCAGGAGGAGGGAGGAGAGGGGGTTCTGTGGTTGGTATGTAAAATAAGAAAATCTTTTAATAAAAAAAAAAAAGAAAGAAATTAGTCAGATGGCCTTTTGTATTTCATATCAAGGTGACCAAGTTTGTCAAGGTCTTTTTCTGTGTGAGCTCCCTTCCTTTTCATTTCCTGTTTACTTTTGGCCAATAGCACTTCAGCAGAAACTCTATAGAAAGTTCTTGCTTCAGATAGTGGGTTAGTTACTTTTGGGTTATTGAGGTCAAAATATTTGACAAAAACAGCTTAAAGCTGTCAGTTGGTCCAGTGTCCTTGAGGAGAACATCATTGCAGTGGAAACGTGTAGCCAAGGAGAGCCATTATCTTCTTAACTGAGTGCAGAAGGATGGGATCCAGGAAAAGGCCAGAGCAAGATACAGCTTCCAAAGACACCCCCCCCAGTGACCTACAGCTTTCAATTAGGTGTCCCCTTGTGATTTTTACCACCTCCTAATGATGTCATCATATCATAAACCTGTCAAGGGATTACTCTGTTCAAGGTCAGAGCTCTCATTATCTAGTCATCTGTGGAAACACTACAGACACCCCCGAAGTGTACCTTATTAATGTCTTAGGCATTTCTCAGTCCAGCCCTTACCACTCCAGACGGCAGGATCAACACAGATAAATGTATTGGTGTCAGCAAGGTGTGCTCTCTAGACAAAGAGAACACATTGGGGACTGAAACAGAAGATACCTGTGTTGGAGTAGAGCATTCTGCAGCAGAGTTGGTCATGGTGTCTTCTGTGACAAGACTCTTACTCAGAGAAAAATGGGAAGGACAAAAGAGTACTGTGGGAATGTTTTTCTTTTATTTGTGAATTTTATTATTCTACATTTCTAGCTTTGGATGTGATTTTAGTTTTTATTTATTTGTAATGATAGATTTGGACTTCCGGATTCTAGACGCCATGGAGAAAGCATATGCCTTTCTCCTTGTAATACCCTGGCAGCAGTCACAGATGATTTTGGCAGAGTTATCTTGTTGGACGTCGCTCGAGGAATTGCAATACGGATGTGGAAAGGTACTTCCTTACAAAAATGGAGGAAAAGGTTGCCTCACTTTTTATCCCAGTAGTTGAGCGACTTTATCATCCTCCAACTCTTGGTTAATAACAGTATTCACAACTCTATGACTTTTCTTTTTAATATCAATCAGGTCTTGGCTGATAGTTAATTGATACATCATCAATTAAAGCAGTGGCTTTTTGTTTGGTTAGTTTGGGTTTTATGTTGTTTGTGGTGCTAAGTTTGTACCCTGGGCCCTGTGCATGCTCCCACTGAACTATACCTGCAACTCATCATGGGCACTTTTAACTGTAGTTGATTCTTTTTTTTACTCTTTGGGGGCCCACCACCCAGCTCCCAAATAAATATACAGAGACTTATTCTTACTAATGAATGCCTGGCCTTAGCTTGGCTTGTTTCTAGCCAGATTTTCTAACTTAAATTANCCTATTTCTCTTTAACTATGCTTTGCCTCTGGACTTTTTGCCTTTCTTTATTCTGTATATCTTTCTTTCCTTCTCACCCCGCGGCTGCCCGGGTGGCTGGCCCCTGAGTCCTCCTCCTCTTCTCCTTTTTTTGCTCCTTGCTCTTCCTTAGATTTCTCCTCCTATTTATTCTCTCTGCCCACCAGCCTCCCTCCTATTTTTCTCTCCTGCCTAGCTGTTGGACATTCAGCTCTTTATTAGACCAATCAGGTGGTTTTATGCAGGCAAAGTAACACAGCTTCACAGAGTTAAACAAATGCAGCATAAAAAAATGCAGCACATCTTTGCATCATTAAACAAATGTTCCACAGCTTAAACAAATGTAACATATCTTAAATTAATATTCCATAACATTTAACATCTTTCTCCTGCACTTACTTTCAATTCTGTCATTGTCAGTTTCTTGTCCCTACAACATTCCTTTCCCTTTATAAGGCCACTATTGTTGCTGACATTGTTTTTTGTGTTTTGCAGCTGCTTCAGTCACATGTCATTCCCATGTGTATTGGTTCTTAGAGGGCCACCCCAAACAAGACACCATCAGCTATTAGCATTTCCCTTATTCTACTCTGCCACCTGCCCTCCATCCTCTGTCCACCAAGGAGCAAGGGCAATTCTGTCTTTGCTTAGCTTTTAGCCAAACTAACACTCTGCCCAGATCTTTTTTATTTTCTTTATTTTATTAAAAGATTTTCTTTTCATATTATATACCAACCACAGATCCCCCTTTCCTCCCTCCTCCTGCCTCCAAGCCTTCCCCCCAACCTACCCCCCATTCCCACTTCTTCCAAGGCAAGGTCTCTCATAGGGAGTCAGCAGAGCCTGGTACATTTAGTTGAGGCAAGTCCAAAGCCTGTCTCTTATACACATCTAGATGTGTATAAGAGACAGGGCCTCCACAAACAGCAAGCTCATGCACCAGGGATGGGTCCTAATCCCATTGCCTGGGGTCCCCCTAAAGAGTTCAAGCTAAACAATTGTCTCGAGTATCCTGAGGTCCTAGTCCAGTCCCATGGGGGCTCTACAGCTATCAGTCCACAGTTCATGCGTTTTCACTAGTTTGTCTGGGCATCTCTNTGCATTTTCCCATCATCATCTCAATGCCCCTTGCTTATAGAATCCCTCCTCTCTTTCATCGATTGGGCTCCTGGAGCTCAGCCTGGCGCCAGGACGTGGATCTCTGCATCTGCTTCCACCAGTCTCTGGTTGAGAGCTCTATGATGATAGGGNATTCATCCATGTGATCACTGGACTAGGCCAGTTCAGGCACCCTCTTGACTATTCAGTAGTCTAAGGTGGGGTCATCTTTATGGATTCCTGGGAACTTCCCTAGCACTCTGTTTTTCCCTATTCCCATGATGTCTTCATTTGTCATGATCTCTCTTTCCTTGCCCTCCCACTCTGTCCCTGTTCCAGTTCAAACCTCCCGTTCCCTAAAGAAAGGAAAGGAAGGGAATGGGAACTGGCAGGGATGGACTCAGGAAGCTTTGATGATGTCTGCAATATTTTCTTTTTAAAGAGAAGAATGATCTGAAGCAAATATACATGGTGAAATATTAAAATTTGATGTTTGGGTGACAGGTTATTACTTTTTTATCTTTTGTGTTTAAGATCTCTAATAATAAAAAGATAATATACTTCTCTGGCTTGTCCTGATGCCCTCTCTTCCCCCTAAGTAGTCAGAAGTGCATGAGGAGCTACTTACTGTTGAGCCCAGAAGAATAAACTGACGAGCTGCCTCTCTCTGTCTGCAAGGGTACCGAGACGCACAGACCGGATGGGTTCAGACTGTGGAGGACCTCCATGAGCGAGTGCCAGAAAAGGGGGAATTTTCCCCCTTTGGAAATACTCAAGGGCCCAGTCGAGTAGCTCAGTTCCTCGTGATCTATGCGCCACGAAGGGGAATTTTGGAAGTGTGGAACACACAGCAAGGACCGAGGGTGGGAGCTTTCAACGTGGGCAAGCACTGCAGGTGAGCTGCAGGCCCTGGCGTTCACTGGTCACAGAGAGGCACACAGGGGGGCTTTCCCTAAAGCCTTCATTAAAGCCATGTAGCAGATTGCAAGGTGCTGGAGAATTGCAGAATGCTCTGTTGTGTTTTCCCTGTGAGTGCCTGATGTNTAATTGAGGATTATGTGTTATATAGCAGAGAGATATTACTGAGAATGCCACGGTCTGCTACTGATTTAGTGAGCTTACTCTAGCCGTTTGTCTTTTGCTTATGTTGTGAAGACCCCAAAGGAAAAACCCACCAGTTTCCCAGTGATGATGCTAAGCAAGGCACACACTTTATTTGCCATTGGGCTTCAGATTTGATTTTGTTCTTACAGTTTCCTAGAACCTTGAAGAGAATAGACCTCCTGCATCTGAGTTAGTTCTGCCTCCCTTAGCTTTCTGGCATCAGTNTGTATTTGCCCAGTGGATAGCCCTGAGCTGATGAGGATGTAGCTGCAGGCAGAGCACCTTGTGCGATTTCGACTCCTGCTGATGATAATCACCCCCTGGTATGTGATTGCCTTAGGCTGCTGTATCCTGGCTACAAAATAATGGGCTTAAACAATGTGACAAGTCAGAGTTGGCAGCCTCAGACTTACCAGATCTGTCTTGTTGACCCGGTGTCTGCAAGTGTGAAAACGGTGAACGTGCCTTTCCATTTAGCGCTGAGGTAAGAGTTGCTTTGTGTCTGCTATGACTTTCCACTTTCCAGTGCACATTTTGCATAGTTCTTTACCTTGGGTTTTTTTGTTTTGTTTGTTTTATAGTTAGTGTTTTGTGGTTTGTTTTATCGCTGGATGATCCCTTTAAACAGGAAGCATATAAACAAAAAAATGAGTTGGATTGCATCAGGATTAGAAAGAACACAAATGCATATTGTATAACAAGTTGTGTTTATTATTTTAGTGATAAGAAGAGTGAAAGAGCCAAGGACCTGCACTTAGTGAAGAAACTGGCAGCCCTGCTGAAAACAAAGCCCCCCGGGCTCGGTAGGTACCTCTGATCAAATAAAGTAATAATGCCATGACTTTATGAGTGCAGCAAAGTACTTGACTGTTCTGAGCTGTCTCAACCCTTTTCCAAGATGAGATGAGGGACATGACATCTTCTGTCAGTGCTCTGAGAGGATGACATGTGCATCTAGGGCAGTGGTTCTCAGCCTTCCTAATGCTTCGACCCTTAATATAGCTCCTCATATGTGATGATCCCCAATCATAAAATTATTTTCATTACTACTTCATAACTGTTATTTCACTACTATTATGAATCACAATGTAAATATCTGATATGCAACCCCTGTGAAAGGATCATTCCACCCTTCAAAGGGGTCACAACCCACAGGTTGAGAACTACTGATCTTGGGGTTATTAAAACTCTCAGTAAAATGATACTGTGAGGGCATCTGTGCATCCTTTAGAACGACAGAGTGCAGATAGCTCATTTTCTTTCATAGTAACATCTTTCTTCAATAAATTGAAAATTCCAATCTGATTTTCTCATTATAGAGTCATTTGAAATGGAAATAAAGGAGTTGATCCTTGATATTAAGTACCCTGCAACCAAGAGACAAGTAAGTGTGTATAGTAAGTGAACTTTCGTGCTGAGAAACTGATATATCACTTGATCAAAGAAAAATTTATGTTCATATCCCCATGTAGGAGTGTCTATTGTCTCTCTTTAAAAAAAAAAACTTAAGTAATAGTACTATATATGTGGTTGCATGTGCTTTATACATGCACACCCATACATAAATCTGGAATACTGGAAACATAATAACATAAATACAGGTGTGCAACCATCACCTTAGGAAATAGTCTCTGAAGAGCCCAGCTGTCCCTCCTCAGTCCCAACCCATCTCCCATCCCTGGTGAGCTTTGTATTTCTCTTACTGATGCCTCATTTCTGGGCAGCTCCTCTGACGCATCTTGATGTGTTTTCAGCTTTTTATTGTTAGAGACGTTGTCTGTTGTGTTCTGTGACTTGTTTTTAGTGTGTTGCTGTGAGTGACCCATGCCGAGTGGCACTGCAGTTGCAACCATTAATGTGCATGCTGCAGCTCACGTTTACTCTCCTGCTGTTGAACCGTTCAGGCTGCTTCTGGTTTCCTAGTGAACCCATGATGCATGTGTTTCCTGTACACATGCTGCAGGTTTGTCTTGAGCTTACACTGAGAGTGGGACTGCTAGGGTTTGCTTCTTCAGCTATGTCAGTAGATGGCCGATTGCTTCTCCTAGCCACACTTTAGATGAGTCCCGTGCACCACAGCCTCAGCATGTCACGTCTTCCAGGCTCATTGTTGAAGATCAGTTTTGACTTGACTGACCTGGAGGGCTCAGACCTATAAAACTTTCCTTCACTTTTTAAATGCCAGTGACAACTAGTAGGTTGTTATGCTTCCGACCAACTACGAATTATGTGTGACCTGTCCTTTGCTTTTGTTTGCTAAGGTGGCTCCCAGAACTCAAGGAAGTTCTTGTATTTATATGTTGAAACAGATATTATAAAGAGTACTGATAACTAGCTAGGTGCACAGGGCAGTGCTTGTGGAAAAGATGGTGTGGCCCCCTGTCCCCTCCAGGAGCCTCTGCATGTTATAGTGCCTGACTGAGATTTGAAGTTCCAAAACCTCTATCCTTGCAAGAGTTTATGTAGGTTTCATTACTGAGGCATGATTGATTGCATCATTGACTATTATTGGTCAACTTATCCTTAAGTGCTTCTCCTCCCCAGACGTTAGGAATGGGGCTAAAAATTATAATTCTCAATCGCCTGGATGGTTGCCATGGTAACTAGCCCCATCTTGAGACTGTGCTGGAGACTACTACCTCACTGAAACAGAAGGTGTTTGTGTTCTCTCCCATGGAGCTACACAGGCCTCAGGAGTTCTGTATCAGGAATCTGGGGGCAAACCCTAAATGTTACAACAAAACATTCTCCCAGCTTCTCTGTCTACAGGGGTTTAGCACACTTGTTCTAGGAGCAGGGGCCAAATCCAGTCATTAGCACAGATTCTTCCAGCACCTGTCACCCAGGAAATTACTGTTAGAAATTAGAGGTGCTGTACGCCAGGGACCATGGCCAGAGACAAGGACAAGTGTGCATATTATTATTTCACTACGTATGTGGGAGAAATTGGTGAGGAGTGATTTATGTTGGAGTCATTAAAAGATACTTTATTGTTTTATTATAGAGCAAGAAAGTCTCTGTGATTTTTACTCTGCTCTTCCATTCCACTGACTGCTAATTGGCCTTCATTTCCCTCAGGACAAATACCTCAATTATTGAACAAGATGTTGTGATGACAAGGTAGCCATCTGAGAGAGTTTAGTGAATCAAGTAGAGAAAGACATAACCCAGGAGTTCTCTCTCTGANGCCATCATTACCCTTACCGTCCTCATAGCCCAGCAGAGCTGGCGTGATGGCAGGGCACAAGTTGTCTTAGGAAAGAATCTCTATCTCTCTCGCCGAATCATACGCAANAGCATGGATTTTATTTAAAATGCTAGAAAAGTCAAAATGTCTGTTGCCTTTCAACACTAGAGGAGAGGCAGAGTTCAGTAAAGACTGTAGGAGACTAAATCCAGTGATGGGAAGAAAGTGTGCTCTCCCCAGCCTGCCTTGTTGGCAGGATGGAAGAGGATTACATTTACCCGGTTCTGGTCTGTTTGGTCACTTTCTTTCTATACTATGGATAGTCGCCTCATGATTGGACTGGTAGTTTTGTGAGTCACCTTCTGCGCCCATTTCACCCCCTCAAACATAGAAGTCATTGTGTTTGAGACTGATATTTACGTTTAGTCTACTTTATTTATTATTGGATGGGTCTCACTTTGTAGCTCTGGCTTACATAGAACTGACAGAGATTGGCCTNCGTCTGCCTTCTGAGTACTGGGAGTCCTATGCCCTACCACAGCCAGCTTAGGGTTAGGGGTTTTAAACTATGTGTCTCATCAGCTAAAGTCCAATTTAATATGCTAATACAAAAGGATAAATATGAACTTTAATTTTCCTGACTCGTTGATGTCTCCCCTGGCCGCTACCTCAGGTATGATGAGGTATTTTAAAACCTGTGAATGAAGATGTTGAAACATCTGGATGGGGTGAGAGTGGAGAGGGTAGAGTGGATTCTGTGTCTAGCTAGCCATGCAGAAGTGGCATATGCAGCAAGTGGTAATGAAGTTATCAGCTTCTATAACTGGCATGCAGTAACCTCTGCTTCTCATTCATTCCTAGTAGAGGCCAATTCAGATTTTGTGTTGGAGAACAGCTGTCCTCTCCATGTTGTGTGACCATTCTGTGACCCAGCAATTGCCCTCTGATTATTTCATTCTCAGTCTGGACATAGGATTGGTTACATACTACTTTTGATATAACTTGAATTCTCAGGCGTGTGTATTGAAATTGTGGATTGCAAAGATAAGGGTATATGTGTATACAGTGAAGCAAATTTGTTGCCATATAATCACTAGAATTACTCTGTTTCTTCTAGGCTCTGGAAAGCATTTTGGCTAGTGAACGTTTATCATTTTCCTGCCTTAGAAACGTTACTCAGACTTTAATGGACACTTTAAAAAATCAAGGTAATAGATACTGTTATGGTTTCACTTCAAATTATGTATTTCTTTGTGGGACGTATGATGCTGCCATATGTTAATGTAGAGATGGCTGATAGATGGTAGACAGGTAGAGGGATGGANAGGTAGACATGAAATAGGGTACTTACTCCATACGCTTACTACTTGGGAGCTTTAAAAGACTTCATATCTAACATGCACATTTGATTTTCATCTGAACTGTCTCAATATATTAATTATTATTAGGAAGTTTTTTGTCCACATTTCACTATTGTGAGGAAATATGTCAATGGAGAATGATGAGAAACAGCCACAAAGAGGATGCATGTGTTGGTTGTATCCCCTCCATCTAAGGCTTAGGGAACATTTTGGAAAAGGGGACAGAAAGATTGTAAGAACCAAAGGTGGGTGGGGGAGTGGAAGGGGGGACTGGCAGAAAGTCTTGGCCATGACAGAACCACTGCACTCATGAAGTCACAGCAGCTGTGGTTGCCTGCACACAACCTGTCAGCATCAAGCCAGTACATGTCCCTGCACTGAGGGCGATGGGGATCACAAACCCCCACCCACCCCACCTTGAGTAGCTATTGACAGTGGATGGCTTCCGGAGGTGGGAGTCAATTTTCATTAGGGGTTTGGGCTGCTATTAGGTCAGACACACTCCAGTGTGCACATCCTTGAGTATATGGGAAGCAGAAATTGGACTCAATGCGTTATTTAAGGGGAAAAAAAGTACACCATACTTATAAAGCTCCCATCTCTCAAAAGTGTTCATAAAATATCAAAGTTTAACATGAGGCACCACAGCTTCCATTCCAAATACCTCCTATAGACTTTGTGTCTGGTTAATTTTGATGTGTGATATTTTTATTTATTTGCAAATCTTTTGATAGTAAAATTTTTAAAATTAAAAAAGTGGACATAAAGTTGGGAAAGGATGGAGGTGAATATGCTTAAAATATATTATATGCATATATCAAATTCTTAATAAAAGTATTGTTTTAAATATTAAAAAATAAAACTGAACTAAGGAATTAATTAACAATATAAAAATTTTTAAAGAATGATGAGAAGCTATTATTTTAACAGAGTTGCAGAACATTGTGAAAGCCATTGGGATGAGGGTGATGAGCTGATGGTAGATGGTATACAAAATCCAAGTAGGGCTGGGGATCAGGTGCGTGTCTTGAATCTCAGCTCTTGGGAAGCACAGGTAGATGGGTCTCTGAGTTCAAAGGCCAGCCTGGTTACAAGTTACAGGCCAGGCAGGGCTACAGAGGAGACCCAGTCTTATAAACAAACAACAACAAAACCCAAACAGGTTCTTTAGCTGTCTTTGCCTTTTGCTTTGTCTTCTAGGAAAAGAGAGATTTCTACTGAGGACATTCTTAAGTAATAATTTCTGACTGGGGTAATGATCAAGAATATTTATCCTTTGAAATGATGTTCTGTTAGTGAGCATCTGCTCAGGCTCACCCTCTTGTCTTATGAACAGAGGAGGTAGCTCCAGAATTCAGAGCCTGTGACTGGATTAGTGGGACTGAACTTTGGGGTTGACTTTTGTTTGTTTAAACTTGTCTGAAAGGAATCCTATTGGGAACTGTGTGTTGTAACTCCATATTCTACTCAGATGAGCTTGCAAAATAAATGGCTTCAAATTCCCAGCATCAATTAAGTTATGGTATACAGTAGATTGAATCCATCTACTTGTGATTTTTTCCTAACCATAATATATAAAGCTAGATTTGTATTTAATTACATTTATGCTTAATCATATTTAGGCTAGGCTACAATGACTTAAAAACCATCATATTCAGTTCCTTTAGGACATAAAGCATCTAAATTTGAGGTTGTTTTCATTCTTGACATTTTCAGTAGATATAGAGAGCTGGCTTCTTAGAACTCATACCTTAGTGGAAACAGCTCATTTAAAGGTATACCATGCTCATAAAGTCCCACATCCCTTGAAAGGGTTAATAAAAGATTTGATATTATGTGGAGAATAAGCCAGATAACAAAACCAAAACTAAAAAATCAAACCACAGTTTCAAGTTCTATTGATAAATGAGAACCCTAAAAATTCTTAGAGTTTTGTATAGTGTTTTATTATAGCTATGAGAACATAATAGTGTTTTCTTGTTACTCTGTCTTAAATAAGAGTTCTTCAAGTTTTCCACTTCTGCTTTTTTAGAGAATATATGTTTGTTTTACATTAGTGAGAANTACTTAAATTATTATGCAGAATAATATAAAATTATTATTATACTCATCATTAATATTGAACAAAATAAACCTAATTATTGGAAGATATTAGTGGAATTCTACTTTAGGTCCTTTTGCCAGGCTGTCTTGAAGATACATTTATCACAATCCATAATTTCTGACCAAACGTCATTGTCTTTGACCCTCTTGATAATAAGCAGAGCCAGGCAGTCTTACATCCATACATCTTCAGGTGAGCACAGCAAGTGCATCACACTGGGGTGAAGACTTTTCTTTAAATAGAAGTGCCATAGTCTGGGTGGTGGTAGTGGTGCACTTTAATCCCAGCACTTGGGAAGCAGAGGCAGGCGGATCTCTGTGAGTTCAGTGCCAGCCTGGTCTACAGAGAGTTATAGGATAGCCAGGGCTACACAGAGAAACCCTGTCTCAAAAAACCACACACACACACACACACACACATACACACACACAAAGTACCACTCAAAAAACTCTTACTCTTGCTCTATACCTCTTATTAGAAAATGTTATTTCACTTAAAAGACATATTACTATAATGGGAAAATTATCTTTGCTGTCCAAATCTATGCGAGCATATCAGTATTTAACCCATTAAGGAATTACATATTTAAGAGATTATGAACATCTTTTTATGAGTCTGCTAAATATGTCTAATGTGTTTTCCCTCCGCCTTTTAGAGCTTGAGTCTGTTGATGAAGGACTGCTACAGTTTTGTGCCAGTAAATTGAAGTTACTACATCTTTATGAATCTGTCAGTCAATTAAATTCTCTTGATTTTCACTCAGATACACCATTTTCTGATAATGTGAGTAACCACAAATATTAGTACTATGCACAATAATCCCTTTGAGTATTTTTAGTTCTTAAAGTTTTTGAGTAAACAGTAGAAAATTAAAGGTTTGGGGTGAGGTTTCTTTTATTGTTTTTAAGAACATAAAGGTATATTTTGTCTATCAGGCCTCCTTTTTATCCCTTGTTGCTTTATATTACAAAATTTATATTTTTAAAAAATACAAAGATATTAAATCTCCTTGTTAATTCATCTTAATGATCTAGACTCCTTAGATTTTTCTTAACAAATTTTTCAAGGTGATGTCTTGTCCTTAGTCACTGTCCTATTGCTATGAAAAGACACCATGACCAAGACAACTCTTATAAAAGAAAGCATTTAATTAGGGGCTTGTTTACAGTTTCAGAGGGTTAGTTCATGATTATCATGATGGACAGCATACAGGCAGGCAGTTGTGGGGCTGAGAGCTTTCATCCTGATCCACAGACGGAGAGGGATACTGGGCCAGGCTGGGCTTTTGGAACCTCAAAGCCCACCTCCAGTGACACACCTGCTTCAACAAGGCTATACTTCCTAATCCTCCCCAACAGTCCACCAATTGAAAACTAAGAATTCAAATATATGAGCCTATGTTGGCCATTCTCATTCAAACCACCACAGGTGACTTTTAAAAATGTATTTTGAAAAACTTTACAATAAAAATATTTTCATTTTTCTAATGTGACAAAACTATCATTTCTTTCCTTTATCTTTCATGTTATTATTGCTGTTTGTATGCCTGTGAGTGTGGTGTAGACCTGCCTTAGCTTATGTGGTGGTCAGAGGACAACTGTCTGGAGTTGCTTCTCCGTTCGCCATGAGTTCCAGAGACTGAATGCAGATCATCAGACTTATGTAGCAACACTTTCACTTGCTGAGCTGTCTCACTGGCCATGTTCTAAAGAAAATATAAAAAAGATTCTGCCAAGCTGNACGGTGGCTCACACCTTTAATCCCAGCACTTGGGAGGCAGAGATAGGTAGATCTTTGAGTTCAAGGCCAGCCTGGCCTACAGAGCTAGTTCTAGGACAACCAAGGCTACACAGAGAAACCCTGTCTCAAAACCAAAAAATAAAAAGAAAGATTCTGCCAAGCAAGAGGTCAGTTTTTCTGCATTGTTAGTAAATTAATGCTGCTTGCTCTTTTGTGAATTATACACTGAAATACAATTCTAAAATAGTCTCTCTCAGATCCAAATGTTAAAGACAACTGTACTGAATGTTGTCTTACTTGTGTAAAATATCAAGTGGTTACAACAGTCCCTTTCAGTCTGTAGTGTAGTGCAGTAGCTGCTCTAAGAAATGCATTTAGAGTTTTCCTGAGTGGAAACTAGAGATAGAATGTCTTCCTTCCTCTCAGATAACTGCTCCCTAGAGTGGGTTGCCCAGCCCAGAAGCCCCATGTCTTCTGCTTATCCAAGGCAGGTTTATTAAAATGATTTTAGTGATTTGTCAAGTTACCAGTAATACTTTTTTAAAAATTAGCCTATCTTATTAAAAGTTAAGTTTACATNTACAACCATATACATAATTTTAAACTGAAAAACAAAAGAATACATTCTGATATCTTCTTTTAACATTTTAGTAACACATTCATGGTGGTATTCTCTCATTACCAATAAAAATTATGAAACCAGTTCTTTAGGATCAGGCTATCTACTTCAGTAACTGTAAACATCAGGAATGTGCGAGTTGATGGAGGTTTACAGGAAGAATTGCCTGTACAGTTCTTAGGTTCTTCTCATCAAGAGCAAATGCTCTTACATGTGCCTGGTGAAAATAATAGCTAAGCATGGTGTTACTCTCCTGGAGCCTCAACTACTTGGAAGGCTGAGAGAGGACCGCAAATCCAGAAATAAAGGCAGCATAATTAAACACCATCTCAAAAAGACAAAAAGAAAACAAATTTGAATGTGTATGATTGTGGTTTCNGTTGTATAGCACTGAGCAAAAGGCTTTCCTTGCTNTGGCAGATTTACAGGGTTTTCAAAAAAAATTATAACATCAGGCAATGTGTCTTCATACGTTCTGTGTGAAATGACTTGAAAGGCTGGCAGGTTCTAGTTGAGGCTTGACATCTTTGTGTCCCTGGTTGCAAAGAGGACCTATAAGCAGATGCAGTACGGGTTGTGTTTATGGTGTACTATTCATGTTGCACAGAGACATGCAGCCACATGTCTTTTAGTTTTCTTGGAAAGCAAAGTTACACTTACATACTTTCTGATTATTTTCTATTATGTAATACATATTTATTAAGTCCTAACTTTTAGAAGTTCTTCTAAAGAATCTTCCTAAAATGGCACTGTTAGTAGTATATAGTTTTTCAAGGTTAGTTTACTTATATAACATCATATTCATGAAATGTCATTTAAAACTAACATTTGAAACAGTACAATACCTCTGTTATATCATACTAATTTTTAAAGCCACCATTGCTCAGCAGCCTTGAATCTCAGCTCCAATAAGGGGCTAGAGTTTGTGGCAATTCATAGAGACAAGGCCTACTCTTACTCTTGAAGGACTTGGCTGTGTTGCTAAGGCTGGACGATAAGGAACTTGTGAAGCTTCGGGCCTTGTTAGAGAAGTACAAGCAAGAAAACACCAAGACCACTGTCCGGTTTTCTGAGGATACAGATGGAGTCCTGCCTGTCAAGATCTTCCTTGAGTATCTAGAGTATGAGAAGGATGTGCTCAGCATAAAGAAGATAAGCGAGGAGGAATATGTGGCTCTTGGTAGGTAACATCCTGGAATCTGCTCCGTACACCCTCCCTCTTCTACAGAAGTCCTGGTGCAAGTGTACAGCAACTCAGTATTTGCTTTGGTTTGAAATTCAACAACCAACGGATTCAATATACATATTTTTTGGTCAGTGGTGTATTCTGGGTGTCCACACACCATGTCACACAAGTTTAATAAGCCTTCTGCTATGGAAGTGTTGGGGCTGAAGAGATGGCTCATTCAGTAAAGTGATTACCATGCAAACGTATGAACCATAGTTTGAAATCACAGCACCTATGCAAAAAACCAGCTGTGGTGGCATCTGCCTATAATGCTAACACTGGAGAGACATAGATAAGAGGACTAGGTGTCCANGGGGGGCTCTCTGGACACCTAGTCTTGCCTAACTGATGAACTCCAAGTTCAGTGAGTGATCTCTTTCAAAAAATAAGATGGGGAACATTTGAGGAAGACCTCCAACATTGACCCCTGATCTCTGTCCATGCACATACACATACAATACACACACAAGGGACAGTTTTAAGGCATAATGATTTGCCTTCTATTATCCTAAATCAAATTCAGACATTAAGTTCTTTTCTTTCAGGTGTGGAGACCTTTAATCCCAGCACTTGGGAGGCAGAGACAGATGGGTCTCTGTGAGTTTGAGGCTGGCCTGGTCTAACATAGTGAGTTCCAGGACAGCCAGAGCTACACAGAGAAACCCTCACAAACAAATTAACAACAACAAAAAAATTATTTTCTTTCATGCTGCCTTGCTCCTCTGGGATTCCAGTTTGTGGTTAAGTAAGATTGTTAATCTGAACATTTGTCATCAGTAACATGTTTGTTTGTTTATTTGTTTTGCTAGGCAGTTTCTTTTTTTGGAAGTGTTTGCATGGAGAAAGCTCCACAGAGAATATGTGTCATACTCTGGAGTCTGCNGGATTTAGCCCTCAGCAGTTACTGGTAAGGTTTTGTTAATGAATCCTTTGCAAAAGTTACATAGAAGTGTTAAGTTTCAAATCATTATCCTTAGCATATCAAGAACATACATAAAAAACCTGAAATGATCAAAGAAAATTATAATTACCATATTAAGATTATGTTATTTTATCTTACAAATTTTTGGCCTTAAATAAATATAGAATCTAACAGGTGAATGCCTTTACAGTAGATTTTGATCATCGGTTATTACATTAGAAAGAGTTCTTAAAAAACAAACTTCTCTAAAATGTATATAAAATTGATGTCAACATTTTCAAGCTAAAGCTNTCTTCCTCTAAAGTAATCTTGGGTTGCTACTTTGATTGGGATTTTGAACTTTTTTGTTAATGGAGACGTAAACCAAGCTTTGAGAGACTTTAAACCTCTTAAGAATATTTTAAAACCTGGTGGCATTTTGTTTATTTCTTTGTGAGAGCAAGATGGAGTAAAAGAGTCTTGGAGTGTAGTACAGATGGGTATGGAACTCAGGACCCCTGCTCCTGCCTCACAAGTGTAGGTGACAGCCATGTACCCCATTCAGTGGTAGACATGATGTACTTCTAGTAAACTGCTCACACACTTTATAGCATAACCAATAGGTAAGTCTAGTAGTCTAGTAGCAGCGGAACGATGAGCCTAAAGGTAGAAGTACTTCCCTTCGATGCATCACAGCGCATGCACACAGGCAGAAGGCAATGAGACAGTTGTTTCTGCTCAAGGTGGATGTTTTTGTTACCACCGAGAGCCATTTGTTGATTATGAATAACAGGTTGTGTGAAGTTGGGGGTAGTCTAAAGTAGAGGGGAGACCCTTGATGATCAGGGTAAGACAGTCAGTTTTCTGGACTCAGCAGCATGCTGCTGGTAGAAATAACATGCTAGGAAGTGATGTTACTTTTGTCAGTCAGTGGCTGCTGTGTCCTCCCATCATATAAACCAGTGACAGAAGAACACATGGCTCATGTAACTATTAGATGTTTACCACACATGGCTTATGTAACTATTAGATGTTTACCACTATTTTATGAACATGAGGAAAATAAGGGCAGAGTTGGTGTTTT
>LZPO01054711.1:963666-975086 GCA_001675575.1 Neotoma lepida
CTAGAATGGGACTGGCATGGAAGAAATATGAAAGGGAAAGGGGGAGAAATAAGATTTCACATTAAAGAGAGAAAGCATGTGAGTGATTTCATATACGTAAAAGTTACATACATCTACAGATTTATGTGTATATTTGTGTGTATGTGTACTCAAACTTTTTTTAAAGAAAGAGAATATCTGAGTTCGTTTTAGACTAAAGTTCTAACTCCTTGTGTGCATGGTGCTGGAAGTTAGGGACTGTATTCACTGTTCCTGAAATGTGGGTCGCTGTCCCTGCCACAGGGGTTGTTGTTAAAATCAATTGAGGTAATATAATGCTAGCCACTTTCTGTGGTTCTTAGTCCTGAGCCATCTGTGTAAACTCATCTCCTTTATACACCAACTTCAGCTCCTCACCCTCACTTTCTGAAAGTAATATGAACTAATGTATTTAAACCAACAGCTTTTAGAACTCTTCCTACATAAAGATACTGCAGTTTTGTAAGCAACCAAGGTGCTGCATAGAAATCAGCACTTACAGATGTGACACTGTGCTCTTCCAATTTTCATCATCTCAGAATTGTCTTGTAACAAGCTTCACAAATCTTAGAGCTGTTGTAGACTTAAATCTTAAAAGGCTTTCATGTTTGCCAAAATTGTTTTGTTTACAGCGTGTGTTTCGTAACTTGTTAGGGATTCTAGAATGGGAATTTGATGGTNTATACTTTCCCCACCACCATGTCCCTGTATCTTTGGCCAAAGCAAGGGCAACACAGCCCCTCCTTGTGTCTCCTTTCAGAACCTGCAGCTGGCAGTTTACTCCACAAGCAAATGTTGCAGGGATGTCCTTCCTGCAAGTGTTTTCCTTAACTGTGCTTAGATTGGAAGACGGTGTGTGTGACCTAAGAGGAGGTAGAAGAGGTGGGAGTCAGGTACCCAGCAGATGTTAGGAACTCTTAAGTAGACAGTGTACCTCAGTGTGATTCCCACATTACATGATAGAGCAAGCACCCAGCAAGATAGCCGCATCATCATGTACACATGCACACTGTAGGAAACTGAAATCTCCTCTTTGTTAAATATTATTTAGGCTGAAAAATATTTTAATTTTATTTTAGTCTCTGCTCCTAAGTGTTTGGCTTTCGAAGGAAAAAGATATTTTGGACAAACCACAGTCTGTTTGCTGTCTTCATACCATGCTGTCCCTGCTGAGCAAGATGAAAGGTAAGGAGATGGTGCATTTTGTGGGCCAGTGTTCTCCGGGTTTCNACTTTGACNCTCTGAGACAAAACGTAGTGTTTGAAATACCACACAAAGACAGGAGGAGTTTCTTTCACCAAAAGAGACTACAGTGTAGAAAACATTTGAGTGGGTCGGGAAGGTAGGAGGAACGTTTGTACACACCGGGCCCTGGTTTGCACCCTTGGCTCTGTGACGCTGTTGCTGGAGAAGTCTCCATGCACTGGGCGAAAGCTTGCTGTGCATTTGTGATACGCTTTAATATAGGACCGTGAAACTCTGCCGTCAGATGTAATGTTATTGGAAAATGGCCTTTGGTAGAAATAATATTTTGCCTGTTATGGTAGAAGTGTCTCGGTGTTTAAGAGCACTCATTGCTCTTCTAGAGGATCCAGGTTCTATTCCCAGCACCTACATGGTGGCTTGCAACTGTCTGTAACTCCAGTTCCAGGGGATCCATTACCCTCTTGTGACCTCTGTGGCCACCAGACATACATGTGATACACAGACATACATGCAGATGAAAAACTCATACATATAAAGTAAATAATAAAAATTTTCTTAAAGTATATATCTCCCTATTATTCCTTTTAAGTTATGATGAAAATATTTCAAATAAGAGTTTGGGGCCTGGCAGTGGTAGTGCACACCTTTAATCCCAGCACCCAGAAGGCAGATACAGGCAGATCTGGCCAGCCTGGTCTTCAGAGCGAGTTCCAGGACAGCCAAAGCTGTTACACAAAGAAACCCCATCTGAAAACAACAACAACAACAACCTCCCCCAAAAAAACAAAAAACAAAAACAAAAAAACCCAAGAGTTTGGTATTGATTCAAGAAACAGCATGACAAACAATACAAAGAAATGGAAGATAAATGTTCTGAATAAAATCAATTGCAATGTTTTAGGGTTTTTATTGCTGTGATAAAGACCATGACCAAAAACAACTTGAGGAGGAAAAGGTTTATTTCTTCTTCTACTTTGAGGTAATGGTCTATCCCTGAGGAGGCCAGTGAACTTCAGTTCCTGGAGGCAGGAACTGGAGCAGAGACTGGAGGAGTGTAGCTTACCGGCTTGCTCTCTGTGCTCAGCTCGCTTTCTTATACACCCCAGGACTACCCACCTCGGGGTGACACCACCCACAGTGCGCTGGGCAGACTTGCCTACAGGCTGAGCTCATGGAGCATTTTCTTATTTGAGGTCCCTTTCTCTCAGATGACTCTAGCTTGGGTCAGGTTGATAAAAACCGAGCTGGCACACAATAGTAATTTTCTAGTGCATTTAGAAATATGCAGGTACATCTTTGAAGGATTTAGTTTAAACATAAAGAATGAGACCCACATATTACACACCCAAATTGACAGGGTAAAATTTTACCTTTTGCTTTTCTTCTTGTCTCTGCAGTGGCCATTGATGAGACGTGGGATTCTCAGTCCGTGTCCCCTTGGTGGCAGCAGATGCGTATGGCCTGTATTCAGTCGGAGAACAATGGCGCTGCCCTGCTGTCTGCACACGTTGGGCATTCTGTTGCTGCACAGATGTCTAACAGTGCTACAGATAAGAAAGTGAGTGGGCAGCTGTGCAGCTGCCCTCTGTGCCGAGCTAGTTGGCTGATGGGTGATTTCCATTCTTGGGTAGATAGCTTGCAGTGCCGTGGAGCATCTAGCATGTGGGATGTGTGAAGAACTTAAGTAGCTGGTAATGGACGGTGGTGCTTTCCTCACTCAGGGGTCAGGGCCACACTGGACCACTGCTTGGGTTTATTCGGGTTCTGCAGGCCCGTGATTGTCTCCATCCTCCTCCTCTTACAAACCAAGTGCTGAGTCAGACGGACTAGCACTTTACCAAGCATTTGCTGTGTGGGTTTCCCCTCTTCTTCTGAGGGTTCATTTACATTTTAAGAAGAGAAGATTTGCTTCTCTTATATTTCATGGTGGGTCAAGTGGTTTTTTCCTAGTGGGATGTTAGATTAAAACCTGAGTGGGTCTATAGTGGTTTACTCTAAACATTGTCAGCCGTGAAGTTAAGGGCTAAGTGAGACATTACCGGATTGAGGTGTTTACAGTGATAGAGTGGGCTGGTACATCCTGTCAGTGTCCTGAGCAGAGCAGCCCTTGCCAAAGGCCAGAAGACTCTTTTAAGATGCACACTGGCTGAGCCCGACTTATACCACAGGACCTCTTCTAAATGTCCCGAGTCTCCAGTCTCATCCAGTGAAGTAGTAAATCTATAAAATGACATCTCTGTTGCTTTCATTTAAGTTAATGTTATTCAGAATCTTTGCCAGACAACTAGGGGTGTGGCTCAGTATTAGTTGCCCAGCATATGTAAGGCCATGGAGTCAGTCCCCAGCAGAGCGAAAACAAACATATTGCCCAGAGTATGAGCAGGATATTTTCTCTTAGTTTTCCCAGACAGTTTTGGGTGCTGATGCAGAAGCCCTCACAGACTCCTGGGAAGCCCTTTCTCTTGACACCGAGTACTGGAAGCTCCTGCTCAAACAGCTGGAGGACTGCCTCATACTCCAGACTCTGCTTCACAGCAAGGCCAGTCCTCCAACTGCCAAAGTGTCATCTCCACAGACAGAGCCACTTCCAAGACTTTCTGTGAAAAAGCTGTTAGAAGGAGGAAAAGGTGAGCTGAAGCACATCTGANTGTTTGCAAATGTACACAGGCATCATTTTGAGTATGTATTTACTGGTTTTGTTTTCTTCAGACAGGATGTGACAATGTAGCCAGGGCTTGCTTTGAACTCACAGTCCCCCTTCCCTAGTCAAGTGCTATGAATATAGGTGTGAATGTTTTCAAATTTCAGACTAGGTTTTCATTAAATGAAATATTTACAAGACTCCTATCCTGGATCTGAGTCCATCCTTCTCCCTGGTCACACCTCACCCATTCACGGTTACTTAAGTCTTACTCATGTTCAAGAGTCCATCCAAGTATCCCTCCAAGAGGCCATTCCCAACCAGCTTTCTCTTCTCCTCCTGATCTCCTTAGAAGTAATAACTTCATCCCTTCCTCTCTTTTGTCTCCTTTTTGTGTTTCTAAATTTTCCTTACGTATATGTTTTATGTTTCATTGCTGCATAGTAGTCATACGTGTTTATGAGATAACAGTGTGACATTTTAATGCATTTAGGCATCATTAGCTCAGATCCATTATGTAGCTATTTGTCGTTGTTTTGTGTCAGAGCACTCAAAGTCCTCTGATACCTGTTTTGAATATTGAATTTGTTGTCAACTTTAGAGTTCCTGCTGTGCTGTAGACCAGCAGTGTACTCACCTTATTCAGATGCACCCTAGTACCTCCTGCTGTCCTCTCTTCGTCCTCCTCACTGCCCTGCACTCTCCCCAGCCTCTGCTCATAGCTCTTCTACCCTTTACTCCTGTGAGAGCAACTGTGGAGTTTCCACATGTAAGTGAGAGCATTCAGTAGTGTCCTCTTCTGATGCATGACTTTCCACTGGCCTACAGCCATTACGATTCAGGGGCATAAGAACTCATTTTCAGTTGTCTCTGAGTACTCATTCTCCTGACTAGAGGCCCTAAGAGGCACTTGATACTGGAATGTTATTTCAAGTGCCTATAGATCTTTAAGATTTGTTCATTTATACGTGTGTGTGTGTGTGTGTGTGTGTGTGTGTGTGTGCATGTGTGCATGCATGGAGGCCAGAAGAGGGTGTCAAGTATTCTCTGTCAGTGTCCTTCTATACCTTTGAGGCAGGGTCTCTTTCTAAGCCTGGGGTTCAAATTTTCTAGGCTAGATTTGAAGCCAAGAAGAGCCAGGGATCCTTCAGTCTTTGCTGACCGCAGAGATGGGCTTACAGGGGTGTGCAGTTTGCTTAGCTTGTTACATGGACAGTGAGCTCTGTGTTCTGTTCCTCAGGATTGTGTAGTACTTACTTAAATCCTCACCCATCTCCCCAGCCCTGTGTTTACAGATTTTTATTTAATTAACTTGCTTTCTCATTCTTTTTTTTTTTTTCCTGGAACTCACTCGGTAGCCCAGGCTGGCCTCGAACTCACAGAGATCCGCCTGCCTCTGCCTCCCGAGTGCTGGGATTAAAGGCGTGCGCCACCACCGCCCGGCGCTTTCTCATTCTTTTTAAGATTTGTAACGGTTTTTTAATTGTAAATTTCCTGTATACCATGTTATCACCTAAAGAAGGTTGAGGTACACCATTTTAATATTAACCCAAGAAATATAGTCAGGGGCATAATTGTAGAGTAACATCTATGAAGTCGTTTAGAAGCCAGATAGAGGAAATTCAGTCTCCCAGCACCCTGTCTGTAGTGCTTTCACAGCTGAGGGTGAGTTTACTATGAAGCATTATTTTTATAGGAAACTCTTTAAATAAGAGGTAAGCCAGACATGGTGGCATCCATGTTAGTCCCAGCTGTTCTGGAGGCAGATGGAGGAGTGAACATTGAGCTCATAAATTTCAAACCAGCCACAGTGAGCAACATAGTGATCCTTCATTCCTCACCCCTGCCCCTCTACCCTAAAAGATAGGAAGACTGGGGTAAAAGTTAGTGTATACTATTTTTCAATGTATAATTTATTTTATGTGATAAACAGAATTTTCCAGATGTCTTGAATAATTTCAGCTTGCATTTACAATTTTTTGTACCTGCTTGATGAGTAAAGCATGTAAATTATGACTAAATTTTGCCCATATATATTTTACATAGCAAAGTTAGTTGTATATTAGATGTAATATGGGGTGGGTGGGGATCACTAGGGCAGTGACTCAGAGTGCTTGCTGCCAGCCATGAGTCCCTGAGTTCAAGTCTTCAGAACTCATGTAAAAAGCNAAGTGGCTGTGTACACTTTAACCACAGTGCTGTGGGAGAGAGAGACAAACTGGAGTTTGCTGCCATCCTGGATCCAGGTTCAGTGAGAGACCCTGTCTCAAGTGAACAAGGCAGAGTAACAGAGCAGGACACCGCCATCCTCTTCTGATGTCACATGTACGTATGTGTGCATACACACGTATACAAACACATAGGCACTTATTTTAAATTTAAAAAAGTAATATGAGGGGTAGGCATTAGTTCCATTGATAGAGTGATTGTCTGGCATACATAGTCCTGGGCTTAATCCCCAGCACATCGTAAACTAGGTGTGGTGGCACATACTTGTTCCATCACTTTAGAGGTGAAGGGAATAGCATCAGAAGTTCAAGGTCATCAATCCTCAGCTATGTAATTGGTTTGAGGCCAGCCTGACATAAGACTCTCAAACCACACACACAAAAAAAATCCTTTAAAAAAGTAATTTCTCTCCGTCTGTGTCTGGTGTAGTATATTTTGAATTTATCGACCTGGCAAGTGTATAGCATATAGTATTGACACATGTCCATTTATGTTTATTTAAGATTTTTCCCAATGTAGAAGTGTGCCCCCAGATAGCAACTGTCTTGCTTGCCCTCCCCAAGTGAATGGTAGGTGTTAACACTGCTGCAAATCCCATGGCTTTTTGTATCACCTTCAGTTCAGATTCAGAAGTGAATGTGGTGTGCGTATCTGTTCCTGAGGGAACATCTGGCATACTCTGTATTTGGTTAGTGCTTTGCTACTCAGATTTTACCAGATTTTATTTTCTTTCCTGTCTCAAACCTGTAGGTGGTGTTGCAGACAGTGTAGCCAAGTGGATATTTAAACAGGACCTCAGCCCTGAATTGTTGAAATGTGCCGACCAAGAAAGAGATGCAGAAAACCCAGATGAACCCAAAGAAGGTATTGCCCGAAGTTTCCTTGAGGTGCCAGAAGTGCAGATAGACCTAGGAGCCATACCAGGTGACACCCAAATAATGAGCATTACGTGATCCTAGGGTGGAGTGATGTAGCTGCGTTCTTGTTACTGAAAGGATGCTGTTACCCTCTGTGTCTTTCAGACTTGCTGCGTTTAGCCTATGAACAGTTCCCTTGTAGCCTTGAGCTTGACGTGCTGCATGCACACTGCTGCTGGGAGTATGTTGTTCAGTGGAATAAAGACCCAGAGGTACGTCTNTCTCCATCTGCTGATTGTGTCTGCACACATGTACCCAGGCCAGGCTTGTCCTGGAGCTCGCCAAACATTTGCTTTTACCTAGTGCCTGTACTAGTAGTAACTGTGCTAGGTGCTTTTCATACTTCGCTTTGTATGTGTGTGTGGCAATACTGAGTATTGAACCTATAGCCTCATGTTTGCTGGGCAAGCACTCCAACACTGAACTATATCCTCAGCCCTTTTGAACTTATTTCCTGGAGATAGGGTCTTGTTAAGTTGCCTTACTGGCCTTGAACTTGTGGCTTTCCTGAGTAGGAAGCAGTGTGTACCGCAGTGTTCTTAAATGTCTCTTTTTTAGACCCCAGTCAGTAATTCATTAAGATTTTAGGAGTTATAGCCTCATTCTAGTTCTAGCATTCCTTTTTTCTTTGACTAGAAACGTGGGGTTAAGTTGAGACTGACCGTAATTCTCACTCTGCTGTGGGACTCAGCGAGACAGCATGGAGGAACATGACCAGGGTTCCCATCCTGACACCAGTGTTTGGTTAAGGTTTAGCAAAGACAAGTCTATTATTTAAATCACTCTGTTAGTGTGGTCTCTTAATACATAACATCATTACATATTAAATAAGACTTTATGGGGAGGAGAAAGGATGTCTTATTGTATTGGTGTGAGTTAGTTCACCTTTGAGATTTTTATACAAGAATGCAGCCCAAGATAAAGACCTCAGAGAAAGAATTTAAATATAAGAATACTTACTAGGGAGGCTTGAGTGAAGGAGATGGCAAAGGAAGTAACTACAAGATGCTTTCGTATCTTGTTTCATCTTGGTGTCAAGCCTGAAGGATTGATGCTTCCTTAAATGGGTGGAGTGGTGGGATAATAGATTTGGTGGCCAGTCGAGGGTCAGCCATTCAATTAGGATCTAAAGCCAAGTTGGGGGCACTTTTTAGGGTTCTTCCAGACCAAAGTGCCCACAGAAAGTGTGTGACCCTAAAAGTGTGGGAAATGAGACTTTATCAGAGAGTTGAGAGGCCAGCTAGGCTAACCTTGGACAAGAGTTGGCCATGTATACAGTAGGGCTGTTTCTGGGTTATTGTTCTTATNCAAGTAGAAGAAAAGTGGTAAACATAGACACACTAGAGCCATGAGACACTAGGCTGCCATTAGGACCTTTACTTTGACTTTACCAACATTTACAAATACTGTTAGGTGTGCCATTTCAGCAGAAATGCAGGAGGAAATAAAAACTAAAATTGTTCAGTTCCCTGAGGACAAGGACAAAGCACACATCTTCAGGTAAGGAGAGAACTGTGTTCCAGACNGGACTGGTACAGTACAGTCCTGTGTTAGAGGAAAGAGGAGAGGAACAGCACAGCATTTGATTCTGGCTCATATAATGGCCTGGCTGTCTTCGTACCCTGTTGCCATTCCTTCCAGCTAATCCTAGTTACAGCACACAGTTTCATGACCTTTGGACACACCCCTGAGCCCATTGTCATAATTTCTTCCTAAACAAACATGACTGCAGTAGCAGTCACCTTGAAGCAGTAGAGAAGATGGCATGCATAGTACCCAGTGTTCCTGTTAGTGCAGTCATTGGCCTCTATTAGGATGATTTGAATAATGGCTGGCTGTCTTGTTTGTGTGGTTTTCTTGTTAACTATTCATCTACTTAACCCATCATACCCCATCCCAGCTTCACCACTACACACATTTACCTGTTATTTTAAATTGAATTATCTTTGGGGAATTTCCAGTATCAACATGTGTGGGACATGTGATGTGGGGATGTGGGGAGCTTCAAAAGGTTCTAGCAAACATCTGGATGATTTTGTGAGCATTACATGCTATTATGTGAATTTGAGTATGTCAGTCTTTGTGATTACACAGATAGCTTTGAAGCCTTCCCCCCTGGTGTTCCCTGTTCCCTTACTTAACTCTTTTCTCCTTACCTTTTACTTCTGACAGTCTATGATATGCTCACTTTCATATTTATTGTCTAGCTCCCTCACTAGACTGTACCCTCAGTGAAGACGAAGATCCGGGTCCATTTTGTTCAGTGTAGTATTCCTGGGGCCTTAAATAGGTTTGGTGCATAGTAGCTGCTCCAAATTTGTTGCATAATGATTGTTTGCAGAAGGAAACTCAGTTTTTCAAGTATTGCCTATAGAGAACAGTTGTGTAGTATATAGACTGCAGACCTAAAATCTCCCTGTCAGCATGATCTGGGGTGTGTCCAAAAATTAATCATTAATTAGATAATGGGATGATTGGAGTTATCTTATCAAAAGTTATTTCTTACCTAATTCACAGAGTTTCTTTGGTTTTTCTTTTCTTTTCCCTTTCCTCCCCCTCCTTCTTGTTTGTTTGAGTCAGGGTTTAGCTATATAGCTTAGCCTGGAATTCGCTTTGTAACCCGAGTGGTCTGGAATTCATAATCCTCTGCTTCTATCAATTTCTTTTTGTTTGCTTGCTTGCTTGTTTTTGACACAGGGTCTCACTGTGTAGCTCTGGGTGCCCTGGAACTCACTATGTAGACCAGGCTGGCTTCAAGTTCTCAGAGATCCACCTGTCTGTACCTCCGGAGTTCTAGGATTAAAGGTGTGAGCCACCATACTCAGCGGCTGCTGCTTCTTCCTCTTCCTCCTCCTCCTTCATGTGTGCATGTGCACTACCTGTATGCCCAGTGCCCTATGGAGATTAGAAGAAGGGGTTGGATCTTCTAGAACTTGGGTATGGATAATTGTAAGCCATCATGTGGGTCCTCTGCAAGAGCAACAAGTGCTCTTTACCACTGAACCATCTTTCCAGTCCTTTGCCAAATTCTTAAATAAATTTCTGCCAAAATTTAGTAAGAAATCTCCAGTGGGAGCTGGAGAGGTGGCTCTGTGGTTAAGGTTGCTTCTTCAGAGGACCTGAGTTCAGTTCTCAGCACCCTAGTCTGGATTTTCACACATGCCTGTAATTCTGGCTTCAGGGGATCTGATGCCCTCCTCTAGCCTCCACAGGCATCCTCTTACACACAGTGTTCACTCCCCACAGACACATACACAGAAATGAAAGTAAATCTTAAAAGGTATTCATTGATGTGAAATAATCTTTATCTTCTCTCTCTCTCTCTCTCTCTCTCCTGTCTAAGGAAGCACGCTTTTTGGTTAGGTCCGTAGAACACTTGAAGCGCATTCTTAATGCACATGTTCAAAATGGTGAGTAGCAGATGTTAAGCCCTCATGGACTCATGGGAGCCCCTGCCGTAACAGGACATGAACTGTCAAGCTTACATCCTCCACCAACATCTTACTGTTTGCAAAGTACCCCTTGTAACTGCTTCCTTCTAGGACTATTGAGCACCTACTGTGGGTTTGCTATGTAAATAAAAGCAGAGGTTTTGTTCTTGTTTGCTTAGCTGTTTTTTTTTTTAAGTATTTTTCATGTTATAAAGTACTTTTTTAATCTTTTTCGGGGGTGGGTGTGTGTGTCCTCTTGCTGTAAGGTCTCATGTTGCCCAGGCCATCCTTGAGTTCCTGACCCTCTTGCCTTTCCTCCCAAAGANTGGCATTGCAGGCGTGAGCTACCACATCTGGCTACCTTGACGTGCTTTTAATATTTTGTTATTTTGACACTTTTACATAAGAATTAAGCTGTTTCAACAATGTGTGCATGTCTTTTCTGATGAATTTCTGAGATGTACTGGGAGACCAGTAGGTATCATGTTAGCAGACATTTCCCAAGAGGTTTTCCCAAATCACTGTCTCAGCCAGTGTGTGCTCCATTTGTTTCATACTTTCACCAAAGCTTGAGAGCCAGGAGTGCTAGTCAGTAACAGAGCCTTGCTGAGCATGTGCANGGCCCCGTGTCCCACCCCCAGCACAGCCCCCGGCACAGCCCGCAGCACAGCAAAGNAAGCAAACAAACATTCTAAGCCTTTTTGGAGGCTCTGTGATGATGATGATATTTTTTCTTGCTGCTTGTGATATGAATTTTGTAATTACTGTTTATAGCTGTACTCTTCTGTTCACTTATTCTTTTGTTAAAAATGAAAATTCTATATAAGATACAAATAATAATATGTAAATATAAAGTCCACGTGGTTTCATAAGCTTGGAGAAGAGAGTTACAAGTCTGATGAAGTTGCATCTAAAGCACTCTGTTCATGTTTCATTTGCTGTGTAGGTATTGCATTGATGATGTGGAATACATTCTTG
>LZPO01054711.1:1002634-1013520 GCA_001675575.1 Neotoma lepida
AGTGGACCAAACCTTTGAAACTGTAAGCCAGCCCCTAATTAAATGCTTTCTTTCGTAAGAGCTGCCTTAGTTATAATGTTTCTTCACAGCAATAGAACAATGATTAACCCAGACTCTCCCAAATAAAGAAAAAAAAAATAACCCACACAACATTTGTGGTTGAAGATCTAAGTAAATATTTCTGTATTTTCAAAACTTTATTATTGTTGTTATTGTGCAGGTATCTCACTGTGCAGGCTCAGTGTACGTGTAACCTCAGAGGACTGCTCTATAGAGACAGCACTCTCTCTCTTTCTACCTTTGCATGGGCTCCAGGAATCAAGCTAGGGTAACTGGGCTCATGTGGCAGGCACCTCTACCTACTGAGCTATCTTGCCAGCCTTCAAAACTTAACTGGCTTTTAATCTAACTTTAGGAATCACCTGAAAGAGGAGCTAGCTCCATGACTCAGTGGGTAGAGTTCTTGCTGCTTTTCCAGGGGACCAGAGTTCAGTTCNCAGCACCCACACTGGGTGGCTAAAAACTGTCTGTAACTCCAGCTCCAGGGGATTCAGTGCCCTCTCACCTCCAAGGGCACTTGCACTCACATCCCATATCAACATATAGTCACACACATAAACGCANAAGGAAAAATAATAAAAAAAAGAAATTACCTGGAAGAACACAAGCCCAGGAAGTTCCACTGTCAAACCAGATGTCCAAAATATCCTGCCCTGGCACGTATTCCAAAGCATCAGGACCACCTGCCTATGGAGACAGCAGAAGAGACTTGACCTACAGAGGCCACATCACACACAGGAAATGCTCCAGAAGTTTTAAGAAAGTGAAATACAACCATTACATTCATATTTTAAAATTAAACATTAAAATGCACTTCACAGTTGACTACAACACCCCACTGCAGCATGGAAATTGAATGGCCACATGATGACATAGCTACTGGTATAGCAACAATCACTTTTTCTTCAGCACCCAGGTAACTCCCAGTATGCTCTCTGACAGAGGACACCATCAGGGTGCACTGTGTCAGAGCTCACACAGCCCTGCTGTGCCAATGGGAGGGACTTTTCTTGTGGTACCATCTGCTCAGTCACCCAGCTGGGACAACAGGGGCCCCGTGAGGTTACAAATACTCTCCTTCCGCTGCTGTGCTACAAACTATGCTTCGACGGCAAGTAAAACCGTTCACTTCTAAACTGCCTCTGCTGCCTCTGCCTGCAATTCTGGAAAGCAAACTCCTAAGTTTTCCAATACAATCGCTTAAAATCCCTTTTACCTCCCAGAGTCGCTCACGTTTTCACCAAAGGCAATTTACCTGAGCTACCACATCCTTCGGAAGAAGCTGCTCAGTGGGGAGGGTCCACCAGACATCGCTGCCATGCTGCTCTACTAGCTTAGTAAGATGCTCGATGGTCTGGCTGTGGAGGAAAGGGACGGGATCAGCAATGTATTATCATGATGAGTGACAAACATTTGTCACTTACAGTTCCTCTAATTTCAGTAGAATCTTTTTTTTTTTAAGATTTATTTATTACATATACAGTGTTCTGTCTGCATGCATGCCTGTATGGCAGAAGAGGGCACCAGATCTCATTATAGATGGTTGTGAGCCACCATGTAGTTGCTGGGAATTGAACTCATGACCTCTGGAAGAGCAGCCAGTGCTCTTAACCTCTGAGCCATCTCTCCTGCCCCTCAGTAGAATCTTAAATCGCTTGCTCAGTACAAATAAAATCATCCCTAAACAGGAAGACAAATGTCTCCTCGCCCCCCTTTTCAGTCCATCTATTTCCCACCTAGGAACTTCTGTCCTCGTCTCCTGCCAAATCAAGCTGGCATATCGAGTCAGTTTCCACTGGCTCTTAGTCTAGCCTTATTGCCTCAGCACCAGTCATGTGATGCCACACTGCCTCACGCTCCAAGAGAAGCATGCCTACAACTGCTGTCATACAAAATCCCTGCTCAGAAACTTTCAAGGGCNCCTTTGCCCATGACTTAGTCCATCCCCCAACATAACAGGAAGCCCACACTCCACTCGGACCCTGAAAGCACACAGGGAGGCTCACAGTCCGACTCCCTCGCTCTTATGGCCAAGACTTAAGAAACAAGCCAACTGGTTTGCTCAAACACAATTGAGCAACTCCAGTGCCTTAACCTCCCAGGCACTAGAGAGGCTACAGCGGGTGACAAAACAGAGAGGATTCTCCCCTAGTGGAACGAGATACTTTATTATTCTGTAGTGCTAGGGATCAAACTCAGAGCCCACACACANTCCAGCCTCATTTGAAACTGTCCAGGTATGTAACTGAGGCAAGCCTGGAGCTCACAATCCTCCTGGCCTGGCCTCCAGTGCTGTCCTTCATTGTAATACTGCCTTCCTGCTGACACCAGGACCTTTTGGAGTTACTTTCTTTAGACATACACAACAGGCAGCAGCATGGACCCCACAGCTTTGGGTGCAGTGAGCAGTGACTTCATTACTAACTCACCAAGTGACACTGGGCAAGGGGGGGGCCTCTGACTTCAGTGTTCTCATTTGTAAAATACAAATAACAGCACATCACTAAGAGACTTAATAGTGACCTAGTAAACAAAATGTCTACAGCAGCACTTGTCATTTTAACATATATTTAATATGTATGTAAGAATTTAGACCTTTAATCCCAGCACTCGGGAGGCAGAGGCAGGCGGATCTCTGTGAGTTCGAGGCCAGCCTGGTCTACAGAGTGAGTTCCAGGACAGCCAGGGCTACACAGAGAAACCCTGTCTGGAAAAAACAAAAATATAAACAAAAACAAAAACTAACAAAAAAAAAATTCAGACTGACTCTTTGAGGTAAATTTGAATAGTTAATTTTATGTTAATTATCAAATCATATACCTATATTAGGATCTAAGGTTTACTTTTATTTATGTATTCGTGTGTTTCTGTATGTTTGTCTACTACATTTATGTAGATGCTCTTGGAGGCCAGCAGACACTGGAACCCCATGAGCTGGTGTTACAGGCTGTCAAAAGCTGCCTGAAATGGGTGCTGAGAATCAACTCTGATCCTTTGGAAGAGCACCAAGAGCTCTTAACCACCGAGCTATCTCTTCAGCTTCCATATTATTATTTAAAGATTAAATAGGACTAGTAACTTTAAATAGTAAACCCTTTGAAACAGCCCCCTCTCTACCACACTCCATTAGTGTAACTGACTGCGAGTCCACCACGGTTACTGGGAAGGGACAGAATACTGAACAGGGAAAAGCACTGAGTTCTGAATCTGCACCAGCATGTCATTAACTGTGCAGAGCAAAATGCCCAGCTTCTCCATCTCTGCTAAGTCACAGATTAGTGATGCTGGTTGTCAAAACTGTGAAGGAAGCAACATCAAGTAGGTAATATACATTAACATGCTCTTTAATCTGAACTTTGAGATAACTCACAAAGACTAAGGTGGGGACTGAAGAGCTGACTCAGTGGTTAAGAGCACTTACTGCTCTTGCAGGGGAGTCAGTGGTTAAGAGCACTTACTGCTCTTGCAGGGGAGTCAGTTCAGTTCCTAACCACAAAGCACTTCACAGCCAACTGCACTTCCAGTTTTAGGGGATTCAATACCCTCTTCCAGCCTCTGTGGGCACCAGGCACACATGTGGTACACATATATACATGCAGGCAAAACACCCATACACATGAAACAAAATAAATCTTAAAAAGGGAGAGAGAAGCCAGGCATAGTGGCACACAGCTGTAATTCCAGCACTGAGGAGGCCGAGAGAGGTAGAACTCTGTGAGTTCAAGACCAGCCTGGTCTACAGCGTGAGACCATCTCAAAAANCAAAAGATAATTACGTGATATTTTATGAAAGACTGAAAGTATAATACTACCAAAAAGTCTAAGAATTTACATATAACATGAATATAAAAACCTAAAATTGGCACAAATCCGGATTGCCAGGCCGTTCACCTTAGATGGACTTTAACAGTGAAGATAAGCTTTCCGTATGACACCATAAAACTTTATGCAATAAATAACTAGTTATAAGACAATAATACTTAGTTATATATTAGTCTTTTATATAGTTTGCACAGAACACTTTATCAGTTAAGAAAATATGAACGTGTGGTAATAGAAAAGTCTGAATAAACCCAATGTCCCAAAGAACAAAACAGAGGCACAAGCAAAGTATATTCAAATACACACACAATTATATTGGGTATGTTGTTGATACCAAGTATACATTTTTCCCTTAAAAAAGAGTAAAGAAATGAATGTCATCTGCCATTTTTATGTTACCATTAGATTGCCAAGTTTAGGCAAGCAATGAAAATTTTTAAGTATGTTTGGAACAAACAGGTAAAAAGTAATACAGAAGGGAAAGTAAATTTTCACACTTCACACTAACTTAACACATCAGGCAGGACGAATATCATCAAATGAACACCATGCATTCTGTTTTCCAGAACACACTCAGAAAGTTCTGTGAATAAGAACTCTTGAGAGCTGACTGCTCTGTCTTGAGCTCATAAATCTTGAGTCTAAGTAAGTGACGCAGTTGGAACTAGGCNGCTCAGGGCTGTCACTACTTCTCTGTCTCACCTCTGTCCCACAAGCCCCTGGCTGAACTCACACCCTGTCCCCTGGAGCTGCTAAGCAATAGCAAAGGGCTCTGGCTGCCGGGGCAGAGGAGGCTGTGAACTGAAGTTGAAGGCAGGGAAGGGGGGTGAGGGTGTCTCAGGAGATTAGTGTATTGACAGAACAAGCAGAGTCCAAAGCCCACACTCTATCTGGCTTGTTGGCTAACAGCAAGAGTAAAGCTTGGTGTTTTTCTGAGCTTCAGTTTCTATGAAAAGCTGTAAAAAGATTACGAACTTTTTTATTTTTAAGAAAATGTCTTACTGAAGAAAAATGAGTAGCCTTACATGATGTATTTCACATCTATTTCATAACAAATTCAACATAAATCAACTGTTTTTCTTATCTTTAAATATCAGATAACTCAATAATACTTTAAAATTATAGTTTAAGTGTTTATTTAACTACATTAAAGTACTTTCCTGAGTCTACAAATCAAAGGAAGATGTTGAATTTGCTATCTGTATCTTATTAAGTCAACTACAAAACAGTTTAAACACCTTAGACACCTGAACAAAGTTGCCTTTAATTGCAACATTTTTTTATAAAAAAATTTAAGAATTCACTTACATAGGTAACCGTGTTTTAACAGACGAAGAAACACAACTGCTTTATTTAATTTTTTTCCATCACACCACCATCTCCTTTCTTTTTTGAAGTGTCACCATGTAGACCAGGCTGGTCTCACAAGCCTTCTGCCTCAGCCACGCAAATGCTAAGCACTCTTGCATTTTACACAGTTCATTTGAAGGTCATGGAACCTTATTTTAGATTTACAAGGCCTGGTGTCCTACGCTAGCTTGGTTTCATTTTCCTTTTACTTCAGTACTATTTTTACAAATGGCACAACTACAAATGTAATCTCGATCAATGAAAAACAATGTGCAATAATTTTTAAAAATCCNGCTTCCAGCAGGGCATGGTGGTGTGCATCTGTCGCCTCAGCACCTCAAGAGGATGCAGCAGGAGGATGGAGATCAAGGTCAACATGAGCTCCGAGGACTGACCAGGGAGCAGGCAAGCAAAACATAGTCAGGATAGGTGTGTAGATCAGTGGGAGACACTGGCCTAGCATGAGCATGGCCTAGGACCACAAATACATACACACATACGTACATACATACATATACATACATACACACAGACACCTTTTTCCCAAAAAATTGCCAAGTTAAACTATATAATACCAAGAAAACAGCCCAGTTTTGCTCTCTATCCCATCTTCTTAGGAACCTGAAAGCAAAGAAAACTGGTCTCAGTGTACCCAAGGGTGCTGTGACGGCTGAGAAGGCAGGCTTCCCTGGAGGGAGTGTGCTTCCCCACTTCACACCACATGTTGAAGAGCACTCAGTGCACCTTGCTAAGCCTCCTGCTCTATGTTCAGGTCTGTTCTGACATTCTGGACAAACAAATGACTTATATTTTTAAAACAAAACAAAATCAACTCTAGAATTAGAGAAAAAAGGAAATCAAACAAGTATAGATTAATACAACATACCTATGATTTTTGAGAGGCCATGTTGTATATACCAAATATATACAATTTTGTCAGCTAAAAAAAAAGTTAATGAATTGAATTTTAAACTGAAATTTCATTTTTAAAAGTAGATTAACAAAAGCCTTCCATCTGAGCACATCAGAGTACAAGTGTACAGCACTGCCATCACAGCAGAAGTTTCCTCTTGCCATCCGCACCTTGCATGGACCAGCAACTCAACACTCAGGAGGCAAACTGGAGCGTCACCGCACTCTTCCAGAACTGAGCTACACAGTCCATGTCTCAGGAAAACCTGGGATGGGAATGCAGCTCAGTAGTAGAGGATTTACTTCCTACCAAACAAACAAACAAACAAACAAAAACTCACCTAGAAACAGCCACATACTGGACAGGTCTGGTCCCTGAATTTTCATTAAGTGGGACTTAGGCAAAGCTACCACCTCAAATGTCTCTGTGATCACCCCTCCATAGGCGATTTAAAGTTCATCTGTGTGCATGTGTGTGATGCTGGGATTTGAGTTATCGGAAAGGGCTTTACCACTGAGCTATACCCCTAGCCCTGTCTTCTTTCCTACATCATTACGTTCATTGACAAACAGCTAAGCTGGACATCTTAAATGGGTATCTTTGTACAAAATTCATTAGTCTTATTTCTTTACAACAAATACTTAGAAGTAGAATTTTTTATAATGAATAATGAGAGCATGAGATCATGGTGATTTATAATGAGCTCATGTTTTCAAATATTTTAAAAGAATTTCTAAAGAATTCCCCTGTGATATTATGTTCTTGGGGGTGGGATCTAAATTTGTCCTTTCATATTCAAGCAATCTCTTTATTTTATTAACAGCATCCTATACTTGAACACACAGTTGACTTATGACCTAAAGATCAGTACAAATTACTGTTGATAAAAGTGGGTGAAACCACTTATCGCTATGTAATCTATGTTTCCATTTTAATGCTGTGTTTCACAGAGCAATAAGTCAGACCATAATAAAACTTTGTACTTGACTCAAAGGCCTTATCTGACACATTACGTGTCCCTGCTTTGGTTTCCATCAGGGAAAACTTGGGCAGTAAGAAAAGTTCCGAGAGCAGCCAATCACCAAGCTCTGCTCTCAGCAGCACCAGGCATATTTAGCTGGAAAGCAGGCAGCACCGAGGACTTCCAGGTAAGAGGAGTCCGCTGCTGTCATCTCACTCTTTTCTGTTTTCTCTTTGTANGCAAAAGGGACAAGACAAGATCTGCACTGGAAGCTCCTGGAAGAGTGAGGTAAGAGGTTAAGTGTTCCTATCTGTGTACTAAATGTAACTAAGGACACAATGGAGGGTCAGAAAGAAGAGCTTGTTCTCCATTCAGTCCTACACTCAGCTGAAAAGGCAGCAGGAAATGATTTAGGAAGCTTTCTTTACTTAAAGANCATAAAGTCTACAGGTCTCTAAAAGTCAGTTCCAAGTTGCCTAAGTCAACAGTGTTGGGCGACAACACACACTTGAAATAAGGAAGGAAACTTTATCCACAGTTCCTTGTCTTCTCTAGGTGGCCAATGTTTCTAAATTTTATCCATTTTAAGTTAAAAAATATTTGTATTTTACTAACCAAGGAATAGATTTCCACCTAAATTATACAGAGATTATATTATAGATTCAGAAAATGACCAATGATATTAACATCAAAAGTAGAACTAGTCTTGAGAAGAAGCCGCAGCATAAACTATAAATGAAATTAACACGTCAGAGTTCAAGTCCAGAGTTTGAAATCTGCAATCTTTAAACTTACTCAGAACATGAATAAACCAAGGTTTTCTTTTGCAAAACAAGTTTAGAGGTAAAGTGAAGATCTTTGTCAAAGAAGCAGGAGAGCAAGGCATGGTGCTGCTCACCCTGGGTCCCAGCTCTCAGAGAGCTGAGGCAGGAAAGCAAGGTACAGGCTAGATCTTTGTCCCCAAACTGCCACCACTCCCACCACCTACACACACTCAGGAGGAGACAGAGGGCTGGTGGTGTAGCTCCACAGTCTATTGTAGAATGCTTGCCTGGCATGCACCNAACTCCAGGTTAGCCTCACAATCATACACAGTAACTACGTGTTTTAAAGCAAAAGGAATCCTCCGACAAATGCAATGGGGTCATCACATGTAACAGCAACTCCATGTGGACTGTGGACTGATTTCCAGTGGAGATGCTGTTACTTTTGATGGCCACCAACCAGCTACAAATGTGAAAAGAAGGACAGAAATTTCTGGGTACTTGATCTCATTTGATTAAAAAAGAAAAATGATAACCTTCATTCTATTTTCTAACAAATAATTAAGAATATAATGTTTTAAAATTCAAGTGCTATGTCACCAGAAGGACCCAACCATGGAAGACAATGAAAGCTCCCATCGTAAACTGGTGTACAGGAAAATGACCTATGAATTGACAGACAGTATGGTTGAGTATGTCTGTCATTCTGTAGGCCAATATTCTGTATGTCTCTGCTACTTAAAAAACCAGCAATCAACTGATACCTTCAAGCAGTTCTGTGGCAGATCATGGAAGAGTCTGTACATAGCAGGAAAACACTGCTGACAAAATAAAATGGAGACAATGCCAGTGTGGACCTGTCTCTGTATGTTGGACAAAGCTCACATCTATTTCATTTAACTGACTGTTCAGTTAAACATTTTTACTTTTAAAGTAATAGTCAGTTCCACCAGTTTGCTGAAGTCTGGGGTGCAGCTCAGTGGTAGAGTTTATGTTGCTGAAGTCTGGGGTGCAGCTCAGTGGTAGAGTTTATGTTGCTGAAGTCTGGGGTGCAGCTCAGTGGTAGAGTTTATGTTGTTGAAGTCTGGGGTGCAGCTCAGTGGTAGAGTGTATGTTTAACATCTGAGAGAGCCCAGGTTCAATCAGTCCCCTTTACCCAAAACAAATAAAAAACAAATTTGTTCTAATTTTTAATTTTAATAATATATATTCATCCCTCTTCAATCACTTTAAGGCAGTGCCTTAAAAGGCTTGCATTCTAATAACAAGATTGAGAAACAACAGTGGCTTTTAAAGCTTATTTGTGCAAATTTCTCTCACTTTCATTCTCCACAGATGTATTAAGATAGCAGCGGAACATAACTGACCAAACTCTGTAAGAACCACACAGCAGCGATACTCGAGCAGAGTCAAGTTAACGCTAATAAGAATCAAACAGTCTGACAATCTAGTCTCTAGATGCTTATCTTGAAATATTTCTCCTGCCCACTTGGGAGTTTAAAATCCTTCATCTGTTATTCAAGATTCCTTCCAGTCTGTCCCAGCCAGTCCTTAGTGAGCGGTGCCTTTCTAGCCCGCTCACAGCCCCTGGAGCCAGTGTGGCTCCTATGCATGTGTCCTGTGTACTGCCCACCCCGACTCGTGCAGAGCACTCTTCCCCACACTCAGCTGAAATGCTACCTCTCTGTGAACGAAGCGGTTGAGCAAATAGTCCTACATCTGTCCAAGGCAGAAGCTCTTGTTCTCTTTGAACCAAGTTCCACACGGTATGAGATCAAAGTGGAAAAGAACATGCACANAAAAGACACTAAAAGCTACACTATCATAAAAAGTAAAAAGCAAACTGTCAAGGCGTAGAGTATAGCTCAGCTGTAGGGCACGCTCAGGGCCTTGATACATTTCCCAGCACAAAATTATTAAAAACAGCAACAAGCCTATCTAAAAGCAACTTAAATCAGCTTTTATAAAAACTCCTAAAATATGTGTAACAGGCTTTTTTTCTTTTGGGCCACCAACCAGCTCCCAAATCACAGAGACATTATTAGTTTTGAATGCTGTGCCTTAGCTTAGCTCTTTTCTGGCTAGCTCTTCTAACTTAAATTAANCTCTTTATCTCTTTTTTCAGGGCTTTTTACTTTCTTTCTATATATCTTAACTTTCACTGCTTCTCCTGTCTGCTGGCTGGTGGCTGCCTGGCTTCTGGTCCCAGCCGTCTCCCTCATTCTCTCCTCCTCCTCTTCCTCTTTCTCTTGTTCCTCCTTCCTCTGGAGCCTAGATTTCTCCTCCTATTTATTCTCTCTTCCTGCCAGCCCTGCCTATCCTTTTCCTGCCTAGCTATTGGCTGTTCAGCTCTTTATTAGACCAATCAGGTGCTTTAGGCAGGTAAAGTAAAACAGATGCAACACATGTTTACATAATTAAACATGAATCCTTACATCGTTAAATTAATGCAGCATAAACAAAAATAACTCACCTTTCACAGTTAAAGTAATATTCTGCAGCATAAACAAACATAACACATCTTTGCCTGGTTAACTATTCCACAACAAATATGTGCATTCAGCAAGGCACTATTAAGGACATACAATCATAGTAACCACGAAAAGCAGACCATCTACAACAATGCCAAGGAATCCCAAGGAAGGGCTGCCCAGCCTGTGCCTACAGTCTCCCAAACACCCCATCACTCGTTGCCTCTGTCCCTCAAACTCCTCAGTAGATCCTCACCTAACAAACACTTAGCCAATGTCATTGATGCTATAGCATAATTTAGTAAAATCTCATTAACCAAACTAAAATTAAGTCAAAACATTCTAAGAAAATGAAAACCTAGAATAAATTCCTAATAGAAATGATTCACATTTCCCTTTCTACCTCTGTTAAACAGCAACAAGCAGATGGGCGAGGATTGGCGCTGACTTAACCCAGCATATGCACACATGCACAGACGTAAGCATTCATGCATGCACGTGCATGCGCACACACACAGACACACACACACACAGACACACACACA
>LZPO01054711.1:1061365-1074335 GCA_001675575.1 Neotoma lepida
TTTTATTTTATGTATGTTGGTGTTTCCCCTGCATGTATGTCTCTGTGTAGACGAATTGCTAAATGGTCTTATTAAATAAAAAACAGGGAAAAGAAAAGCTTAGAACCAGGTGTGGTGGTACATGCCTTTAATCCCAGCACTCCAGAGATGGAAACTGGTAGATCTCTGAGTTTGAGGCCAGCCTGGTCTAACCATCAAACAGAAAGTTAATGAAAATGTAATTGAACAAGGAGGCCATGTTCCAGCCCCAGCAAGCAGCAGAACTTGGCAGCAGCAGCAGCCATGTGGTTCTGGAATTAAGGATAGAAGAAAAGAACTATGGAATTTGCTTCCATGATTAAGGAAAACTGCTGAAGCCAGGCATGTGGCAGGGGTGTCCCTGAATGGAGGCACAGAGAGGCCATTGTGTGAAGCTGCGAAGTTGAAGACTGGATTGCCTTGGAGACCCCAGGATGTTGGAGATGCCAGAGTCATGGGATACCTGCCAAAGAGAGCTGCTAACAGAGAGTGGAAACAGCCCAAGAGAAAGAAGTGTGTTGCAGTCACCAAAGCTGATAGGCATTGGAGCTCTGAAGAGCGTTTTGACATAAGACATGAAGATGCAGAGTTTGGAGTTTGCCCAGCTGGTTTCTGGTATTGATTTGGTCCAGTATTTTCTCACTATGCTCCCTTCCCTATGTTTTGGAATGGTGCCATTATATGTTGGAAGTATGATCTGCTTTTTGATTTTGATTTTATATCAGATTACAGTTAAGAGATTGCATGAATCTCAGAAGAGACTTTGAACTTTACACTTTTAAATAAGTATGAGACTGTGATAGACTATAGGGACTTTTGAAGTTGAACTGGATGCATTTTTGCATTATGTAATGGCTTCAAGCCTTTGGGGGCTGGAGAGTAGAATGTGGTGGTTTGAATGAAAATGGCCTATAAAAGGGAGTGGCACTATAAGGTGTGGCTTTGTTGGAGCCTTGTTGGAGTGTCACTGTGTGTCACTGTGGGGTGGACTTTGAGGTCTCCTATGCTCAAGCTACTCTCAGTGAGACAGACCACTTCCTGTTTCCTGCAAGTAAAGATATAGGACACTCGGCCACTTCTCCAGCACCGTGATGATAATGGACTAAATCTTTGAAAATGTAAACCAGCTCCAATTAAATGTCTCTGCTTTTAAAAATAAATAAATAAAATAAAAAACAAGGAGCCAGATATAGGGGTGAAAACCTGAGAGATCAGGGAAATAGGGAAAGCCATAGCTAACCTCACCTCACCAACTCCACAGCTTCCAAAGAGAGCTACTTCCTGTCTACCCACACCTATATACCTTTCTGTTCTATTCTCTCATTGGCTCTCTCAGCCCAGCTACATCACTTCCTCTTCCTGCCCAGCTGTGTCATTTTCTGTCTGTCTGTACAGAGCTCCAGACTTCTATGGTTGTTGTTGGGATTAAAGGCATGTGTCACCATGCTGACTCTGTTCCCCAGTGTGGCCTTGAACTCACAGAGATCCAGACAGATCCCTGCCCCCCAAATGATAGGATTAAAGGCGTGTGCTATCATTGCCTGACTTCTGTTTTTTCTTAGAGTGGCTGTCCTTTTCCTCTGATCCTCAGATAAATTTTATTGTGGGACACAGTATATTGGAGGACACAATACACCACATCTGTGCACCTGGTGAAGAGCACTAGCTGCTCTTCCAAAGGACCAGGATTTGATTCTCAGCTCTACATGGCAGTGCTTGTGCACCTCGTGCCTGTGGAGGCCAGAAGAGGGAGTTGGATCCCCCATATGCTGGCTTGTTTTATGTCAACCTTACAAAAGCTAAAATCATTTTGGAAGAGGGACCCTCAATTGAGAAAATGCCCCCACCAGATTGGACTGTGGGCAAGTCTGTGGTGCATTTTCTTGATTGATGTGGGAGGGCACAGCTCACTGTGGGCAGTGCCACACTTGAGCTGGTGGTCCTGGATGCTATAAGAAAGCAGGCTGAGCAAGCCCTGAACAGTAAGTCAGTAAACAGCACTCCTCCATGGCCTTTACCTGAGCCCCTGCCTCCAGGTTCCTGCTTGAGTTTCTGCCCTGACTTTCTCCCTCAGTGATGGACTCTTGTAACATAAAATAANCCCCCCACGATCACCACCCAAGTTGCTTTTGGTCATGGTGATTTATCACAGCGATAAAATCCCTCACTAATACACCCTGGAACTGGAGATCCAGACAGTTGTGAGTCACCATGTCATTTCTGGGCATCAAACTGGAATCCTCTGTGAGAGCAGCCACTGTTTTTAACTGCTGAACCATTTCTCTAGCCCCACCCCCTAAGCAAAACTTGAAAGGTCTGGGGCTGTAGCTCAGCGCTAGTTTCCCTAGTATGTCANGGCCTGGGATCCGGGGAAAGCGGGGCACCTCACTGCTGTAACCTAACCTGTTTTGTGCAGGTTCTGATATGAAAACTAGACTCATCCAAAAGTGATACTTAGGAGTATCCATTTTTCTTGTCTCTCCATTTCCNTAGAGACTTTTACCCTGTTATTGTTTCTTTCAGTCACTGCAGGAGCTTCTGTAATGAGAACCTCAATTTATTAAGGGTTTCTATGGGGAAAACAGACTCACTGATACAGGACAAGGTAAATCCAGTTCCAGAGTCCTTAGAAAACTGGGGACCAATCACACGCTACTTCACGCTGCCTGATCCAATCTTCACCACCCAAGAGCAGGTCCCCCTTTCTCCTCCCTTTTAAGGGGTCAGGTAGGCAGTTAAGAAGCACCGCCTATAGGAGGCCAGATAGCCCAAGGTCATGGGCGGATCAAATTCCCACTACAAGCTTCCTGACTGGTCTCTGCCTGGCTGCAAGTAACCCACCTATCACATCACCTCTAGGTGCTTTTTAAAACATCAAGTCTAGGTGCTGGAGTGATGGCTCACTGGTGAAGAGATGAAGAACACTGGCTGCTCTTCCAGAGGGCCAGGGTTTGATTCCCAGCTCTACATAGCAGTTCATAACTGTCTAACTCCAGTTCCAGGATATCCAGTACCTTTTTCTGGCCTCTGCAGGCACCAGGCACATATGGGGTACACAGATATATATGCAGGAAAAACACTCATACACGTAAAAGTAAATTTAAAAAAATCAAGCCTCCCTATTCAAAGTCGGTTTGGCATTGTTTTTGCCTTCAGGATAAACTTGAGGTTCCTTATAATGGTATGTGAAACTCTTAACATCCTGGCATCTTCCTTGTCCAACATCAACTCTGATTATATACCACATCCGTGCTCAACCATTTGTTGTTGCCCCAGAAGACTGTGTACTCAAACAAATATTAATGCAGCATTCACTGTAGGCTAATCACATCATACGGATCTGTCCATTCAGCAGTGGGCATGGCACTGACCAGAAGTCTACTCTTTTAGAAGTTACTTCTTATTATGTTGAGTTCTGTAGAAATGGATTTGGAAGGTGCTAGAAAGTGAGTGAGGTGGGAAGACGAGAAGAGACTTCTAGATGAAGGAAGTCTGTCCTCCCTGGGGGAGTGATGTCTGAGGTTAAGAGCCAGAGAGGGAATTCAGCCATGCTACAAGCTGAGGTTTCAATGTGGGAATAGCAGGCGCTTCTCTAAAAGGAAGAAAACAGAAAGCCAGCNACTACGGCTATAGTAAAATGAAGATGAGAACATTTTATAAAATGCAGCTGGGGTGAGCCGAGTACTTCTTTATGGTTCTAAAAATGATAAAATGATGCTGAGCGTGGTCTGTAGTCACAGCACTCGGAGGCTGAGTCAGCAGCCTCACAGGTTCCAGGTGAGCCTGGACCATATGAAGAAAGCCTTCAACTGAGAGTTGTGTATGCTACACATGCCTGTCATCTCAGTACTTTGGAGGGTGAGAACACGAATAGTAGAAAAATAAGTGATGACAACTTAACATCAGGTTATTTCGAGTGTCTTTTTGTAAGTATTAAATCAAAGAGAACTTCAGGACCGGACTAACCCAAACTGGCCTGTTAGGGAAACTTGGCAGATAGCTAATTTTGATCTCTTAGGTTGGATAAACTGCTTCCTTTAGCATTTGACAGGGAACTTCAGCAGAAGTGACCTCTTTTGACTTTGAACCAGATCTATTGGGGTCTAGTGCCAGAACTTAGTCCAAAATAATGGAATCCTGTAATTTTATTTAATCCCTGTCTTTGTCAAAATTTCCCAAGTCTTTAAGGGGCTAAAAAGAACACTGAGAGTTTATAGCTCAGACAAACAAAAGTAGGGAATGNGGTGTGCATAGCTGAGGGAGCAGACAACCTTAGTTAAACCAGTGCTCAGAGTGATCATGATCTCAAGTCTGGTTCTGNAAAGAATTCCTAAAATCATTGCTGTCATTAAGGGGACACAATCTTCTTAGTATGTGATGATTGTTTTTGCTCCAGGCTGTCTTCTCAACAGGAATGGGTGGGGTGAATTGAGGCTCCTCTGTGTTTGGGAGTAGTTTTGGTCCCTTGGTCTTATCATNCCTGGAATTCAAGGTAATTATAGAAGAATATGACTCAGGGGAGAGAGTCAAGGGCAGAAAAAGAGCCAGAAGGGATCCAAAATGGTATTAAGTGCACTGACTGTCTGCCTTCATTCTATTGTAGTAATAGGCACCATGCTAACTCTGTAGAATGGCTGTATATAAATGTAGCCATCTTTGGTACTGTTCAGAGGCAGGGACCCAAAGAAATAACTAACGTGTAGTTGCATGAAAACATGGACATGTTGCTGAGGTTACTGGAAAGTATGGGTAGATAGGTCCTGATTTCTGAAATCAGTCCTGCTCCCTGAANTTGAACTTCAACCCTTGGAAAATGCCTGGGGCAAACACGCCATCACAGAGAATTTGGATTAGAAAATTCTCTGAAAGATGCTTACTTAGTACACTCCAAAACAAGACAAATTAGGGCAGCAGTGGGGTTTTGGTTTTGCATCTGAGCAATTTAGTCAGGGCTCTATCCTTGAGATACTAGACATATCTCCCAGCCCAGAAGTATTTCTTGGAGCCCTTTGTAAGTTTTAACCATTACTGTAGTTATTTTTGTTGGTTTGTTCATCAGAGGCAGAATTTCTATATATTGTAAGGGTTGATCTGATATGTCCTATATAGGATAGACTGACTTGGAATCTGAGCTCTACTGTCTTTGGCTTAACATTTGGCTTAACCATTGTTTTTAAATATGCAAAGAACTCTTTGATTAAAAAAAATCACAACTTTTTTTTTTTTAAAGATACTGTTTATTGAGTAGCTCAAATGACCTTGAACTGAACTGGAACTCCTGGCAATCCTCTTGCCTCAGACACCTAGGATTATAGGTTACTATTCCTGGTTTATAGATAACTCTTCAGGGTTGGTTTGTCTATTTACTAGTTTTTGTGTATGCTAAGTGCTCTACCATTGGAATACATTCCTAGCACCAAATCTTTTATTTTATTTTTTGGTTGTTCAACTAAGCGTTTCTCTGTGTAACATTCCTAACTGTCCTGGAACTAGCTTTGTAGACCAGACTGGCCTTGAACTCACTGAGATCTGCCTACTGCTGCCTCCCAGCCACCACCACCTGGCATAATACAACTTTAATGATGTATTTTTATGTGCACTGNTGTTTTGCCTGCATGTGTGTCTGTGTGAGGGTTGTCTGGAACTGGAGTTACAGACAGCTATGAACTGCCATGTGGGTGCTGGGAATTGAACCAGGTCTCCTGGAAGAGCAGCCAGTGCTCTTAACAACTGAGCCATCTCTCCAAATCATTTTTTTTTTATAGTTTAGATAGGGCCTTGAACTCTACATATGGTCCTTGCCTCAATCTTGTCATCACCAGGTGAAATAGCCTTTAACTGCTGTTAGCAGTCTGAAGACCTTCACAAAGGGAGTCTTGGCTTGCTCCTAAAAAGAATTTATGGACAAGCCAACAAGTCAGAGTTGGAGTTTATTATGAGATTTTTTTTTTAAATTACATTTGAGCATGGGGGTTAANAGAGAGGTGCTCTAAGAGCACCCAGCAGTCACACTTCTCAGTCTTTACAATAACAGTGACCTTATTGTCTTTAAAAGATTATTAAGGAATTTGGTCACAGGGTGTTCCTGAATTGTACTTTTGTTTTCACTGTAAAAACAAGCTAANAGTATCTTCAGATTCGCAGACTATACCTAAGCTCATATACGCTCAGTCCTCGAGCCTGAATTGTTAACATTCTTATTTGAAAACACTTCTATATAAAAGAAATACTGTNGATGTTGGCAGCCTTCACTACGGATGTTAACTGGGGAATTCTTGATTCTCAGGAGAGAAGCCCAGTGGGGGTGGGGGATCCTTTTTCTCTCCTTGTCCCCATAATTTTCTTTCTATCCCGCCTCCTAGGTGCTAGGATTAGGCATGCACCACACGCCCTGTTTCCAAATAATTCCAGAAAGTATTTTCTTTTGGAGAAAAATGAAGAAACGGAAGCTCTCCTATCCCCAGCGTAATTCGTCGACTTTGTGCGTGTTCTTCCGGGGCTTTTTCTTCTGTTTGCGTGCCCAAGTGTCCATCAGTAACACAATCTGGGACATGTGACACTGTCCCAGGTCAAACAAGTGACCCTGCTTCCCTCGCTTGACAACGTGTCAAGTCCGTCCCTTTTCAACAGCGGCGTGGCACCTCACGTGGGTTCCGACCGGCTGCCAGAGGGCGATGGGAAGACCCCCTGGCGACCGCAGTTGAAGGTGGAGCCGGCGCACTGTGATGACAAACAGCACCGCTCGCCACGACCGCAGTGCTCGCGGACCGGGAACTAAACGAAGGCTTAAAAGGAGTGGGCGCGCTGTGATGACGCACACAGTAGCGTGCCTTTGACCCCTGCCGTCGTGGCGGAGCAGTGGGGGCGGAGCGAAAACGGGCTTTCGGACGCGCATTTATGACGTACTGCGGCATGCGCAATGACACTAGCCGTGGCGGCCTGGGGGCGGAGCGGAGGCCGCGGTGGCTTCGGGCGCGGGTCCACGTTGCATCTCCTTGCTTCCAGTCCGACCCCGTGTTCCGTGCGCCGGGAAAGCAGCCTGACGGGGAGCCCCGCAGCCCCTGGGAGATGGCGGCGCTGTGCCTCACGGTGAACGCCGGAGACCCTCCGCTGGGTAAGGGCCGCGCCGCCGCCGCCGCCGCCGCCGTCGCCGCCGTGCGCGGGTTGCATCAGCCCTCGGGTGCGGGGCAGGTGCAGCGGCGGTCACGCTGAGGCAGACTCACACCCCGGGATGGGCCTGGCCCCGCGTGGCCCCGGCCTCTGTGCACGCAGGGGGTCATCTCCCGTGTCCCGATGTCCCGGGCGGGCGTGGAGGGACAGGACGAGAGCCCTGGCGGGGAGGCGCGAGGCTTCTCTCAGACACGACTCTGCCAGGGTCCCAAGCGGCTTTGGAAGTGGAACTAAAAACCCATCTGCCTGCTTGTCAACGTCCTTGTTAACATCATCTCCGCATTCTCGTCTGGAACCTCCCATCCCTTCCCCACCTTCCAGAGAAGATCTGAATTCACTTGCCCCACGTTCCCATACGNTGTCGAGTTGAAGGGGGCAAGGTAGACTTTCCTGTCAGCACTTGGGATTTTAACCGAGGCAGCATTTGCTTCTCGTTGAAGGCAGTAATTACGGAAAGCCGTAGGAACGCTGCGGACTGATGCTGTCGGGTGGCTTACTACTCACCCCGTNGACGTAGTAAAGGCTCGAGTGAACGTCATCTTACGTTCCATTTGGAATTGATTTTTCAAAGTGGCCAACGCTATTGCTCTATAGTTTAAGATTTCTGCCTTTTCATTACTTTGGGAAATGACACAAAATCATTTATCCGCAGTGTAGACCCGGAAATATGTTCTAATGTTGAAGAAGCCCAGCCCTTTAAATACAGTTGGCCATATGAGGGCTGATGAAATTTCTTGCATGCTCAACTTTGACAGCGGTCTGAGCCTGTTGGAATGAAAAGACATTTATTTACGGATTGATGTACTGGGATAGCGCTCAGGGCGCTTTGTATTTTAGGCAAGCACTCTGCCGCTGAGCTGCGTTCCCCAGCCCTAAAAATAGAATGTAGTAACCATTTGAAATGTTTTAAAATGATAGTATTTTAGCATATTAGTTCCGATCCCTTTACACAACCTAACAAAAATCCATGAGCTCTAGAAGAAGTAGATTTGATTCTTGATTTGTGGCACTAGACGGTGCTGGCCTCATCGTTGAACCTGGAAGCCTGAGTTCAATCCTAGCTGCTGGTTATGGTGAAACCTGACAGGTTCCTTGTTTTGTTTTACCCTGTAAGGAAGGAGGAAACCTATCCAGTGCTGGTTGCCAGAATTAAGTGAGACTACAGAAAAGTTCTTTCACATTTTAGATGTTCAGTACATAGCTGAGCCATAGTGTTTGTTTTGTTTTATTTGTAAACTAACACTGCCTCGAAAATCACTGCAGGGGACCACTAGGTCTGTGTCCTTAGAACTCAGAACCACATTCTGCTGGTATTTTGGAAGAGAGTCTTAAATTTTGTTTTCATTTTGAACTCTAGGCCCATTAGATAATATACAATATTTTCTGCTTGTGCCTCTTTATTTTAAATTCTTATGACTCATCAAATCAGATAAATTTTAACCTTAAGCAATAAAATTAGGTTGAATATTTAGGAAAAAAACATTTCATTGTAAGGATTTTTGAAAAGAGTTTATTTTTATGTGCATTGGTGGTTTTGCTGGCATGCATGTCTGTGTGAGGGTAGTGGGTCCCCTGGAACTGGAGTTACAGACAGTTGTGAGCTGCCATGTGGGTGTTGGGACTTGAACCTGCTCTGGAAGAGCAGCCAGTGCTCTTAACCACTAAGCAGTCTCTCCAGCCCCTAATTGTGAGGATCTTATGTCTTTGACATGTCATTTTTGTGTGTTAAAGTACTTTCAAACATAAAGGTGCACTCATTGAACAGAACTTTTCTTGCATCCTACTTAAGAGCATACAACATTATTTGATGCTTCTGCACCTAGAATACTTCATATGCATCTCCTACACGTACTTCATCTCTCTACCTAACTTCATACAGGAACCGTACATTGATAGAATTCTCCTGCCTAATGCACAGACTCCATTACTGTTCTGACGCAAATTGCTCCAATAGGACCCAACAACTAGGAATGACCATGCTTTGCCTCTTAATGTCCTGTTTGCCCAGTTTCTTTCAATGTGGAATGATTTATTAGCCTTCCTTTGGTTTTAATAGCTTTGACTTCTGACGATGACAGACCTCTTACTTATGTTTGCCTTAATTGGGTTGTCAGATGTTTCCTTGTGGATGGATTCAGGCTGTCCATCCTGGGCAGGGCTGGTGTAACTATTCCTGCTCTACATTGCAGCCCATCAGTTGGTGTGTGAATTTAATTTTCCCATTCTAGTCTTGCTCACCTAACATGCTGCCTGCCAGTTTTCCCTGATGGAGCGCTTTCCCTTTCAACCAAAGGCATTTTGATGGAGAGAACTCAGTGCCATGCGAACAGTTCTCTTTTCATGAACACCTCACTGGTTTCAACTTCTACTGGTGCATCCTGCTTAACTTGGTTATTAAGATGTGCCGCAAATGGTGACCTTCCAACTTGACATTTTCTTTTGCATGTATTAGCATTTTTCTCATAACAGAATACGTGTGAAATAATTTAATTTTCTATTTAAAATTAAATTTGAAAATTACTTGCCTTGGAACTTGCATATATCTAAGTTCACCAATATTAATTGTATGTTTTAATATACAATGGTATATATGTATAGACATATGTGGAATTTAAATCTCCATACCAATAATGCCAAATATTTCCATTATAGAAAATTCCTTCTCTCTTCCTGGCATCTAGTACCAGTGACCTGATTTTTGTTACTTTGTTTTTGCTTTTAGGATTCCGTATACATTGACTCATACCATATATATATATATATATCTTTTTATACACAGGAGAGTGCTTTTGTGACTCATGTGTCGCCTGTAATAGTAGTTCATTCTTTTTATATGCTAGACAGGATTCCATTATAAATATGCTAAAATGTATCTCATTTACTTGGGTTACCCTGAAAGTATGTGTTACCTTTTGAGAAATCCCTTGCTGTCTTAGTCTGCTTTGTGCAACTGTAAGGCAGTACCACAGACAGGGTAATTTGTAATGCACAGGAATTTACTGGCTCACAGCTCTGGGTGATAGAAAGTCCAAGACCAATGGACCACTTGTAGTGGGGATCTTGCTCTCATAGACCCTTGAGGAATGGGGGAGAATGCTTGAGATGACACAAACCTTCACCGTATTAGTCCTTTCCTAGAAGGCTCAGCTCCCTTTCCAACCCTTTCCTGATTATTGAACCTAGGGCCTCAAGCTTGCTCAACAAGATATCCTACTGAGGATATCTCCAGTTTTGTTCTTTAGGTTTCAGAAATGATTTTGTATATCCCAGGCTGGTCTTGAACTCTTGATGTTCCTGCCTCAGCCTCCCAAGTGTTGGAAATACAGGCATCATGCTTGTTTCTATAGGACTCATTTCTTAACACGGTGACCAGGGCAACTAAATTTCAACATAGATTTTAACAGGGGTCAGACATGGAAACCGTAGTCAACATAACTTACAGAGTGAGGCAGACAAACCAGTGCTCTTGCTTTCTGTTATAATAAGCCTTGCAAGATTATTGTGCTTTCCTGGATAGGGCCCTGCTCCCAGTGGAACAAAGTATTCACATAAAAATGAGTATCTGTGCTAGCTGTGCATCTTAATAACCAAATTACAGGCCAGAGGACTGGTGAGTTTATTCATTGTGTTAGGTGCTGAAAGACAGCATTACAAGGTGTTTTAGAATTTGAGTGCTGAACCATTTGACTGGCATCCAAATGCTGACTGCTGTGTTTAGCCAAGGGCACTGGGCTGGCTATTTAACCTCTGCCAGCCTCAGCTTCCTTCCTGTAAATGGGTATCTACCTCTTGAGGTTGCTGAAGAGATTAAAAGTTGTGACAGTGAAGCATTCAGCATAATGCATAACATACAGTATTTAAATACAGAGCCACTCACTATTCTGCTTTCTTCTCCTCCTCTGGGGGAAAGGAATGACTTTNGTGTTACTGACTGGAAGCTGAGCAGTTACAAGTGATTGAACTGAACTAACAGCCGATTCTGATTTGTTACTTTTCTAACCACCAAACTTAGACTTTACTGGGGGGGGGGGGTAGAGAGGTGGAGTGGGGTGTCATACCTTATAGGACTTAATATCGGATTGTTGATTTATCCTTATTGCTCTGTGACTCAGGTTATAAATACTACCTTGTTTTTGAAGAGAAATAAATCTTTCATGCTGTCATTTTTAGACGCTCTGCTGGCAGTGGAACATGTGAAAGGTGATGTCAGCATTTCTGTGGAAGAAGGGAAAGAGAATCTTCTTCGTGTTTCTGAGTAAGTGCTTATTTATGTGTCTTTTCAGTTCTGAACAGCATTTAAAACGTGCAGCTCTGAATTTTCTGGGCTTATTTTATTTGCTAATTAGGTGGATTGTTCCTAGAAAGATGTTTCATCGTGTGTGTNTGTGTGTCTGTGTGTCTGTGTCTGTGTGTGTGTGTGTCTGTGTCTGTGTGTCTGTGTCTGTGTGTCTGTCTTGTGTGTGTGTGTCTGTGTGTCTGTGTGTATGCATGTGCATGCTCCTGTACATGCATGATTGTGGAGGATAGAGACCCTCCTACCTCAGCATCCTGAGTGCTGGAGTTAATAGGTTTGCACTACCATGCCAGGCTGATCACTGTCCTTAAAGTAAAAGGGGGAAATTGGGGGCTGGGATATAGCTAAGTGGTAAGAGTGTGATCATATTTTGTTAGAGGCCTTTAGTTCCCTCCCCACAAAATAAATAAGTAAAATGAAGGCTTTTTTTCAAATATCAAGTTAGACCTTGAGGCCCTCAGAAGTCCTTGCAATTCTGAGCAGGAGACTACAGATCTCAGGGTTGGTCCTGTCAGCCGAGCTGTACCAGCGGTGGTTGGTCCTGTCGGCTGGGCTGTACCAGCGGCACTCTTCAGCTGTTCATTTGGTGCATGATGTCAGAATCCACAGTTCTTTCTTCCTTGGGTTGATGAGATTATCCAAAGACTGTTTTACTTATTAGAGAAGAAATCTCCGTTTGTTTGGGAATGGGGTCAGGTGGGCATGGGTGAGACAGGACCTCCCTCAGTAGCCCAGGCTGACCTTGAACCCTCAGTAGTCCAGCTACCACAGCCTGCCAAGTGCTGAGGTGGTGAGCATGAGCCTCCACACAGTGTTTTCTAGAACAGGGCAGTGGGGCTGGCCTGGCAGGAAAGGCTTCTTGGGTAGCTGTGTTCCCAAGGATTCCTCAGCCTGCTTTCAGCCAGTCCTCCAGCCAAGTTTTCTCTGATGTTCAAAAATTTAAATCTGAGCACTGTTCAATTTTATCCACTAAAGATTCTGTTTTTCTGAGTCTTAGAAATTTTTTGGATTTCTGCCTTCTGCAATTTTCTTGCTATTACTTTCTCTTTTCTTTATGGCTTTGTGTCTTGTAAAGAATTTTTTTTTTCCTTTTTCTTTTTCTTTTTTTTTTGAGACAGAGTTTCTCTGTGTAACAGCCCTGGGTGTCTTGGAACTCACTCTGTAGACCAGGCTGGGCTCGAACTCAGAGTTCTACCTACCTCTGCCTCCCAAGTGATGGGATTAAAGGCATGTGCCATCACGCTTGGCTGTAAAGAATTATTTTTGTCAAACAGTTGTGGTAGGGCTTGCTCACTCACTCACTTACTTTGTATCTGTGTATTCCTTTTTTTTTTCCTGGCTGTGTTGCCCAGGCTGGCCTTGAGTTGAATCCAAGCAGTACTCCTACCTCAGCTTTCTGAGTAGCTAGTCTGTAGGGGCTACACCACCTCACCAGTGTTTGGCTTTGATGGCATTTTGGTGGGGTTTGGTATGCTTTCTTCTCTTGAA
>LZPO01054711.1:1074396-1085254 GCA_001675575.1 Neotoma lepida
TAAGAAAAATATTTTTATTTTACCTCATAATTGATGCGGCATTTATAAATCCTCACTTTTCATCCCAGTTTTACTATTTTAATTAACAAATTTGCTGGTTGATCTAATAAAACCAGGTTTCTTATAGTGGTATATATCCTTGGCTTCTTTGCATTCATTTATTTTAAATTACTTTATTCATCTAAATCCCAGTTACATTTTCATCACCTCTGGTAGACGTGGACACTGATAAGATGTGACAAGACGTAAGTGAGGAGGGCAGGGATAGTGGTGCAGGTTTGTAGGCTCAGTGCTCTTTGGACTGAAGGAGGAGGGTCTTGAGTTCAGGGTTAGCCCAGGATATGTGCTGTCTCTTATACACATCTAGATGTGTATAAGAGACAGAGGTTTGTAGGCTCAGTGCTCTTTGGACTGAAGGAGGAGGGTCTTGAGTTCAGGGTTAGCCCAGGATATGTGAGCCCCAATCTCAAAAAACAAAGCAGCCAGTGAGTTGGCTCAGTGGCTAAAAGTCTGTGCTAAGCTTGATGTACTAAGTTCAAGTCTCAGGACCCACGTGTTAGAAGGAGAGAAATAACTGCAGATTGTCCTCTGACCTCCATATATAAGCTATGGCATGCTTGTACTCAAAATGAATGTGTATAGTTAAAAATAAATTTGTACTCAAATGTATAAAATACAAAATAAATAAAATAATTAAAAGTAGTAAAATAATAAACAAAAACTTAAAGGATGAAGTATCATATAGAAAATCTGCTCCAAAGTAAATTAAATTCAGGTGAATATTTTAGAACATATTGGAATTTGAAAGAAACAGTAAGAANAAATTAGTACTTTATATTTTTACTATGGTAGATGTCTTAGTTAAACTTTCTATTGCTGTGAAGGGACACCATGACCACAGCAACTTTTATAAAGGACAACATTTAATTGTGGTGGCTTACAGTTCAGAGGTTCAGTCCATTATTATCACGGTGGTGACATGGTGGTGTGCAGGCAGGCATGGTACTGGAGAAGTAGTCAAGTGTCCTACATCTTGCAGGCAACAAGAAGTAGTCTCTGTGTCACACTGAGGGAAGCTTGAGCAAAAGAGACCTCAAAGCCTGCCCACACAGTGACATACTTCCTCCAACAAGCCACACCTCCTAATAGTGCTACTTCCTATGAGATTATGGGGCCAATTACATTCAAACTACCACAGTAGAAAAAAGAATATGGTAAATATGGTAAAGAAAGTCATATTTCTTCATGACTCTTAAGGCTTTTGCTGAAGCAACTACAATATTTTATTTAATGCTTAAATTTTAGGAATGTGGTGTTCACTGACATAAATTCAATACTGCGCTACTTGGCTAGAGTTGCAACTACGTCTGGGCTGTATGGTACTAACCTGATGGAACACACTGAGGTAAGCAAGGAATATTTATTTTCTCGTGCATGTTTTGTCTTGTGCGTTCCGATGTTTGGGAACAGTGTTGTCCTACTGTGCATTGACTTGTGACATTAGTCCTTATAAAGGTTGGAACAGAACTTAATCATAGATCCAAGGTAAGGAATGTTTCTGGTTGATTTGCTTTTTAAAACAGAGACCCAGTCTTTCTATGTAGTTCAGGCTAGCTTGTCAACTTGCTGTGTCCTGTGCTAGCCTGGAACTTGTGACTCTCCTGCCCCAGACTCCTGAATTACTATAGTTGTGTCCTGTGCTGGCCTAGAACTTGTGACTCTCCTGCCCCAGACTCCTGAATGTATTACAGCTGTGTCCCATCACACTTAGTTTCCTTGCACGTTTATTTTCAGAAAAATAAGCTGGAAAGTATAGTTTGGGTAGACTTCTTATGCCGGCATGCACGGGGCCTGGGCGTGATCCCCAGTACCACAAAGGAACAAACTGTTTAGCTCTTAAGGTTCACTGTCTCCCTCCAAACTAAGTATATTTTTGGGTCATTTAATGCTCTTTTCATTTTCCTGGTTTCCTAGGATTTCATAGTTGGATTTTATTGTCTAGCTCATTACACATTACATGTAAGACAGCAGGCCAGAAAAATTGAGATTGCCCAGGATCACACACACGTTTGGGAGCTCATTTTCTTTCTTGAGTTAATGGTTAATTACAGCAATAACAGATCAGCTTTCAGTGCCACTCTGTAGATGTGGTTTTTCTCGTGTGTGTGTGTGTGTGTGTGTGCACGTGCGGGGTCTTGGAGTGCTCTATTATGTCAGCTACTATGTTGTCTCTTCATTTGCTCTGGAGGCTTTTTGGATAAGGTCTCACTGTACAGCCCAGGCTGGTGTCCAGACTTGGTTCTCTTGTCCTGCTGGGTTACAGTCATGTGNTGTGTGTGTGTGTGTGTGTGTGTGTGTGTGTGTGTGTGTGTGTGTTCACACAGTTCAAAAATAAATAATGCCTTTTCTTTTTAGGCTTTTTGGATAAGGTCTCACTGTACAGCCCAGGCTGGTGTCCAGACTTGGTTCTCTTGTCCTGCTGGGTTACAGTCATGTGNCAACACGCTGGGCAGAAAATGGATTTAATGATCGACTTTTAAATTTCCTCAGTTGCATTAATTTGTCTGTCTAGGTAGCTTCAGATTAGTTAGTCCCTCTGTCAGTTATCATCAGATTAGTTAGTCCCTCTGTCAGTTATCAAGTATTTTTCTTGTTCTTTCCTGATGTGAGTGTTATTCCATGTACCTAGAAAAAAAAGGTAGAACAAAAAAGAAATCATAGGAAAATAACTGCAGAGATGGCATTTATCTGCGTGGCATTGTTAGAGCACAGATAACCAGAATTGTTGGACCCCAGATGACTAGAATTGAACCATATAATGATAAATTGTACAATTTCAGGTGAGAAAAGTTTTGTTTTTGAAGAAGCGAAGAATGTGTTGCTCCATTAACTAGCATTCTTTATGTGGTCATTTTGTTTTGAAGTCTGAACTCTGGGCTACATTCTTTTGTGTTCACAGATTGATCATTGGTTGGAGTTTAGTGCTACAAAGCTGTCTTCATGTGATGCGCTGACTTCTGCAGTTAACGAGCTTAATCATTGCCTGGCTTTGAGAACATACCTAGTTGGAAACTCCTTGACCTTAGCAGACTTATGTGTTTGGGCCACCCTCAAAGGTATCAGTGACTCCTCTTAAAATATTGAAATTTCTAGGGGTTTTGTTTTTTGTTTTGTTTTTTTTTTCAAGACAGGGTTTCACTGTGTAACCCTAGCTGTCTTGGAGCCTACTCTGTAGACTCGGTTGACCTAGAACTCACAGAGATCTGCCTGCTCCTGCCTCTACTGTCCTGGGATTAAAGGCGTGTGCCACCACCACCTGTAACACGAATTCTAATAGGTGTTTTAATAAAAAACCCGGAGCCAGATATTAGGATAAATGCTGAAAGATCAGAGAGACAAAAGAACAAGTCACTGCCATGTGTCACCTCACTAACTTCAGGAATCCTCTGACTCAAATCCTCTGAGTCCTCACCCGAAAGGTCTCCAGCCGAAAGCTTCAGCCAAAAAGCTTTAGTTCCTATCTCCTCATGCCTTATATACCTTTCTTCACCCAGCCATGTCACTTCCTTCTTAGTGCTGAGCTTAAAAGCATGTGTGCTTCCCAAGCAAAGGCATGAGATCCCTAGTGCTGGGATTAAAGGAGTGTGATTCCCAAGTACTGGGATTAAAGGTATGTGCCANCACTGCCTGGCTCTGTTTCTCTCCTAGACTGAGTCAATCTCATGTAGTCCAGGGTGGCTTTGAACTCACAGAGATCCAGACAAATCTCTGCCTCCTGACTGCTAGGATTAAAGGTGTGTGCCACCACTGCCTGGCTGTTTCTCTCCTAGACTGAGTCAGTCTCATGTAGTGCAGGGTGGCTTTGAACTCAGAGATCCAGACAGATCTCTTCCTCCCGAGTGCTAGGATTAAAGGTGTGTGCCACCACTGTCTGGCCTCTCTGTTTAATCTAGTGACTTGTTCTGTTCTCTGATCTTCAGGAAAATTTTATTAGGGTACACAATATATCACCACAACTACCTNGGGTTTTTATTGTTCAGGGTTGGGGATTTGATTTTTGAGACAGGGCTGGTCTCAAACTCTTAGGCTCAAGCAACCTTCCTGCCCCAGTCTGCCAAGTGACTGAGACTACAGGGATGCATCACTGTGCCTAAGTAACATTCTTTGTTTGGTCACTTAATGCTTCTCTAGAGGAAAAGTGAACATATCTCTGCCTTTATGTATGTATGTATGTATGTGTGTGTAGGCTGTAACTGAGGACTTCCTTACTGAGGGGTGGTTAATCTGGCTTTCTTGTTCCTTGATTCAGTGTCCTCTGTTGGCCCTGGAAGTCATCTCTCTCCCTGACTTCTCTTGAGACTCTCATCCTACTTAGCACTCCTGCCTTAGGGACTGCCTCATTCCCAATACTTGTCTCCAACTTGGGAAATCTTTTTGCTCAGTAGGAATGTGAGGGGCACATTATGAGGTATTTGGAGTGTTATTCTTTTGGTGGGTCCCTTTTTTCCCTCTCATAATTAATTTGCAGCAGGTGTGATGATGTTCTTACCAACCTGGGAAACAGTTAACTTGAAAATCAAAACAAGAAAAACTTCATGAGGTATAATTGATAAATGAAATCTGTACTTTAAATTTATAGTTTGAAATGTTCTGACATAATTTATAGCTGTAGTATTTTTACCACAGTCAAGAGTGAATATACACAACATACTCAAAATGTGTAGAAATCACAAACTCCAGCAGTCTAACAGTGATGCTGAGGCAGTTTGGGGGAAAGGTGCACTTACAGTAGCAAGGAAGAGGTTGAAACCTCACTCAGTCATGCACTTCAGATTTCATGGAGGCAAATACGGAAGTAATTTTGGAGTAAAGTTGCATAGGTTTTCATGACATGAGATCCCTGAAGTCACAAGGCCAAAAGAGAGAGCTAGCCTTTCAAAATGTAATTTTGACTGGGTAGTGATGGTGCACGTCTTTAATTCTAGCACTCAAGGCAGAGGCAGGTGCATCTCTGAGTTCAAGGCCAGCCTGGTGTATGTAGTGAGTTCCAGGACAGCCAGGGCTACACAGAGAAACCATGTCTTGAACTCCCCCCCTCAAAAAAAAGCAATTTTGACTGTGTAGCTTATATCTGACTGGTGATTGTATAGAGAGCTGTAATTTTACAAGTATACAATATATGAGAAAACATGGATCACTGAAGATTATTTAAGANGATGTAGATANAGATAGCCTGTTTTACGGAAGCTTTGGACCTATTAAAAGCTTAAGGTGTATGAAGTGGCTGACAGAATTAGGAATTTATGACTTACTATGAACAGCATCATCAGTGTGTAGTTGAAATGGGCTAAACAGTGGCTCTGTATACTAACAAACATTACAGAGTAGGGAGGACATGGCCTTGATGACCCATTTCTGCACTGACAGTGCAGAAGTTAACTGCTTCTCCTTTAGCTTGCTTGTATTGTTTCCTCTTGATCTGCTGTGGATTGAAGTGTTGGTCTCACAGTGGGTGTGCTTTGGGAGGAGGGCAGGAACAGTATTAGAGAAGTTAAGTGAATTCGGCTGCGAAGTGTTCTAGCTGTTTGTTCTGCTCTGAGGTAGAACTAGGTATCCCAAGCTGTTGGCTTGTGACCTACCCTTCTGTCTCAGCCTCCTGAGTGCTGGGATGATAGGAGTGCACCAGCACACCTAGTCTTGATCTGAAAAGATGTATTTTGTGACTTCTACAAAATCTACTAAACTTAGCGTTCCATTGTAGAAGCACAGCTGTAAAGTAATCCCATTCACGTAAGTTAACTGTGACGGGAACTTTGCTTTAGAATTTGCCAATTTAGTAAAGATTTAAAAAATTATGTTCACTGATAGGAAATGCTGCATGGCAGAAACAGTTGGAGCAGAACAAAACTCTCGTCCACGTTAAACGCTGGTTTGGCTTTCTTGAAGCCCAGCAGGCCTTCCGCTCAGTCGGTACCAAGTGGGATGTTTCAGAAAACAAAGCTAGAGTGGTAAGCAAGTCTTTAAATTTTGTTTGTGTTCAGTTTATTCATTTGTGTTTGTAGGGGTCTGGTTTCCTCCCACCTGTGGGTCCCAGGGACTCACCTCATATCTCCANGCTGATAGCAGGTGCTTTTACCTGCTGAGACATCTCATGATCTCTAAATTTTTTTAAGCTGATGTTTCAGTCTGAGACTCTATCTGAAAAGATTCTTATTCTCACAGAAAGCTTATTTTCTGAGGATTGGAATATAGCTGAGTGGCAGGGTGTTTGCCTGGCATGGTCAGGGCCTGGCGCCCGTGGTACTCTTAAAAAAAATCAAAAAAGGTTATTTTTATTAAAAAAAAAGATCTTAGATTCTATTTTTAAGTCTTTGTATACCTCTAACTGTTCAACTCCATAAAGCCCTGAACTTTATGTCTATGAGATTATGTCCCAATGCATGTTCTTCAATATAATGAAAATCATATTTTATGTATTGTTTTTGTGGTGCTGGGGATTTTTCCTACTATTGAAAGACACCCCAGTCACCTGCTTTACAGNTGCACTTCCTCCTTCATCTTGAATCTTCACTGACTCTGCAGGAGGATGTCCCACCCAGCACAGCAGCAGAGGCTGTTTTCCCATCTTTTCAATGTCTGTGCTAACCCATGTTTAGTTTTTCATGTTCCTCACTAGAGTGTGAGTCTTTACGGTGGAAGGATGGTCCAGTCATCATTCTGCTTACGACCAGGGTTTGTAAATGAATGTATTCATAATATTAGCCATGTAAGTGTTTGCTGTTTTGTTTTTTAGGCACCAGACAAAAAACAAGATGTTGGCAAGTTCGTTGAGCTTCCAGGTGCAGAGATGGGCAAGGTGACAGTCAGATTCCCTCCAGAGGCTAGTGGGTAAGGAAGCGCCACCTGCTTGCAGTAGATGCTTAGTGGAGAAGCTCTGCATTCTAAGGACTTACTAAATTGCTGTGTTCATCCAGAGGGTATGGTTTAAGGGGGAAATAAATCTAAAAAGCCTCAGTTTAATTATTTACAACTTAATGTTGATTTGTAGTTTAATTATTTACAGCTTTGTTAATTTGTAGTTTTAGTTCATGGCAGTAGGAGAGACAACATCTAAATTTTTTTTTAGAATTTTAAAAACAAATAAGAAAATACCCATAAATAGAAAATTTTAACTATAAGTAAGAAAGTGTCCATATGTAGAAAAGCTTAGGTTTTGCTTCTATTTTGAGATTTTTGCAGCCTTTTTTCAGTAAGGATTTGTATTTATACCTACTCAGTCCTTTCTATTTATAGTAGATGTTACAGTAACATTTATTCTTCTAAAATAAAGGTAAAGGAATTTTGGAAAACCTACTTAGTTCTTTCCATAAATTTGCAGGTTTCCCAAACCTGTTAACTCTTGACATGCACAGAAAACAGTTTGACTAAGTCGTAAGCATCCACAGGCCCCGCCCTCCATCCCCTCAGGCTGGGTAGAGTCTTCTGCCTTTGCACGGCTGTCATTCTCTTCTCTGAGGCTCCCTGGTCAGGCTGGTGATAGAATCCTCCCAAAGGTACTAATACAGAAGTGAATCTCCCCATAGCAGCCTCCCTCAGGAGTTTAGTCTTAGGAGAGCATCGCACATCATTTTCTAAGTAAGATATTTGTGCTTCCTGAATTTAATTTCAGACCTTGCATTTTGTAGTCAAATCTTGCCCAGATCATATCTCTTTCTGTTTTCTGTTTAATAGTTCTTTACTCATAGTCTTGTCACTAATAGCAGTTTGAAATTCTACATTTTGGGGTGGTGGGGTGATGGTGAGACCAAGTCTGATCTAGCCAAAGTTCACCCTGAACTCATTATGTAGCAAAGCTGGCTTTGAACTCCTAATCTTGCTTTTGAGTGCCGGGTTACAGGTATATGCCTCCACCCCAGGCAGAATTCCACGTTTTATTTTGACTTTTCTAAGTTTGTCAATTCAGATTTTGAACTGAGTGCTAGATAGAAGAAAATGAAAGGACCTACAGAGATGGCTCCGTGGTTAAGAGCACTGACTGCTTTGCTAGAGGACCTGTGTTCACTTTCCAGCACCTGTGTGGTAGCTCACAGCTGACTGGAACTCCAGTTCCAGGAGCTCTAATGTCCTCGTCTGGCTCTGCAGGCACCAGGCACGTAGACATACACATACTTGCTGGCAAAACACCCATATACATAAAAATAAGTTGTATTTCATATTTTAAAATTTTTATTTATTTTATGTGTATGTGTTTGCTTGTCTGTATGTTCACCTTGTGCATGCAGGTGCCCAAGGCATTGAAGGTGCTGGAAATTGAACTTGGGTCCTCTGCAAGAACAGCATGTATCTTAACCACTGAGCCATCTCTAGCTCCTAAAAATAAATTTTTTTAAAAAGAAAGAAATGAAAGAGAAATATTAATTTAAAAAATATACAGACTTTATCAATGAATGATTGATTGATACTTGACAAAGTGAAATTTGTCACAAATAACACCTTACATGGTTTTTCTGTGTACATTTTGATCCCTGATATTTTATTACTGTGCACTGTAGAGGTCACAGTTGTCCTTTTGAGTACTGACCTTAGTGGCTTGGCAAAAGGTACTTTTAAAATAATATTTATAGCTATGCCTTTTTTCCTTTTTTCCCACCACTGTCATTTATTAAAATGGTGAGTTTCTCTTTGAGTGTTTATAATAATATAATTTCAGAGGCCATGCTCTAATACAGTGGAGGANTTGGAGTATAACCCAGCATCCAGTCTTGCTTAGCATTCATGCTTTTGATCGCATCCCCAACATGCTGTTCAAAAACTGTTTAATTTTTTTTTTCCTTTGTGCATGAAAACCAGAAGGATTGACTTTGCCTCCTTGACTTTTGTTGTTTTACTTTATTTTTGAGACAAACTCTCATGTATCCTAGGCCACCCTCAAACTTCTTTTGAACCTAACTATGTTGCTGAGGGTGACCTCAGGTTCCTGATTCTCTAGAGTGATGGATGGGTTTATGCACATGTGTCATTATACCCATTTTGAGCAGTGCTGGAATTGAACTCAGGGCTTCATGCATGCTAGGCAAGTACTTTACTAACTAAGCTACACTCCTAGCCCTTTTCTAGTGTCTTGAGAGAGGGTTTTACTGTGTGCTCTGGCTGAGTTGGTATTTACTTACTAGACAAGGCTAGTGTTGAATTCATAGCATTCCTCCTGCTTCAGCCTCCAAGTGTTGGCATTTCAGGTGTGTGTCATCACACTTATGTGATACCTGCTATGTGCAGACACTACCAGATGTTTCACATACAGTAACCCATAATAAATCTGCTACTCTGTGAGCAAAGGCACTGTTACTATCTCTTTTACACGTGGTTTCAGAAACTGACTCACACCATGTGTTAGTAATGTGCCAGACTTCAATCTTTGCCATCTGTTCCTAGAGTCCTAGTAACTAAAAATTACCCCTCCTTCTCCCTCCCTCCCTCTGTCTCTCTCTCTGTTTCTTTGTGTGTGTGTGTGTGTGTGTGTGTGTGTGTGTGTGTGTGTGTGATGTATGGCAGAATGTAATGCAGATCACTGCCAAGTATGTATCATAAATATGTCAGTTTTCTCTTGATTTTTTTTTTTGTGTGTGTGTTTTTTTTTTCTTTCGAGATAGGGTTTCTCTGTAGCTTTGCGCCTTTCCTGGAACTTACTTGGTAGCCCAGGCTGGCCTCGAACTCACAGAAATCCGCCTGCCTCTGCCTCCCGAGTGCTGGGATTAAAAGGCGTGTGCCACCACCGCCCGGCCAGTTTTCTCTTGAAGGTTAACCTTACGACTATATTAAGAGTCCTGGTTGTTTTCTTGAGATTTGTATTCTTAGGACTGCATACATGTTTTCCGAGTCAGACATGTCTTTAAAGCATAAGAGTTTTTTCCTGTCCACCCCCATATGCAGGAGATCTACTCTCAAGTGTTGTGAATAAAGCTAAGCACATAGACTAATAGGTAATCGGTGATTGTTGGTAAAAAATTAAAAACATTACATTTATTTGCTTATTTGTCATATGTGTATGTATATATGGGCACATATATATGTGTGTGTGTGTGTGTGTGTGTGTGTGTGTGTGTCAGTTAACACCTTAGGAGTCAATTGTCTTCTACCATTGGAGCCCCAGAAATTGTACTGAAGGTAGCAGGTGCCTGTACCCACTGAGCCATCTCTCCAACCCTATGTTTCTCTTCTTGACAGTGGTTATAGCAGTGTTCCTGAATGCAGCACATTCATGACATATTCACAGTGTCTCAGTTTCTCTGTAGCCTTGTCTACCTTGGAACTCACTTGTAGACCAGGCTGGCCTCGGACTCAGAGATCCGCCTGCCTCTGCCTCCCAAGCGCTGGGATTAAAGGTGTGTGCCACTATGCCCCGCTTATTTTATTTTTTAGATTATTTTTTATTTTGTGTGTATGGTGCTTTTCTTGCATGCATATCTGTGCACCACATGTATTCCTCTGGTGTGTGTGGATGCTAGAAGAGAATGTCAGATCCCTTGGAACTGGAGTCACAGACTCCAGTTACAGAACTGACAGTCTGTAAGCCACCTTGTGGGTGCTGGGAACAAACCTGGATCCTCTGGAAGATTAGCCAAGTGCTCTTAACCACTGAGCCATTTCTCTAGCCCAGACAAAAATAGCCCTCTATTTTAAACAAGTTTATTTTTATAGTAGTTTTAGATTTATAGAAAGTTGCAAAAATAGGATAGAAAGTTATATATATGTTGCATTCGGTTTTTTTTAAAATGTTACTTAACTATATATTTGGGGGTTCCCTTTGTTTTTAAATGTTACTTAACTATATATTTGGGGGTTCCCTTTGTTTTTAAAT
>LZPO01054711.1:1121738-1135434 GCA_001675575.1 Neotoma lepida
GCATTTGTATGTGTATGTGCACATGTACATAAATGCATGTGGGTGTTACCCTCAGAAAAGTCACTCACCTCCTTTAAGACAAGATCTCTCTTTGACCTGGCCTCATCACTTAGGCTAGGCTGGCTGGCCAGTGCACCCCAAAGCCCTCTTGTCTCTGCTCTCCCTCCTTCCCTAGCATTGAAATTACAGGTGCACATCTCACACCACTACACTTGACATTTTAGGGGTCTGGGGTCAGTCTTCATATGTACAAGGCAGACGTTTTACCTACTCCTGTGCCATCTCCCATGATGCTCATTATAATAACTATTGTGTCAGGTGTGGTGGCACACACATGTAACCCCAACAGTTGGAAGATAAAGGTTGGAGAACTTGAGTTCCAGACTAGCTGGCCTGCATAGTGAAACTGTCTCAAAATAAAAACTAAAGATAAAAGGCTAAAGGTGTAGCTCAGTGGAAAATCTGTGACTTTAGAGTCCTGTTGTGTGTTGCTGCTGCATGTAGGAAAGTCTGTTTTTCCTCCATATTAAGGAGGGTGTTTCCAAGCCAGGCAGGATGGTACACGCCTGTAATTCCAGCATTTGGGAGGCAGAGGCAGGCGGGTCTCTGAGTTCAAGGTTATCCTGGTCTACAGAGTTCCAGGCCAGCCAGGGCTACATAGAAACCCTGTTTTGAAAAACCAAAATAAATAAATAAATAAATGACAGTGTTTGCCATTTTTACAGATAGGAACTTTATCACACGCTCTTGCCTTTGCAGTAGAATACTGGTTTAGTTTACAGGTTTCTCTCTTTAAAAGGTCATCACAAAGTCAGAGATGATTGAATACTACGATGTGAGTGGCTGCTACATTCTCCGTCCCTGGTCGTACTCCATTTGGGAATCCATTAAAGACTTCTTTGATGCTGAGATCAAGAAGCTCGGTGTTGAGAACTGCTACTTCCCCATCTTTGTGTCTCAGGCTGCCTTGGAGAAAGAGAAGAGTCACATTGATGACTTTGCCCCCGAGGTATGCTGGAAAAGATGGGTGTTTTTCTTTTTGCAGTTTATGAACTCAGAATTATATCTTCAGTAGAGTTTAACAACCAACTAAGAGACATTTGGGGTTATTACTTTTCTTTATAATGTCCTGTTTCTTTTACTCTTATGTCAAGTTTATTTGTTAGTCACATCCTGACTGAATGACTTGTCCCTTCCCTTCTAGTAACAGCAGTGAGAGTTTTAACTTTCTTTAGTTGATACTGAGAAAACCTGAAAGTTGATACATATTTACACTCTCCAAAACGCCATTAACACTATGTCCACCATCCTTTTTATCTTACTAGGTTGCTTGGGTTACAAGATCTGGTAAGACAGAGTTGGCGGAGCCGATTGCCATTCGACCTACCAGTGAAACAGGTGAGAGAGAGCGGCCTGGAGCACTGGGGAAGCTTGCTGAGCTGTCAGGGCTGGAGTTGAGTCTCGGTGTTTCTCATGCTTATACTCCTTCCTGGCAAAACAGAATTTACTGAAAGATGAAGGCAGAATGAAAGTTTAAGTTATATAGATCTTATGTTGAGCCATTTCGTTACAGAGTTCTTTATCAGTAGGATGTAAGTCTCTGTGTCCATCTTTCTTTATAAAGAAAAACACTTTATGTTTTAGGTTCTTTATTTAGTTTTTGTACATTAAGCCATGAATTCATAGGGAATGGTCTCTGGCTTCACATGTATGTGGCCAAAGGGACAGTGCCATGTTTCCTAAAAAGCCTAACATAGAGCTGGTTCCTCTCTTTGTGTTTGTCATTTTAGCAAGTTACTGGAAGATAGCTGCCGTGGCTGAGAGGTGTTTTTCTTCTGTAAACAGCATCTATTTTTGTTCAGTGTTACAGCTTTATAGAGGGAATTGTATTGGATTATTCCTGGGATTGATTATAAAATTGCAAATGATGTTATTCATTTAGATTTATATTCCTGAGGGTTTTTTGTTTATTTTTGAGACAGGGTCTCACTCACATCCAACTCTAGCTGACCTGGAACCTGGTATTTAGATCAGGCTAACCTGAACTCACAGAGATCTGATTCCCAGGTGCTGGGATTAAAGGTGTGCACCACCATGCTCACCTTCCCCTAGGGTTTTTAGAGTGCTTTCACGTGGGTGTGTTGTGTAATTCTCCGGCTGTGGCAAGGCAGAGACAGCCATCAGTTGATAAAATGATTTTCCTGGAATTATACTAAGTGAAGAGGTGTGCCACCAGGGTCTGAGGCTTAGGGCTTGGTGGTGTCCCTCAGTGATTACCTATCTTCACAGTTAGTGTGCTCATTATCTAATACTTCTGGTATGTTTTTGTATTTGCACTTTCGAAATTATGACTCTAGTTGGGTTGTTTTGTTTTGTTTTGTTTTTTTCTCATACCAAATTAGTTTTGTTTTAATGATTGTACATTGTAGATAAGTCATAGTTCGTGGCAAGAGTGTTCTTCGTTGGATGGGTAATCTGTGAATCTAACAAATTCTGATTCTGATACATAGCTGAATTCAGGAATAACATTAACATCATTAAATTTGATAATGATATCGTAAGCCAAAGGAGAGAATTAAACATTTAAGATGAAGAGTGAAAATAATTTTACATAGATCACAGAATATACTGTCTTCACCCAAATAGAACACGGAAACAATCAATACTTCCATGAAAATAGGTGAAGCACACAGAGTATGATCGTGTTAGGTAGATTTGTCTATCTTCAGGGTTATGATTGATGAACTAGGTAATAATGTCATTCAGTGAACCATCACAGATACTGGAGCAAATACACTTTAATTCATATTAATTATATTGCAAATTTAACTCTTGTCAGCCTTAAGGAAGAAATCAAGTCGTAAATGTCTATATTTTCTTGACTTTCAGTAATGTATCCTGCATATGCAAAATGGGTGCAGTCCCACAGAGACCTGCCCATCAGGCTCAACCAGTGGTGCAATGTGGTGGTAGGTGCACGCGTGCTATTGGTCGCCATTCTTATGTGTCCGTGCTCTTTAGAGCATGTTTTCTTTCCTTTGAGTGTGAAAGCAGTTTTCAGAGTATTTTGGATCACAGTGTTTAATTTTGATTATTGGTCATGTAAAGTTTCTAATAAAAACTGCAGTTTTTCCTATACTGACTGGCTTTGTCCTTGCATCCTACAGCGCTGGGAGTTCAAGCACCCACAGCCTTTCCTCCGCACTCGGGAGTTCTTGTGGCAGGAGGGGCACAGCGCCTTTGCCACCTTTGAGGAGGCAGCTGACGAGGTAGGAGCAGTCCTCTACTATGCCTGAGTCTTTCTGGGCTTGTTTTTTTATTGTTTGGCTTATGCTGTGTAATACCTGTTTGAAAATAGAAAGTTAATCCAAGAGTAAACAGATTTTAAAAACTGCTTATTAAAATTTTACTAGTAAATTTACTATTTAAAATTTTTGTATGATAAACAGATTTTAATTCATAGAAAAATTAGTTATATGATTGAAATTAATCATTTTTTAAGGTTTTCACTCTGATTACTGTATATCTCTCAAGCACCTTTCTCCTACATTCTAAATTTATATGCACTTAAATGTTACTCAGCCTCACACCGCCTTTTTGTTGAACATCTTCCTTAAATCTCACATTGACTTCTTTAACCTTTCCATAATTTTATTGTTGTTTGAAGTACCTTTTCACAGACAGTTTGAGATAGTGTAGATTGACAAGCCTATAATGAATAAACATGCCGTAAATGTTGTTACAGGTCTTACAGATCCTTGAGTTATATGCTCGAGTGTATGAAGAGCTCTTGGCAATCCCTGTTGTGAGAGGAAGAAAGACTGAAAAGGAGAAGTTTGCAGGAGGAGACTATACGACCACAATAGAAGCCTTCATATCTGCCAGCGGACGTGCTATCCAGGTGTGGAAGTGCTGCGGCTACATGGCAGCTATAAGCACAGCCTACGGCATTGCAGCAGTGTTTGCTGCTTTATTAGTATTTGACAGCCAATATAGAAAACAGTATTAAGGTTTTAAAAAATAAAATCACTAGTGTGCGATCTAGTGGTGCCTTTCCTAGTGGTAAATTCAGATGGAGACAGTGAGCGACTAAAGGGGCACCTGCAGCATTACAGCCAAGTGGTGGCGATGTCACCTGGTAAAAACAACGCACATATCCATGGTGGAATATTAGCCATGAAAGGAGTGAAGTCTCATTTGCGGTACCATAGATAAAATTGAAGATGTTTGTTTTAGATGAAATAAACAAGGCATTGCATGATCTTAATTGTATGTGAACTCCAAGGAAGTGATTGTATATAACTTGAGAACAGAGTGGTGGTCCCTTAGAAGTTAGGGAGAAATGAGTTAGTCTGTAGGCACTAAATTTTAGTTCTAGAGGAGCAGAATGTTACACTGTAGCCAACGATGGTGGCAGACACCTGTGATCACATTCAAGGATCTTGAGTCTGTGGCTAGTATGAGCTACAGGATAAGACACTTTGTCTTTGGGGGAAAGAAAAATCTGGCCTGTTATTGTACAGGAGGATAACTATCAGTAGTAATATGTTGTGCATTTTTAAAACACTCAAAGGATTTTGAAAGTTTTTATCAGAAAGAAATGATGGATTCTTGAGATAAGTTTAACATGATTTAAACATTACAAAAGGTGTATGTGTTGCCTCATTATGTTGATTTACTGTACTGTACTGGGGAAGCAGTACAGTGCTTGTCTAGCATGCACGGAGCCATTGATCACCAATTTTTATTGATATATTGATGATCAATACTCCATTAAACTGGGCGTCATGGTGCACACCTGTAATCCCCTGGAAGTGGAGGCAAGAGGATCAGGTATTCAGGCCTGGCTACTTTCAATTCCATAGTGAGGTCTAGGTCCACGTGGGCTCTATGAGACCCTTCCCAAAGAAAGGGGAGCAGAGGGGTGAGACGAGAACAATGGTGGAGGGCATCATGTGCTTTCTAGGCCTGTTCTGCATCTCCACAGCAGTGAAGTTGGGTTTAGTCCTGAATCCCAGGCACGAGCTCGGGTCAAGCCTGACATACGGAGTTATTCCTGTCGGGAAGGGCTGCCCAGAGTAAAACTGGTACTTTTTTTAAACCAGTCCTTCTCTCTTGTCATGTCAGTCATACTTGTATCTTAAGCATTAATGCCAGAAAAGGAGATAAAACAGTATATGTGGTTTTCTAAAGTATGTGATCTTGTTGTCATTATTTTCAAAGGAATAATAGTTTAAAATTAAAGCTTGTGTTTCTCTCCTTATTTTAGGGAGGGACATCACACCATTTAGGCCAGAATTTTTCCAAAATGTGTGAAATAGTTTTTGAAGATCCAAAGACACCAGGAGAGAAGCAGTTTGCATTCCAGTGCTCCTGGGGCCTGACAACTCGGACTATTGGTGTGATGATCATGGTTCATGGGGACAATATGGGCTTAGTGTTACCACCCCGTGTAGCCTCTGTTCAGGTAAGGAAAATGTTCTTTATCATTTCTTTTGTAAGGTTATAGACCATGTTTACAAAGGAACTTTAAAAGGGTACATTTCTCTCATGATATAGAAACAACAGAAAATACAGCCTAAACCATTATAATGTGTAAATAAGTATATGTTTGTATTACTTACTATCTCAAGAATTTTAAAAATTACCTTATTTTAAACTTATTTTAAATTTTTTCTTAGTTTTAGTATTTTATTTTGAGTGAATGTTTTGTCTGCCTGTATGTCTGTGGGCCATGGGCGTGCTTGGTGCCAATCAAGGTCTGAAGAGGGCATCGAATCCCACGGAACTGGAATTAGAGATGGTTGTGAACCACCATGTGGATGCTATTAACTGTGGAGCCATCTTTGTAGCCGTAAAACTTTCTTTAGAAATAAGTTTTTGAAATTATTTAGAATTGTTTAAATAAAATATAGTAGGTTAAATGAAATGCATTTAGTGTTGGTAAGTGATATTTAACTAGTTAGCACATGTTGGAGACAGATTAGAAATCACACAGATTGATTTGTGGTAAGATTTAGTTATTGGAAAACAGACTGAGGATTGTGTTAGTGATAAACCGGTTCATGCTAGAGCCCTGAGAAGGAAATGTCTTTAAATCAAACAAGCAAGACAGGGAAGCAGCTCACTCTAGCTGTCTGTGATCATGGCTAAAAGACCTGGTCCTGGAGAGATGGCTTAGTGGGTAAGATAGCATACCACTGCTCTTACAGAGGACCGAGGTGCAGTTCTCAGTGACCACGTGTGGCAGTTTACAACCTCCTCTAATGCCAGCTCCAGTGGGCTTCTATGGTGGTTTGAAAGAAAATGGCCCACAAAGGAAGTGGCACTATTAGGAGGTATGGCCTTAGTGAAGGAAGTGTGTCACTGTGGAGGAGGGCTTTAAGGTCTCATATTTGCTCAAGCCACACCCAGTGTCTCATTCACTTCCTGTTGCCTTTGGATCAAGATGTAAGGGCTTTCAGCTCTAGCACCATGTCGGCCTGCATGCTGCCTTGCTTTCCACCATGATGATAATGTACTAAACCTCTGAACTGTAAGTGAGCCACCCCAATTAAATGCTCTCCTTTATAAGAGTTGCTGTGGTCATGGTGTCTCTTCATAGCAATAAAAACCCTGACTAAGACAGGGTCCAATGCCTTTAGCCATGCTGGGTACATACAACTCCCCCTCCACACACACACACACACACACACACACACACACACACACAATTAAACCAAGTGCTGGATGTGGTGGCACACATCTTTAATTCTAGTACATTGGAGGTCGGGGCAGGCCANTCTTTGTGAGTTCCAGGCCAACATGGTCTAGATACAGAGTTTAGAGAAAGAATAGGCCAGTCAGGGCTACATAGTGAGATTCTGTCTCAGAGACAGACAGAGGGACCCAAGCAAGTTACAGGACAACACATCCTTGCTTTTCTCTTCATGCAGACTTAAACACCTAAACTTTTTTTGGGTGGGAGGGCGGGGTTGGAGACAGGGTTTCTCTGTGTAGCCCTGGCTGTCCTGGATCTTGCTCTATAGATCAGGCTGGCCTCGAACTCAGAGATCTGCCTGCTTCTGCCTCCTGAGTGCTAAGGTTAAAGGCGTGTATTACCACCGCCTGGCTCCTAAACTCTTAGGTCAGTTTTGCTGACTTTTCCCAAGAAATATTTGGAGAGATGGAAGACCATGTCTTCAGAGGACAGTGCAAGTTTGGAGATGTAGTAGACAGTGACAGAGAGATGAAGAACTATGGTCTTCCCAAAGGTGATAAAAAGGAAAGGGAGGAGATCCCAGTGCTCCTCAGATGCCACTGGAGATGCAGAAACACCCAGGTGATCTGACCTCAGCAGTCAGTCACAGACAAACACAGGAACAGAAGGCAGCTACCCTACAGGAGAGACATATACTGGGAAACAAAGAAGGGCCTGGTAGGCCACAGACTCGGGAAAGTGAACCAGATAAGGATGAGGAGGAGGAGGATGGGGATGAGGGATGAATGGCCGTCTTGTACCGTGTGCTCCTGCAGTTGGGCTGCAAGTGTGAAATTCACATGCAGCTCAAGATTCATGTCGCTATAACGCTACAGGTTTTCATGTAGCCAATGAGATTCTTTGTAGAAAAAGTGCTTTTAAAGCAATGAAAAATGTAGTATTTCAAGAAGTTATTATCTACAGTTGGATTTTTTAAGGCCTTTTGATGATCCTAAATATTTAATTGTTTTTGTTGGTATTATTTTGTTTTTAATATAGTGGCCCAACAGCAAATTTTAGGAATTTTTGTCAGTAGTAAGCTTTGAAATTTTAGGGTGCTGAATGTTGTGGATTATTTTGTTTTGTTTAAAGATTTATTTTGTGTGTGTGTGTGTGTGTGTGTATGCGTGTGTGTGTGTGTATGTCTGTGCTTTGCTGTGTGTTGGAGCACTCAAAGGTCAGAAAAGGAGTTGGACTCCCTGGAGTTACTTACAGATGGTTGTGAGTCACGATGGGTCCTGGGAACTGAACTTGGGTCCTCTGCAAGAGTAGTAAGTGTTCTCAACCACTGAGCTATCTCTCTAGTACCATGTTTTTAATTGTAGTAAAATTATGTATATTTAAAAGACTGTGACATTGGCATGTTTTAACTTCTGTAAGGTTCATTACTGTAGGCCCTAGATGATTCATTATTGTAGATGTCATTATGTGCCTGTGGTGTGTCTTTGGCTGGACTCTAGGTGGTGGTCATTCCATGTGGCATCACAAATGCCCTGTCAGAAGAAGACAGAGAGGCACTGATGGCAAAATGCAATGAGTATCGAAGGCGGCTACATGGGGCTAACATTCGAGTTCGAGTTGATCTACGAGACAACTACTCTCCAGGCTGGAAGTTCAATCACTGGGAGCTGAAGGTACGGACCCTGCACTGGGGAGATCTAGATTTCTGCAAACTTAAGGATTTTTTATTACCTTTCCATATTTATGGTTTAAGTTCCGAGCACCAATATAGGTCATACTGTGTAAGAGGGTTTCTAGAGTGTGTGCTTGTTAAACTAATTTCTGTGGTGGTTCAGGAGTGAGCAGTTTGGTGGGAGAATACTTGGCATGTGCTTGGTCCTGCCTTTGATTCCCAGTACTGTGCCTCGTGTCCCTAAAAGTTTTGTGGAAGCCAGTTTTTATTACATTAGAATAAAAATGATCTTGAAGTGTTTGTTTATATAGCATATCAGCATCATTTGGTGGGTATGTTACAGTGCTTCTATCTGGAGTTCAGTCATTGGTATAGTGAGGTTTTGGTGATGATGGAGTCTTCACAGGTTCCCTCTACATCTGCAGTCTGGTTCACATGGCTACATATCCCTTTGCTGTTGTTTCTTTACTCTGCATACAAGGCCTATCTAAACTCTGGTTTAATATTTTTGGTATACTTTCATTTACTGCCCAGCTTCATTATTAGGTAATGTATGCCCTTTATTCCATTTTACAAACTTTGAGTATTTACCATTTTTTTAAGCTATGATAGAGAATATTAACTTAGTCTAGGAATTAGGAGGAGTAGGGTGGGACACGTTCTGAGATAGTAGCTGAGAACTTACGAATGGATGCTTGATGTGTTGGGGTTAGAATTAACCATCTCGAATTACAAAGCCACTAACATTTATCATCTCGTTTTAAAAATGGCTCCTATGGTAAACCTGTGCTGAGGATCAGCCCTGCTGCTGATCCTGCTTCTCTTTTGTGTGTCATCCTTTCTTTTCATGCTCCCTGCCTTCAGGGACGACCTTAAAGACAGACAGTCTGTCCTCTGTGATTTGTCTTTTAGCTGCAGCCTTTTTGTTCACCTAGGAATAGCTGGGGACACCAGCAGCTGCTTCTCTAAGCCAGTTCATGTGCTGGGTATGAAATACTAAGAGAAAGTGTTACTGTTAGCTTAACCAAAATGATTTCAATGCCATCTACTTCTGAATCCTCCACTTTCCTTCCCTCTTTACTTCCTGTCCCCGAAGATAGGGCATTATGTCTATCACTCTTTATCCCTGGGAACCTGTTCATGAAGGTCCAGTGGGTCCAGTGGGCTTGCTGGCCTTCACTTAAGTTTCCCTTTGTCTTTGAGTACTACTCGGCAGCCATGCTATATTTAGAAGCACCTGGCTCACACTGTCAGAGCCCTAAATTGGTTTTAAAGCAGTGGTTCTCAACCTGTGGGTGGCGACCCATTTGGGAGGTAGAGCAACCCTCCTCTCACAGGGGTTGCATATCATTTATCCTGCATATCAGATATTAGTAGCAAAAATACAGTTATGAAGAGGCAATGAAATAGTTTTATGGATGAGGGTGACCACAACATGAGGAACTGTAGTAAAGAATTGTAGCATTAGGAAGGTTGCGAATCACTGTTTTAAAGGATCTTTCACCAAAATTTAAGACCTACTATTTTTCAGATAGAGTTCCAGACCCTACAAATGCAAGGTCTCCGCTGGACCTTAAGGGCTTTAGTCCCCTTAGAGATTGGAATACACAATACACCATGCAGGAGTCTTAAACTTGCATATAGCCAATTCTTAAGTTCCCTCATGGAAGCCTGAGAGCATGGTGGTTCTCAGACTTAATCCTAAAGCCAGCAGTCTGTGCAGCACGTAGTAACTCCTTCAAATATGGATCTCAGCTGATCCTTAACTCCAGTAACAAGAAACTGTGGTGAGGCCTGGCAGGAGTGCTTTAACCAGCCCTGCAGGTGATTCTTGTGCATGCTAGAGTTCCATCCAGAGCTAAGGCATTAGCCAAAGCACACGTTTACCAGGAATAAGTCTGGGGTGTACCAGTGTGTTAACCCCTCAGCGCCTTGGAGGGTATCTTTGGTTTCAAGCTGCCTCTGTATTCCTCTATGTACCACATGCCGTTTGTGAGGAAATGGGAATGCCCAATCAAATGGTTCTCTCTCAAGAGGTTGCTTAGTTCTGACAACACAGGCAGTAGACTCTTTTCCTTCTGTACTGAAATAAGTTCTATAGTGTGTCAGGAATATCACTTGCCCTTTTCTTATTTGGTTATGATTGCTTTTTGGCTTTATATGATTTACAGTAGATAAAGCCATGAAATAGTCTATATTCAACTTGAGATATACATGCACAATTTTAACTGCCTGTTTTGTTTTATAGGGAGTTCCAATCAGACTTGAGGTGGGGCCACGTGATATGAAGAACTGTCAGTTTGTAGCTGTTAGACGAGATACTGGAGAGAAGTTGACAATTGCTGAAAAAGAAGCTGAGGCCAAACTTCAAGAGATTTTGGAAGCCATCCAGCTTAACCTTTTCACAAGGTAGCTCTGTGGTTTACTTGTGTCTCCTTTCTTGAGTTTTCACCTAATATTTGAGATATAAACAAGGGATTTGGGGATTATTGCAGCTGGAAGTAGCCTTTCTCCCTGAGCTCCAGGGCCATATAGTTTCTTATTCCATTTGTAGTTTTGACTTGTGGGTTTTCCTAAGTGTGTGTTCACTATTCAACTGTTGTCTGTCTGTGGAACTAATTGGGGTTAACTTCAGATCCAGGTTCTCATATTAAGTCATTGGTTCTCAAGTGCTGGGCACAGATTGGTAGAATCCAGGAAGCTTTAGTGAATATCAGCACTTCCCTGAGAGACTAATTATAGTGGTTTACAGAGTAGCCAGCAACTAGAGTGTCACAAGCTCCCCCGATGGCAGGAGAGATGGCTCAGTGGGTACTGCTCGTGCAGAGGACCTGAGTTTGGTTCCCAGCAGCCACAACAGGCAGCTCACAACTGGCTGTAATTTCCAGTGCTCGTGCTGTCTCTGTCTCTGTCTCTGTGTCTGTCTCTGTCTCTCTCTCTCTCTCTCTCACACACACACACACACACACACACACACACACACACACACGTACGTATGTACATACGTACGTTAAAAGATTAAACGGGATTGGAGAGATACCTCAGCCGTTAAGAGCACTTACTTCAGACCTGGGTTCAGTTCCACAACTGGGTTCAGAGCCTCACAACTGCCTGTAACTCTAGTTCCAAGGAATCTGGTTCCCCCTTAGACCCTCTGTAAGAACCGGGCACAGAGATAGCACACACACATACATTCAGGTGTTCACAAATGCACATAAGGTAAAAATAAATAAATCTTAAGAAATGAAAAGCTCCCCAGGGGATTATGGGTAGCCAAGGCTGAGAATCTCTTAATTGCTTTGGGAATATGAGATAGTTGAGGCGTTGGGGCTGGCCTAACCTGTAAGGATTTTTTTTTCTCTGCCTATCTGAAGCAGTGAAGAAGGCGACTGTCACTAGGGATAGAAACTTGATTTGGGATTAGGGAAGATGCCCATGATGTATTTATTCCTTTGCCTTACAGTACTTATTCTATGCCTAGTACACATTGGGTTTATTTAATTATTCTTTGAGACAGGGTCTCATTATGTAGACCAGGCTAGCCTCAAATTCATAGAGACCCACCTGTCTCTGTTGCCTGAGTGCTGGGATTAAAGGTGTGCAGCACCATACCAGTCCACATTGGGTCTCAATAAATCTGATTGGGAGAGAATAAACTAATTTTAGTCTCACCTTTGTTGCTTGATTGGGTGTTTCTAGGCAGCTTATTTATTTGTAGCTCTCTCTGGACTCGTTTCATAAAAGTGTCTTAAAGGATTATTTCAGGATTTGCTTGGTGTGTAGATAACATGATATATTTGAAGTCTGTCTGCACTGGGAACAAGGAGTGTTGTGGGGTGAGGCATTGGAAAGCCTCAGGTACCAAGGTCCTGTTCTTGCTGTTCTCGGTCTCCTGGAATTTGAGGAGCAGAGATTGCTGAACCTCATACCTAGAGATCTTGACTGCTTACTGTTATTTCTGGTTGACTGAGGTTTCTCTCCTGTGATTCATTAACATGTCCTGGGTTGGAAAACCAGCATCATTAGTGACAGAAAAGCAGTTTTCTTTTTTTTTTCCTTTTTTTTTCTTCCCTTCCTCTGATTGGTCATCTTGCAAAGATTGATTAAACTAATACACTCTTTGAGGACAGTGTTTTCTTATTTATCTTCTGTAGTAATAGAATCTTAAACCATTATTGCATGGAAGTACTTGGTAAATACTTGATAGAAAACTTTATTAGTAAAAGGTGACTTGTGTGTGTGTTCACATGCAGGTCAGAGGTCAACCTCCGGTGCCTTTCTAAAGATGCCATCCACATTGTACTTTTTTGAGCTAAGGTCTTTCACTGGATTGGAGCTTACCAAGTAGGCTAGACTGGATGGCTAGCAAGTCCCAGGAGTCCTGGGATACAGCATGTATGACATGGGCAGCTGGTTTTGTTGTAGGTTCTGGGGGCTGAACCCAGGCCCTCAAATTTAGAAAGGGGTTACCAGGCTGCTGAGCTGTCTCCCCAGGCTCCAGATGGGTATTTATAAAAGCAAGTTGTTGTTGTTTTTGGAGATAGGTTCTCCTGCAGCCTGGATTGTCTTCAAACTTGAGGCTGGCCTTGGAGTCCTGTGCCTCCTGCCCCAGCCTCCTAAGTACTACCACTCCTGGCTTAGCAGAAAGTTTCAGCAACTTTTCATTCACTTACACTCAAAGTCTGTTGTTTTTCACATATAAGATCCATACTAAATAGTTTCTATGTAGTTTATTCTTAACAGTGTTTTTGTTTTGTTCCTATAAGTTCTCACTGATGTGCATGCTTATTATAAAAAAGTTGTGACATACGAGAGCAAAACTCCACATGGAAGCCACATCCAGGGAGAGTTATGTGGAGTATTCTGTGTGTTCATTTTTCTGTATGGATGTGGGAACATGGGTCATTCTAATTGTGTGAATTCAGATTATAATTTCTCAATCAGCATGCATTTACTTCACTAAGTTTTGGTTTCATCTTTTTTTATCTTCTACAATTTTCAGTATGCATTTCAATCTTATAAATATGAGTCCTTTGAATAAGAGACAATTCTATATAGAATATTATTACTAAGGAAAAGCTGAATTAGGATAACAACTCATTTTAAAGAGAAGATAGCAATACATACTTGATCACAGTTGGATCTTTATTTTACCAAGTGCAAAGAAAGTAACGTATTGACTAATTTTACTGAATTGAGGACATAGCAGTGTAGACCTACCACACACGTGTATTCCTGAGGTTTCCCTCCTTCCACAGGACAGACTCCTTCTGTGGCGCCTTGACTGTCCCTGGGGTGAATTCTCCTAGTCAGGTTACTAGAGT